>JBAMBO010001710.1:0-125689 GCA_037044535.1 Lordiphosa magnipectinata | reverse complement strand
ATCTCTGAGATAAGGCTCTAAACCCCTGTTCAATATTGAACATTGACTCCTCCACGATCCACACGTAGCGTTAAATGTCATATTCACTACACAACCTAATCTGTAAACATGTCTTTCTTTGTAACATTAAATTTAATTAGGGTTAATTAGGGTAGAGGGACTCGAGATGCGTTGTGTTTAGACCAGCATATATCAATTATATACACGATGTGCCTTACAAGCAAGCACATCGATAGCTAAGCTAGATTTTAGAGATGAAAAATTTAAAATAAAAGCAATATCGCTCGCTAGAGCGACCGTGTTCATTAAAAGGGTATAATTTCCATCAACCAATTTTGTAGCACTTGTTTCGGAACTGGTCTTTATATATCCTATATTTTTATACTCGTTACAAGCGGCTTAATGGATTACATTAAGGACAGTACATTATAATAGTACAGTATAACATTAAAAAAGTGCCATAATAAGCTCAATATAACCAACCTACTCAAAGAATTTAAAATTCAAAGCTTCAAGCCACTTTTGAACCTCTTTTTTAAACGGGTTCGGAACTGGTTTATATGCCGTGAAAATGTATACTCCTAATTTCCGAATATCAAATTACTAGCTTAATTATAATTTCATAGAATTGGCTTTAAAGCATTTTGAACCAATTTTTGAAACTGGTTTAAAACCGGTATAATATCTTACTCCCAATTTTTAAACTAAACACCGAATATAAAAATAACTCATTAACCCTCTAGTGCCCAAGACCGGCTCTAGACGGGCAAAGTTCAAAACACCGTTATTTGCTTTCCTCATTCCTTTTTGTCTTCGTTTTGCGTTTTTCTAATTCGGGGAAGTCCTAAAATTAAGTTCGTTGCGTTTGCAACTCATGCCAGAGCTTGCGTCAGCTGCTGCAGCCGTTTGAAGTTGAAAATATGTGCAGTTCGGATGCAATAATTATTTTGTAAAAAGTGCTAATTAAAATTTTTTTAAAAATTATTTTAAAAAGTTCGCCGCTGAAAACAAAATTATTGCCGTGTTGCTGATAGTCTCAAGGACGCAAAATACAAAACCCACACTAAAAAAAGTTTTCGTTTGCTTTTTATTGTTTTTATAAGGTACATATCCTGTCTAGAGGAGTAAGTTTGAAAGTGGAACAACTCAAGACATATATTGAAGTCCAAATAATTGCTTCAGTAGACATGAAACGACGACCAATGCATAAGTTATCAGCTCTTTCCGATGTGTAGATTGAGAAATTTTTGAATTCGATTGATTTTGACATTGATACGGACGGAGAAGAAGAATTGGAGGACGATTTGACTGATGATGTTTGCGAGGCAGCGTTTCCTGTCAATGAGGAAGATCAAGAAGCGATTGAAAGAGCGGTAAATATGTCGGATTCTATGTTGGCTTCAAAGATTTGTGTAATTTCAAGCGGAAGTCCTACTCCGTTGGCGAAATTCTTGTCACCTTCAACTTCGATTGCATCGAATTCACCTCAAGCACAGAAACTCAAACGCAAAGCGCCTGCTGAGCATGATATTGCTCATATCCGAATATCCGAATTTGTAGGATCTGTTTGGGCTATAGATCCAAAATCACCGCTTTTCAAAAAGATGTTGTGGCGCCAAAAGAACTTAGTAAGTAAAAAGTAAAATTGGCTCAAACAGCACCTCCAGGAGGGCCAGGGTCAAGCTTCTCTCAATCTCTTGGCGTGTGTGCTTATAATTTTTCGCACAAGAGAAAGGGACCTACAGTTTACACGCCGAATCCGAACGGCAATAGTTAGAGAATTTTAGCTTTTTCATGGCTAGTTACTTCACAGCTGGCGCCAGTAGCTGGTGAAGGTGATCGGGTGTGTAAAAGCTTTTTTCCAAAGAAAGAAAAAACTTTTTTCTATTAGATGGTCCGAGGCGGGACCAGCAGCCACACATACGACTGGTACGCTACGCCCGACCACGAACTTAGTCATGGATAAATATGCGATTTCCTTTACTGAACCTGACCTCGGAGTTCTTAAAAAGCTCTACTGAATTTTGTTTATCTGCATCAGGAGTCGAAATGTTTTTGACATTTTGGAAGGACAATAAGGAAGTGCGACTTGCTTCGACTTACGCGGGCACAAAGCCTTTCCTGAATGAAACGAATTCAAAAGGTCAGGTTTCACGTTTTGTTCGCTCTGAAAAAAGTACGTTGACATAGATTGCCCCAATGTAATCCAAGAATATAACAGCAACATGGGTGGTGTCGACTTAATGGACGGACTTATTGGTCGATATAAAATTCCAGTAAAAAGCAACAAGTACACAAATCGACTATTTACACATATGCTTGATTTAGCCATGGTATTCATTTTGTTTCACCGAATAAACCAGCCCGCAATAATGCAAAATACCAACTGCCAAACTTCCGATCAGAGGTCGCATACGTGATTTGCATGCTACAAACTCCTTCTCTGCCAAAAGGACCAGGGCGCCCACGGCAAGTTGCTGAAAAGGAAAAGAAATACGCAGAGAAGAAAACTTTCCTACCGTCTAATGATGTACGTTATGCGTCGAGCATTTTCCGATGTTTTTATCACGCGCTGGCAAAAAAACCTGTAAGCTTCCCGGTTGCACTTCCGAAACTCAAATTGTATGCCGTAAATGTAATATAAACCTGTGCCTTTCCCAGCAAAAAGACTGTTTCTACGATTTTCATCACAAATAAGTAAACGAACTTTTTGTACGCAAATATTTTGGCGTTTTGTAAATATAAGTTTATTTAGTTTTAATTGTTATTTCTTTTGTTTTTTGAACCTTTCTTTATTTCCTTTATAATAAAACGTGTAAACAACAAAATTTTTTTCACTGAAACTTTTTTTGGCCACTAGAGGGTTAATTAAATCACTTTTTCACTGAATTGGAACCGGTTATTTAGTAGGAAAATACCAAAATACAGTTAATAGCTTCAATCATTTCTGAGATATGTTTCAACCGGTTTTAAGCGTTTTCCATTCCCATCCCAAAAAATCTTTATCGTATACCGCATATAACGTGTTCTTTTTCTTTTGAAGAGACTATATTCTATATCCAGAAATACACTTTCTTTCATATCCCTCAGAAGATACTTTTTCCTATCTCCCTAAAAAAAATCACTTTCTTACCTCCCAGAATTGTGCGAAACACTTCTTTACTAAGCGACTTTGCTTGCTCCTGTCGGCATGTGGGTGCGTTTGGTGGAGAAACTGCACTTCTGCGACCAATTTTTCTCGATTTTAGCACAATTGCAAAGCTACATTAAAGCTCTGCAAGATTTTAAACCATTTTCATACACTGCCCATGTGTACCCCGGGTGGGCGTCACCCAGAACTGGGCGGGTTAAAAAATGCCGCCAGCCTCCAGCTCCAGTTTCAGCCGCTACTGAGCTGACTAATGCTTGTGCCAAAGCAAATTAATAATAAACAAACCAAATGATTGCCAGTTTGTGGCCAACATTCCACAGCAAGCGACAAAGCGGTTTGTTGAACTTGTCGAATGAAATTTTGTGATAAAACTCGAGGCATTTGAAAGGCATTTGAAAATGTTTTGTGTTAATTGAGCACTCGAAACTTGGTGTTTTTGTTTGATTTTTAGCACATTTTTGTAAATTTTTTTTGGGTAAAATCGAGTATGCAAATGTGGCAGCTAAACGACAGTCAGTCAAAGTGACTGACAGCAACTTGAGCACGGAAAGCGGCCATCTTCAGGCTGCCCAGAGATTTATAATTTGTGAAAGTTTTTTGGGGCTGCGTAAATTGATTATGGGAAGTTACTGACATGGCGCAGGGCAGCAAGTGATTTCACCGTGAAAATCTGCCAACAATAAGCATTAAATTAGTGATCGCTGATCAGCTTAGAGCTTCTACTCTACGAAGCTTGTCATTAAATGAGACACAAATGCGAGCGCACAAGAATTCAACAACTTTGCTGACGTCTGACTCTGACCCCAAAAAGCCAAGTTAATGTCATGCCGTCAACAAATATTCGTCATGGCTGCATGGCCCCCACGAGTGCCCCACTGAGTGTTGAATTTCGTGTGGCTCAGTTTTCGCTTGGTGGTTTGGAAAAATGAAAATCCAAGCAAGGTCAGTTTTATTAATTGCCAAAGTGGAAACCAAACCACAAAAAAAAAAATACCTTTGCTACAGTTTTGGGCATCTTTACAGGCAATTAACGCTGAGCACAGCCGCAACGAAACGAACTGAAACAAAACACTTTCCTGTATTGCAACAGACACTGTGAAAGTGGCCAACAATTGTGGGTAAAAATTTGCATGCCAATGGCTAGTCCACCCCTGCTAGGACGGGCTCACGTGTGCCAGGCAAATTGACACAAATTCCATGACAAAAAATAAACAAAAACCCATTATTGCATGCATAAAAATGCGAAAGGCAAACGTATTTGGCCAAATTCCGTAACACACCTCAGACTGGGTCTCTCAGGCGCCAGCCTCACAATGTCTGCCCAAGTTGAGCGACATTAATTCAAAGCACGTTGAGAGCTAATGTGTGTGTGTGTACCTAGGATTGCTTCTATTCTGATTTCAAGCCAAGTGAAATTAAGTCATTATGCACTCAGAAAAAAATAAAGTACTTTGTACTTAAATTAAATATGTACGAACGTTTTTAATAAGTAGAAAGGAAGTGCCTATATGAAAAATATGATGCTGCAATACTTGATCTTAGGCTTCTTTGGGATATTTTAAGTACATTTGGGATTATTTTAAAATATTTTTGACCTTAATATTTGGTCAAAATAGTTTAAAAACAAGAATTGGCATACTTGAAAAAATCATTAAATTATTTCTTTATTTAAATACCTAATTCTCAATTTAAGTACAAGTTTTTCAATACCGAAATACTTGATACCAATAATACTTATAAGTACGAATTGACGAAATTAAGTTAATCTTCTTCCAATTTACACTTGAATCAAGAATTGGCATACCTCAAATGTGATCAAAGAAATCATTTAAGTAAAAATTCTCATATACTGCAAGCTTTTTTCAACACCGAAATACTTGTTCTTAGATAGATTTAAAGATCTTTTACATCTTATATATAGGTGTTTTTGCCCTTAAAACAACAACTGGCATACTTAAAATAAATACAAAATATCCATAATTTAGTAAATATAATTCTCAAATCAAACACAAATTTGCTTAAAAAGCAAGTCGTGAAAAGCAATTTTGGTTCCGGTACGTTTCGAAATGAGACTTTTGGTCAAAGGCTCGTTTTCGGTTTCTAAGTAATTTCGGTATTACGGTATATTTTTAGGGTTTTTACGTCAACTTTCTAATCAAGCAAATTCTGCTGAAAGTATATTTAACACGATTTCACATCTTCAATATAGCCCTACCTAGCACATAAACTAACAAATATCGGCACTTATCGTCTGTCGCGAACACACTTATGTCAGCATGTCAGTCAAATTTCTTTTTATTCAACTTTTCAAAACAAATTGTTGAAAATTTCAATAAATTGTATATGCCTCGGAGATTTTTTTGCTTATCAATTGATTGTCTTAACCCCTTTATCATTGCCTTTAATATTGAGCTAGTAGCTTAATGCGCTATATGAAATCGGAAGAATTTTTTAAAGTGAATTTCATGACAGGGTCGCTATCTACTGTGCATACAAAAATGCTCAGCTGCAGAGACGTCGACACACCGAATGTATAAGCTCGTCACTGCCATGCTTCGCCAACAATGCCGCCGAGCAAAATGAACTTCAGTGGCTACGAAAACATACGCAATATCAAGTTGGCCTAGGCTGATGAAGTGGGCTCGTTTTTGTAAGTGCGTTCTTAATTCAAGTAGAATATAGAAACGAATAGAATAGAATAGGGCAACATTGACTTTCAGTGCCAAGCTTATAAAGTAGATAACGAAAATAGAGAAATGTTCCTAACTGATCTATCACTTTGCTCTTCGAGTAATAATAGACTACTGGCCTTTAGCTCTTTTTAACCTTGATGGATTTATCCAGTAAGAGAATTGGCTTACGCATTGGATGGGAAAAAAATTTATTTGTATTTATTTAAGGTGGACAAAGTTCTGTCAACATTGCAGGGGTTATATAAAAAAATGACAGTAAATTATTTCTTACATCTAACATAGAAGAGTGAGCAGAGAAAAGATGGTAATACATATTATAATTAAGACACAGATTTCGGAAAGGTTCATAGTTAACATTATTCGTTAGGCAAGGCTGTAGATAGATCGGAGAGAAATTTCTGGTAAGACGCAAAGGAACAGCAAGATTTATTTGGTTTAACAGAACGCAAGAGTTATTATCACCTGATAAGAGTTTGTAAATGAAAAGCACACAATTGCACGTCCGTCTGTTCTTAAGAGATGGAAGATCGATTAAGAGTAAGATGGAAGATGGATGGTCAGGGCAAAAATGAAAAACAGTTTTTGAACCGATTCAAGTAAATCCTGATATTTTTGGTAATGCGGTGACCAAACACACGACCCATATTCAAGTTCAAGTATTGGTCGAACAAGTGAGACGTATAAATGTTTAGTGAGATACGGATCGTTAAATTCCTTGGACCATCTTTTGATAAATCCAAGAACCCCCATAGCTTTATTAGAGATGACAGAAAAATGACTATTAAAGCTTAACTTGGGGACAAAGGGAACGCCGAAATCGTCAACCTCGTAAATGCTTCCAAGTGAATTGTCATCAATCGAAAAGTCGTATAAATACGGCTGTGTTCGATGAAAAGTCATACATTTACACTTTTCAGCGTTTTGTGGGAGGGAATAAACCGAACACCATGTATGCAGATAATTTAAGTCCAATTGAAGAAAGAGAGGAGACATCGGGTCCTTATAGGACTGGCAGAGTTTTAGGTCATCAGCGGAAATCAAAGCATGCGAATGAAGCAGGACGTGAGGGATATCGTTAATGAACAGATTAAAAGTAAAGGTCCAAGATGACTACCCTGAGGTACCCCAGAGAGTACGCTGATGGCTTCCGAAAGCGACGAATTGAAACGGACACGCTGGGAACGGTCTGTCAAATAAGCCTTTATCCAGTTAAGATGGGTTAGAGGAAAACCAAGAAGATTCAATTTGTGAAGGAGGAGATCATGATTGACAGAGTCAAAGGTCTTGCTGAAATCAGTATAAATTACATCTGTCTGCAGTTAATTAATAAAACCCCTATTCACAATAGAAGTAAATTCAAGCAGTTTTGTAGAAACAGAACGTTTTTTCATAAAGCCGTGACAGGAGTACTGTATTTGAGATGCTATAAGCATTTCAAAAAGTTTAGGAATGTCAGATAGTTTTGAGATACACCTGTAACTTGTTACTGACGATTTATATACTTTTTTATGAATAGGAATGACAAAAGATTCCTTCCAATCGTCGGGAAACTCACCGAGCTCAAGAGATAAGTTAAACAGCCTTAAAAGCGGGAAGCATAAAGAACTTGCACAATTTCTAAGCACACAGCTTGGTACATTGTCAGGTCCAGAAGAATATGATGTTTTAATCGAACGAATACCCGAAAGCAGACACTCTAAATCCAAAACAGGTGGATGGATGCTGTTAGAGTGGGTACTGGGATAGGGATACGGGTTTATGGTACCATAACTAGTCGATAGTAGATATTCTCATAGCTGATCTGTTTATGTAAGTTTGATTTCAGGTGTAATGTGTCTGATTATGGGCGAGTTGTTTTGTGATGTTCTTAAATCCAGAATTGAACTACTTCTGAAATTGATTAAGACTTATTTATGTCGGATGTCTCGAACTATTTTTAGTGTATAAGTAAGCTATTGTATAAGTTAAGCTAGTAATAACAGTAATAGCATGAAAAGACTTTTGATAATCTGTACTTGATAGTGCAGGTGATGATAGGGTAATAATAGTGATGATAAAAATCAGGAAAGGGCTGCTTCTGGTCTCTAAAAGCAGACAAAAATATTCACTTTAGGTCTCAAAAACTATTGGAATTGATTTAAGAATTGATTTAGGGCCGTTTTCTCATGTTCATGTTTTTGCTCAAATCGAAATCCATCTAGATTTTGCCACTACTACGTGGTTTCTGTGCAATCGGTTGTCTCATGTAGGTTGATTATAAATTCGGGTATAAAATTATTTGGATCTGTAAACTTAGCTTAAGCAATGAACTAGGGGAATCAGAATGTGCATCTGTAATTTCAGCAATGTCTGCAGGTGTCCTTGTATATTAAAGGCACATCCAATACTTTCCATTTTTGGTTTACTTAATAACAATTCTGACTTTACTGTTTTTAGCAGTTGATTTTTGTTTTCAAATATTTTTCAGTGTGACCATATGCGCGGATACATAAAAATACTTAATTTGCATTAGCATGTACATGGTTTTGAAATTAATGAGGATGAAGTAGATTGCTACGAAATTCATCTAGATGGTTAGCATTGAACATGAGCAAAGCAAATGCAGCAAATCCACCTAGATTTGCAAAAACACCAACATAAGAAAACGGCCCTTAGAGTTAAATGAAGAATAGTTTATGCTGTGTTCTAAGAGTAAGTCGGTAATGATGCAAGATGAGATAATTGATATAATTGTAATTTCTAAATAATATTAAAATGGTTCAAAATAGTCCACTTAATATGTCCCGTAACAGTCTTATTAATATAAAGTGTAATTCGTCATTGACAATAAAAACTAAGCCCCTGTATCAAGTCTTTCCTACTTTGACACCGTTTGATTCAATTTTCTGAGTGTATGATTCTATTCTGATTCGAAGCCAAGTGAAATTAAGATCTTTTTTTTATGGCCATAAAAGTCACGAACTGTATAGAGAGACGGATACTTTCTTTGTCTAATTATGCAGCTGTTCTGCTTTTTTATGTGTTAATTTAATTACAATAAAAAGTAAATTAACGTGCTTGGTACTTGTACTTATCAATGCATACGATTTTCATGGTCGCAGCTTTTAATGACCCTACTGCCTACTTTTTCTATAAAGTTTTCACGTTTTCACTGGCTCATCATCATCAGTCTCATCGCTTGAAATTGTTGCTGACTTCATCCATACGGATAGCTCATTAAATGCAATGAATCATGTGCCCAAGAATAACCCAAACAAGACGCAGACTAAGTTGAAATTGGAAAATGCATTAACTGAGAATAAGAACAAGTTTTGGTGCGACCACACCTTTGGGTGGTAAACAGAAACAAAAAAACTTGCCTAGACCAAGACAAAGGCCGATCATATCTGCTCCACCACCAGTACCACCCGCTGGGCTCTCCTCTGTCCACGAGCTAAACTCACCACCACCACAAAGCAATAACTGACAATCAATTCAACTTAAGCTCTCGCTGTTTTCGTTGCCTTTGCCGCGCCTTTGACTTTGTCTAGCAACTTCAAGTTTGTGTCTTAAGTCTTTCGTTTTTCTATTTCTTATTTTGCTGGCATTCGAAATTGAAATTGTTGAAACGAAAAATTGAATTACACAAACACTTCAAGATCTTTGTCGCTGCGGCCTGCTTCTCAACAGCAGTCACAAATCATCAGGCACCGTTAACGGGCTATAATAATACTGTTAACTAATTTACCAGAAGGGAAAACAAAAAAAACAACAAGTCAGCAAGAACCACAACAAATTCTCAAAACAACAAACATTTTCAATGAACGTGACAATGGCTTAGAATTCTAACGGTTTAAGGTAATTAGGTGCGAGTAATTTGTAAAATGGAAGCCAAAATGGAAGCGTTGAAGAATTTTGCATGCCAGGTTTAGGCAATGATTTATGGCTCAGCCATGAGAATGGGGTAAAGGGCTTATCAAAATGGACCGTGAAATCAAGTTTCATGTTTTGAAAGTGATGGTTAACGAAGATTGGCGGCTGCAACGAAAATTGCAAAATGAATGTGAAAGTTGTTAAGCTGCTGCTAAACGAGGCAGAAACAATGTACAATACAAGGCGGTAAACCGGTCAAGAGAGGAATCCTTTAGAATCGGTTGGCCTTTTTCTTGAGAACTAGAACTCAAATTGAACGCTTAAGCCCTTTGACATTACGAGGGTTGAAAGAAAGAAAAATTTAGGGCAGTATTTAAAACGACTAAAATACAGTCTTAGGAAAATTGTATGAAATTGTAATAAAATATTTTTGATGTTTAAATTAAATTGTTAAGAACTGAATAAGTGAACTGATAATTCCGGGAAATATACCTATTTATGAATTAAAATCTTCCTGGCTTTTGGGATCCCGAACCTTCCAAAAAGTTGAAACCTAAGCCCTATCCTGACCGCTCCTAATTGGAAAAAGGTTTCGAAACAAAAAATGACTTTAACCTTAACTTTTTTTTAAGATTTTATTGAAAACCCTCTTCTGGACTAGAAAATTGGTTTTTCGATTTTTTTTTTTTATTTACTTAAACGTTCTATTAGAGTCTTAAAAACATCTTGTAAAACTTTCAAGCAGATCCGACAATATATTTTACAACAATCAACAAAATCAATTTTTTTTTCCAACCCATCATCGACCCTCAAATTTCTGAAAATTCCTTGTATTCTTCTATATATAAAAAAAAAAAACTTCAAAACAACTATAAAATGTTCGAAATTTTCCAAAAAGTTGCTATTGAAAATTTTTTTTTGAGATTTTGTTTTATCTTGTCTTGAGGCACTTTGACCGAAATTTCTCGAAAACTGTTGAACCGATTTTGATATATATTTTTTTTTTGCGGTGAAAGCTAACATCCAAATGCATCAAATCCATGTTTAAAATCTATTAAAAACTATTTTGTATACCCTGTTCCCATTGAAAATAGGAAAAGGGGATCATGAAGTTGTGCAAATGTATGTAACAGTCAGAAGGCATCTCCGACCCTATAAAGTATATATAATATATTCTTGATCAGCATGACGAGCTGAGTTCATATAGCCATAACCGTCTGTCCGTCCGTCTGACCGTCCGTCTGTTCTATGGTATCTCCTCCGTCATTTTTTAAGCTATCTTAACCAATCTTTGCACGAAGTCTTTTGGTACAAAGACGCTGCTCATTTGTCGGAACCGGCCGGATCGGATGACTATATCATACAGCTGCCATAGGAACCATCGGTCGAAAATGTTGTTTTAGTGATAAGAACTTTTTAGTCTTCAACGCAAACGTGCCCAAACCTCGTATTTATAAGTTAGTTTTCTATGCTATTAAATAATTCCACCAAGTTTAATGAAATTCGGTCAATATATAGTACAGCTGCCATACAAAATATAGTTCTGTATAATATAACTTCGGTCGAGCCGAAGTTAGCTTTCCTCTATTTTAATACTCTGCACCGAAGGTACATAGAGTATATTAAGTTTGTGCAAAAGTATGTAACAGGGAGAAGGAATCGTCTCCGACCCTATAAAGTATATATATTCTTGATCAGCATCAACAGCCGATTCGATATAGCCATGTCCGTCTGTCCGTCTGTCTGTCTGTCTGTCCGTCCGTATGAACGAAGAGATCTCAGAGCTGGTAAGAGATAGAGGTTTGACATGTATGGGGCATATATTTCTTATACTTGCAGGTCAAGTTTATTTTCAATTTTTGCCACGCCTCCGCAATTTGGAAAAAACGTCATATCTCCTACAGTTTTGAAGATAGATCGTTCGTACCTTCTAGAGATACCTTGTAAACAAAATTATTTATCGATTTGCTGAAGGAATGATAAAGATCGGATGAACGAAAAAACGGCCAGTAAACACCCCCAACCCATCACCACAGCATTCTATTGAACGGCAATCTTAGTGAGAGAGAGAGAGAGAGAGGAGAGTGAAACTTAGAGATGAGCGCGTATAACTCGTGAGCAAATGCGAGCTGCGACGTAAAGGGTACAGAGTATGTTATAGTCGGGCTTGACCGACTTTCTTTCTTGTTTTTTTTTTTATCGAAAACAGTTGTCAAAACTTTAAACGCGTTTTTCTCGAAACCACGTTTTTTCTCAAGTTCTATTGAACCCATTTTGATGATATTGGGCTAAATGGACGCAGAATTATCGTGGCTATGGCCCGTACCTCAATCATTGGAAATAACAATTTTACTATGTTTTTTTTTACACTAGACTGCAAAAAAGATGTCGAAAATCGATTTCTCATTTGGTTTCATTTCATTTTGGTTTCATTTGATTTTTCAAATGGCCGCCATTTTTACCAATTCAATTTTTTTTCCATGGGCCATTAAGGCATTCATACACTCAGAATAAAAACCAAGAGCTTTGTACTTGAATCAAGTACAACCGGTGTCAATAGTACGGTAAGTACGAAAATTCTTGATTCAAGTAAATAAGTCTTATTTCAAGTATGACTTTTTCAATCCCGAAATACTTAATCTAAGACCGTTTCGGGATATTTTAAGTACATTTCGAACTATTATAAAATCTCTTTGGTCATACTAATACTTTGATATGGTCTTAAGTACAGCCCAATTTACTCTCAAAATAACTGCAAAATGTTCTTCATAGCACCAAAACACTCTTGATACAAAATAATGCTTAATAAAATAAGTACAAAATGTTCTTGGTTTAAGCCTATAAAATTCTAGGCTTTTCCCAATTTGTTCTTGAAACTGGGTCTCTGTATTATATTAAAATCCAAAGGAAATGAATTAACCAAAGACCAAGATGATTATACTGTAGGTCAAAATTCTACCCTCACTCCATAACCAAAGTGTTAGAACCGGGAGGGAGTTTTAAGAACAGATACGACTTACAATAATTCGCATTTCCCGTAGCACAGTTTTTGGAGCTTGCATTCTAAGTTCATTTTGTTCTCAATCCAAGAAAGTTTGTACTTGAACTAAGAAGGATCCTTTCCTAAAATTGTTTGCTAACTGTAAGTACGAAATGTTCTTGATTCAAGAACGTTTGTTCTCATTTTAAGAATATTCTCAGTCGTTTTTTTAATTTAGAATGTTTCGTACTTAATTTAAGTACGTCCAAGAACAAAACATACTTGAAATATTAAGTACAAAATGGTATAAATTCTATCCTGATCGATCTAGAACTCTGCCGATCATTTTTTTCTGAGAGTACTAACCAATTTGCCGTTTTCAGTTTTGCTTTCAGATAATGGTTACTCCCGGAAAGCTGTGAACCATCAACACACCTTTTTTCTTAAATGAAGAAGACCCTATTTTGGAGGCCGAGAACTTTTTGAACACCCCTTAAATTTACACATTTTTAGTTTTGTATTTTTTTTAATGAATTGTGCAACCAAATACAAAAAACAGAATTACAAAATCTTTTTCCTATTTCTTTTCACATTTTAAAAATCAGGTAAAATTCAGCCGATTATAAGACTCTAGCAGCCTGCCATATGCTTGCCAGTTTGTTGGAACAATCAATTAGCTTTGACCGCAACCGAATTATTTATACCGTTATTGGATTAAAATAAATGTGATTTTTCAATAGGGCTTACCCCAGATACCAATCATCTGTTTCTATCTGGGGTCTTGAACCTCACTCCCAGAACTCAATAAAAAATGAAACAGATAATATTCATAACTGGAAAGTATAAAGTCCATTTAAAACAAAACTGCTTTTCTCACTAGAACTACTTTTTCGACCGACAGCTATATGCTATAATCATCCGCTTTGGATCTTTGCCATGGCAGCTACACCATAGTAAAATGGGTTGAACTGGTATTAACTTACTTACGACTGACTTATCAAATAGCTGGCTAACAATAAACTTAACTTAAATACTTATTAAATGATTTGCTGAAACTAATTGAAAGTAGGGCCGGAAACGTTTCCACGATCTAAAAAGTTATGAACCTAAGTTCGAATCCAAATCTAAGGTTCAATAAGTCAAGAAGTCATTGGGAACATGGGGATATTTTTATCAGCTTCTATAACCCCACCTAGCATTTGAAACATCCTTTTAACAAGAATCACTTTGGTGAGTCTTTTTCGAGCCCTTTTAATGATTAAAAAGAGATTAGTTTCATGTGCGATTTAAGGAAGACTCGAAAATGACTCGTGCATTTGCACAAAATGTGATTCATTAAAAAACGATTCGAAAAAGACTCGCAAATGACTCGAAAATGAGTGGAAATTGAAGAGTCGCGGCTAGGGTACAATTTTCTCCCGACAAAAGTATCATTTATGATCAGAAAACGAGCGCATTTATGACAGACTGAGGACTCGAAAAATACTTTTTTTTTTAAATTTTTTTAAAAATAATTTGTTTATTTATTTAGTAGCCCTACTACTAAATTGTTACAATTTACTGGTACTTATTTCAATGACATATATTTTAGTGTACGAAAAAGACTCGAAAGTGGTCAGAGATTTCATAAAATGCTGTCTGGGAACGATTCTGCCAGCTGAAAACTCTATTGACTGATGGCAGGATCGAGATTCTAAAATACAAATGTATATTTTTGTTTTGTACTTGATTTTAGAGTAAGGGAAAAGAAGTATGACGTTTTTTGGTCATTGAATTTAATCAAATTATTTAGAATTGAAATTTACAAAAGCCATTGCCATTGAGTCAGTCGAATGAGAGGAAAATCCTAATCTTATAGTAATAGTTTTTTGTAGGGAAACCTACTTCAAGCCAGCACTTCGATTTTTAAAATGAAAGTAACGAATTTTGGAAGGTTTGCAGAGTTTTTCAGTTCTTCGTTCAGTATACAAATAAATGCAATTTCAAGTTCCTTATTATTTTAAAGGAAATGCCACAAGAGCCACTGGCTACGCAAACCCATAAGAACGCGGCCGGCCAAACAAACAAACAAACAAATAAACAGAAACTTGTATCTGTAAGATATACACTCAGAGAGCAGAGACAGCACAGACAAGATACACTTAAACCGCACTTGGCCATGGCTCTGGCTCTTTGGTTCTGGAGGGCCCCCTTTTGGCGCACAAACAGGGAGAGCGCGAACACAAAAACTATGTGGAAGTCATGGAAATGGAAAAAAAAAGATAGAAACTAGAAGACAGCAAAGAACGGCAAGCAACGTTTGCTAGACAAAACTGGCTTGTGGGATCTTTGACCTGGCGATGGCGACGACCGGGAGAGTCAGGCAGCGCGCAGAAATTAACAACGTGGAGCGTTCGCCCGTCAACGCCTTGGAGTAGAAGTTTTCGAACGAGTGTGTGTGTGTGTGTGTGTGTGTTGCTTGCTTGGCTGAGCCGCTGGCGTTGGTTAATACAATTAACCGTAAATACCAGTTGTACATACAATACATTTATTATTTTGAATCCAATCATAACACTAGATGCGGCTTTTTAAGGACAATTGAGATAGATTTATATCTATCGCACTTACCTTGTTGTTGTTGTCTAGTGGTGGTACTTCGTATTAGAATCTTGCTGGGATCAATGTCTGCATATTCCATATAGGCACTTCACACACACATGCACTTGCACACACACAGTTACACCTTACGCGCTTTGGTAGCTGCTTCACTTTTGTATTTTTTTATTGGCCAACTTTGTTGTTTGCTTAGACCTACTCACTGCCTCACCACCAAATGCAATTTCATTGGTCACAACTCATAAAATAACAAATTTGCATGCACTGCCATTATTTGTTGCCATTAAATTGATAGATTTCTGCGAGCATTTTGCTTGTTTTGTTACGCCGACAACATTTCAATTGGACTTTTCGAGCGCGTTACTCCCCTTGGAATTTTTGGTTCTCTTGCTTGGTTTTTTTTTTGTATTTTGTAGAAAGACTTGAACAGGCCCAGCAGCAGCTCAGCTAAACTGCAGTCTGAACTCTCTCAGTGCTCAAATCGAACTGAGCTGAACTTGGCCTCGGACGCCATCTTAGCCAGCTTGGTAAGCAGCGAGGTAGCGACATTGTTACTGCAGCTGGAAGTGAGCGAGAGCTCGCTCTTGCTCTCGCTCTCTCTTGCTTGCCTCTCCCAATTGTTTTGACTCTGGGCTGATCCATACAATAAAAAGGTGAGGCTAAGTGGTTAACCTCTTGAGTAAGCTGCAAACAACTATTTTTCGATTTACGAAATTAAAGATGTTTCACATCAAAAATTTTATATTTATTTTTGTAGATCTAGTTAGAAGATTTGTGCCTAAGTTATTACTCGATCTGATCCAACAGGGTTCTGTAAGTTGGGTTCGATGTTAAGTTGCAATTTGTCAAATGGTTTATATATGGATATACATATGGCTTGTGAATCAGATATAAATTTAAATTAACAGTTTTTAATTATTTTCTCCAAAAATAAAATGCAAATTGATTTAAGTAAATGGTCTAAATTTCTCGAAAACCACGAGAGAGCTGAAACAAGCCGAAGGAGATTTCCGTGAAACAAAATTTGGGTTCGGATTGGACTTTGAAGGAAGAGATTTCCGTAACACCTCTGGATGTAAGATTAAGATATTGAAGTAATTTAAATTTTTGGTTAGAATTCAATTTAAAATTTGTTAAGAGACAGAACGGAAACCGCGGGTTGCTTAGCTCCCAAAAAATCATGTTGTGAACCGAACCGGTTGCTTGTATCTTCGTTCCTATTACAATTAACTTACTGTGTGCTGCCCACTTTGCTGTCATTCTTAGAGATTGTGAATGATCTTGGCAGAACCCGAAATGATCTCAGAAAAGGTTCTCAGCTAACAGCTCTTCTCTCTTGTCTCACCTTGTTTTACACCATGGCTGGAAGCAATCAACAGCCCTCTCAATCTCTTTTTTTCTCAGTTTCTCTTGCTATGCACTTCCAATTGGTTTGGCTTAGAGCTGATCAGTCAGTCAGCCAGTTCAGTTGGAAGAACGCAGTCAGTGGGATTGGATGTGTTTACGGAGCAAGCAGATCAGCAATCTTCAGATATCAGCTTTTGGTAGGTTAATGTCTTAAAATGTTAATCTTTATTTTTAATTCAAATTGAAAACTAATATTTTTAAATGAGCTTGTGCAGTGCAATCAATACAGTTTTAAGTTTTTCTGTGAGTATTTACATTGCCTCTATTTACTGGTCTGTCTCTCTTTCACAGTATTTCCATTGAACAGTTAGTTTCTGAGCGAGTTCTCTTTCTCTCTCTCTAAGCCTCTTTTACTCGGCTCACCTATGAAAATGATTGGAAGTGATTACGTTTTGGAAGCGCACAACATATTCCACACCACCGAGGCAAGTGCTAATGGAATTTGTCTCTCCGCATTGCAGGTTTTCCAATTGAAGTCTTTTGTTTTGGTTCTCCCAACAGGTGGACGGTGGTGGTTGCTTCAATGGAGCCGGCAATTCAGCGCTGGTGCTTAAAGGCGTCAATTTGACCGTACACAGTGGCGAGGTGATGGCTATACTGGGTTCTAAGGGTAAGTACCATGCATGGAACGCTTCTGGTTAGGAAAAGTGATAGCTAAGCCTCTGAAGATGTGTAAAAAAGGGTTAACATAGCGGCGAAGTCACGACCGGCTTTCAGAACACACTTTAAAAGATACTGCCAAATGAAGTCTCTAGATTTTTTCGCTCTTTCGCTATATTAATGCTCAGAAGAGTCCTTAGAAGTTGGTACAGCCGGTAGAATTCTGTACGATGCAATAGTATTTGTGAAACAGCTGAGGAATGTTGTCAATGTGTTGAGAACAGTCAAACTACAAGCTCTTAATTTCCCTGTTCACTGGCTGGGCTTGCTGTGTCGGCAGCGGTCGGGCAAAAAATTCCGAGAAAATTGAAGAAGCTTTTGAGAGGTATCTGCCCATTGTCTATATCATACGTACATTACGATGTCACAAAAAAAATTTTTGTTTTTGCTCAGGCATTTTCTGAAAGCTTCAGATTTTTCGGAAAACGTTTAGAGGACGCGCAAGTCGAATTTTCCCCAAAAATAGTGTTTTCCGTACTGTTTTTGAATTTTACTTACAACTTTGTCAATAATCAAGATTTTCTTAGTTTTTAAGTCAGCATTTTTAAAGAAAAATGTCAAAATTTTACTTTTATGAGCATAAACGATAAGTTTTGGCTTCATCATCAAATATTTAAAAAATTTCCAAAACAAAATTGTTATGGTTTTTTAACATTTAGAAGAAGATTGACACTTTTCGCACTGTAAATTACAATTAGGGTGTTCACGACCTCCAGTTGAGCTACAAAATCGTTGAGTTGAGGAATTTTCAACAAGTTCAATTGCGAACAACTCTTTTTGTCAACATGTCTGTTGAATTGTTAGGTTTTTTAAATTTTATTTTATTGCTTATTAAATGGCCAGGCAAAGCATTAAACAACAACTTACCAACCTTAAAATCAATATAGCAATGCAAAGAATTGATTTATTATCCCGAAGTCAATTTACTGGCAATGTCGGCGACGCGTCGTGACGGTGAAACTTTGGCTAATGCTATTTGCGAAAGCCGTCCGAGTACCTGTGCCTAGTTGCATTGGTTACGTATATAGGTGAACTGAAGATAAAAATTTCAGGGAAGAAATCAGAATACAAAGTAGCTTATTTCTGGTAAACGCATTTACGACATCAGATCGCAAAGTTCCGATAATAAATTAGAAACTTTAACTGTTCTAAAATTCTGACTTACAAAAAAAAAATGTACATGTCCCAACTGGGACTTGAACCTAGGTTTTGATGCCTTTCAGCCATATGACTTAACCTCTACGCCATTGCCGGCAAGATAAAGTAGGAAGCGGGCCTGGTGTGGTGCGGTGGGTAGTGTGTCGGCCTGCTGTGCGGGACTCATAAAGTATATATATTCTTGATCAGCATGACGAGCTGAGTTGATATAGGCATGTCTGTCCGTCCGTCCGTCCGTCTGTCCGTCTGTTTCTATGCTATCTCCTCCGTCAGTTTTAAAGCTATCTTAACCAAACTTTGCACAAAGTCTTTTGATACAAATACGCTGCACATTGACGGATTGCAGATTGAGAAAAGCTCGACTTGTGGCCCTTTGGGCTGTATAAAGCCATTTTATATTACAAAGTAGGCAGCTAAATGTGCTATATGAAATCAGGCACAAGTGGGCAGCACTTTTGTTGTGTTTACCAAAAGTTCTCAGTTCATCTAGAGAAAAAGTTCTCATTTAGTAAGGGGGCAGGGCTGCTTAGATGTGTAATTTCAGGCTGGTGTACAATTCCGCAAAACAAGATACACTTTTCTTTGAATAACAGAAGGTGAAATATTCATATTTAATTGTATTTAATTACATTAATATTTTTTTTTCCTTACGAGTGTGATTGTGAGAGTGTGATGCTTGCTGGCTCGAGGTACAATAATTCATTTTGGTTCTAATTTATTTCGGTATTCGGTTCCGTAATGGTACCTGGATTCTTATTTCGGTATACAGGTATGTACCGGTAAAATTTGAATACATTTTTACCGCACAAAAATGGATGTATTCGCATCTAGTGTTCATAAAATATTTTCATTATTTGATTAAAATCATTTTTTTTATCAGCTATTAGTTTTGCGTTTTTCGTACGCTTACTTGGGTAGCTGGAAAAGCAAGAAGAGCTTTTGATACCCCCTACAATTCAGAAAACTTTTTCGAATTCTCACCATTATTATTTTGTAAACTTTTTATGCCCAGCAAAATCTTGATATATGCCATTAAACTGATTTGTAAAGATACTGAACTATTTTTTTAAACTTTAAGACTGTCGTAAATTAAAAATAAAAGGAATTTTTGAGATTTTAATACAGAAATATTCGCAATATCATGTTATAAATGGTGTAATATATATTGATATCGTCTATACTTTCCGAGTGAGATGAGATATGTCGTTATTTCATTTTAGTGGTTCATTTTCATGATCCAACAAGAGCGACACATTTCATTCTGCCATGCAGACGATATCGTGCAAAGATCCTTCGGTTTTCTGTTAAGACGTCATATTTTCGAATTTCTTTAATGTGCATTTTAAAGAATATTTTATTGGATTGAAAAGATTTATTTGCACTGAATGAAATACATTGAGAACTTTAAACGCTATTTTTACAAAATCGTTTATTGACAGTTATAAAAGTATTAAAGTTGAAGGAGGGAAGAAGTAGAAGAAGAAGGTTAGCGTGGTATTAGGAATTTTCTATTTAGCTAAATTTCGTAAAATTCCTTTCAAAACTAAGTGCTCGCTTTGAAGTCTAGTTACAATGTAGTACAATGTACAATGTTTAGGTTCCTTCCGGTTTCAAGAATATCGGTTCTCGGATACCGGTATACAAAAAATTAAATATATAGGTTCTAGTTCTGGTTCTGAGTTTTAATCGGTATACGGTTCCGGTTCTGGTTCCGGTTTGATTCCCTGCTAAATATTTATAGAAATTTCAAAAGCCACCGCTTCGAAGTCGAAGTGAACTGTATAATCTTTCAGAGTCAACTAAGCTTGGGCCTCAACAGTTCGGAACCGAGGCGAGACGATAATTATACCCGTTACTTGTAGAGTAAAAGGGTATACTAAAGTCGTGCAAATGTATGTAACAGGCAGAAGGAATCATTTCCGATCATATAAAGTATGTATATATATTCCTGATCAGCATCAACAGCCGAGTCGATATAGCCATGTCCGTCTGTCCGTCCGTCCGTCTGTCTGTATGAACACCTACATCTCAGAGACTTGAAGAACTAGAGCAACCAAATTTCATATGTAGACTCCTATTGTCTGCACGCAGATCAAGTTTTTCATTTAAAACTAACATTGATATTCGCAACATCTATAAGCCCTGAAAATTTCATCAAGATCGGATGATTAATAGCCGAGTTAAAAAAATGTTGCATACTTTTCGGCTTTCTCACCTCAGGCACACAGGAAGGTATACCGAAGTCGGTTAATAACTCATTGGCACGGCCGATAAGACGATTTTGCCGTAGGGGGTCAACTGTTAAGCGCAGCCAGTTGCAGTATAAGAGCTCAGTCTGCAAAAGAAGAAAATGTTAATAACTAAAACAAATAATTTGGCAAATAATTGCTCAAAAAACACCATTTATCTATAACAGTGCGTGCACTTCATGTCAAGGTCTTGTTTCCGAGTCATTTGAAATCCGCTTGATATCAGCTGATCAGCTAATTGAAAAGAACAAGTAACAAAGTCGGTTAAGTCGGTCGGTTAGTAACCGTTTTTTTAACTCTACGAGTAACGGGATTTCTCAAGCTGTCCAAGTAAAGCAAAGTTCTTGCACAGACACTCTTCACGAATGGTTCTAAGGCCCCGTATGGAGCCGGTGCCCAGATATAAGATATGAAACATGGTGACTCGTTGGAAATAAGAATCGTCGTCTTCAGGTTTCACTAAGAACAAGCTGATGAGCTCGCCTCCTTCTGTTCTTTAGGACATAAAGCTGACTTTACACTTGTCATAGAGAGAAACTCTCTGACGATAGTGTAATAGCAAATCTTAATATTTAGAAAATTAGTCCTTCTTTGATGAAATAGAACAGGTTCTATTTGATAAGAGATTCTCTTAAGAGTAGTTTAACAACCGACAATTTAGAGATATATTGGACAAGAGTAATGGCAGCTTAAGACAATCTTTATAAATATCTAATCTCCCACAATCTCTGTTCTGCAGGCAGTGGAAAGCGTGCTTTGTTGGATGTAATTTCTCGTCGTGCTGATGGAGCTACACGTGGTCAAGTGCTGCTGAATGGTTCTCCGCTATCTCGTGCTTTGTTTCAACAACGCTGTGGTTATGTGACACAATCCTGCACCTTTGTGCCGGGCCTGACAGTGGCCCAAACTTTGCACTACACGCCCACCATAGTAAGTAAAGCCCCTGGTATCGGAAATGTATGCTAATCAATGACTCGGCTTAAACAGCTCAGTGGCTATTTAAAAAGCTCCAAAGTGCGTCAAGTGCTGGCTGATTTGGCTTTGTCCCAAGTGGCCCATAAGCGGGTGGAGTATTTGAACATAAGTGAGGCCAGACGCTTGGCCATTGGCATACAACTCGTGAGAGATCCGGGTAGGTAAACCAATTTATCGTCATCCCTATATTGTTATATTTTATGTCCTTCTAGTCATGCTACTGCTGGATGAGCCCACACAGGGTTTGGATCCCTTAAGCGCCTATTTGCTTATCTCAATTCTTTCTAATACGGCCAAGAAAACAGGTTGTGGCATCCTGCTCTCACTGGAGAAGCCACGTTCCGATGTATTTCCCTTCTTGGATCGTGCTTTGTTCCTCTGCTTGGGTGGTGTGGTTTATTCGGGTGGCACACGCGCCATGCTGGAATATTTCCATGGCATTGGCTTTCCTTGCCCGCAACTGGAGAATCCATTGATGTACTATCTTTGCCTATCCACGGTGGATCGACGCAGTCGTGATCGTTTCTTGGAGTCCAGTCAACAGATTGAAGCATTGGTTGAACGATTTTCCCGCGAAACTCCCATTTCTGATGCACCTTTGAATAACATGGGATCGGGCAAAGTGCCGTTGGCTTACGGCAAGCCGGGAGAGCTTAAAGTTTGGATCATGCTGTATCTGTGGGTATAGCCAGTGTTAGTTAAGATCGATTTTAATAACTTAACTATGTTTTCCAGCAAATTATTGGCCTCCACCTTTTCCTGTGGACTAGTGGGCATGAAAACGCTATTTATGCGCTTGTTGTTGCTGCCCTTAGCCATGAGTATTATGTGGGGTTTTTACACCAATGTGGGGGTAAGAAACGGCAGTATTTAGATCAGAGGTGGACAGTGGCAGATTAAAGTTGTCCAAGTGTTGCCAGTTGCGTCGCCGACCCCTGATTTGAATCCTCATTTTGATCCTTTTAACGGTGTTTTTTCGACAGGATGATGCACACGGCTTTTTTACCAGAAACGGCATGATTTTAAACATCTTAGGTTTATCCTATGGTTGCGGCATTTTAACAACTATTTCCTTATGTAAGTTGTACATGGCAATTTATGTCGGGTAAACCTGTTAATGTCAGTTAACAAAGTTAGCTGCTCTCTATTTAGTGAGTGAGAAAAGCTGTTAGTCACTCACTTGATCCTTTTTTATTCAGTTGCTCGGTTGCTCTGAATCAGCAGCTGAATCATAAAGTACAATTATGTGAGTAACTGAACAATTAAGCTCAAGTGAGTTGGCCACTGCACTACTGAATAAAGAGCAATCGAATAATGTCATATTCCCTCAGTGAGCTACACATTTTTGTTCACTTACTCACTCACACACCCCCCCACCCCCCCCACCCCCTCCCCCACATTGCACAGCAATTCTTAAGAATTCTTTAACTTAATTTTTATCCCTTTACAGTTCCCATTTGGCGCAAGAAATTCTCAAAGGACACACCCGAAGGTCTCTATTCAGGCACCACATTGCTCATTGCCTACAATTCCGTTTCTATACCCTTCTCGGCCGTTTCCGCTGTGATAGCCAGCTGTGTCCTTTATCCGTAAGCTCCTTGAAAATCCCTCTCTAAAGTTAGAAACTGATATCTCAATCCCTAGCCTATTGCTGGATGCCAAGTATAACAATGGCACCGTGTTTGCCTACCTTTTGGTAGCACTTTGGTCAAGTTATGTGCTGGCCGAGCAGCTTTCAATTGCATTTTTGCTGGTGGTCAAAGTGCCCTTTAATGCCGCCATTGCAGTGACTTATGTTTTGGTAATTAGTATTGCCCTGGCCAGCGGTACCGTGCGGTAAGTGCAGCATCATTAACCTAACACATTCAATAGCATTCCCTTTCCCACAGCTCATTCAAAGGACTTCAGCCCTGGCTGCAGGATAACACCAAGGGCACCCATACACGGTACGCCTCATCTCTGCTACATAGCATTGCCTTTCAATCGCGCAAATTGAACTGCACTCCCACCGCCTCTGTAATATGTCCCAAGCCTGCAGACTTTATGCACGAGCGTCTTGGCTTGCCGGATCCAGATGTAAGTTGAGTGTAACATTTGTGATTGATTTAACAATATTCCTTATCTACAGGAAACCATTGATGTGGCTGCATCCTGTGCTTTTGCAGTGGGCTTGGCTGCCTTTAACATGTTGCTCTATCTGTTTCCAATGCCACGTTGTGTGCGTCAAAAGTTTAAGGACTAAGCGCTGTTCCACGAATGGGACATTTGAACTGCACAAATCAGACTTATTTTATTTACCTTAAGTTTAGTTTAATAAAAAATATGCTCCATCAGCATCATGATGAGCTGAGTTGATACAGCCATGTATCCCATATGTATGTTCCATTGTTGTAAAGTAAAATTGGCTCAAAAACAGCACTCTCTCATCCAGGAGGGCCAGGGGCCAAGCTTCTCTCAATCTCTTGGCGTTCTAAAGAAAGAAAAAACTTTTTCTATTAGATGGTCCGAGGCAGGATCGAACCCACAACCTCCCGCACCAGCAGCCACACATACAACTGGTACGCCACGCCCGATCTCCATTCCATTCCATTGTTGTGGGGAAAGTAAAAAGTGGTTCAGAGCTATATCTCAGAAATTATTGCTACACAGAGAAAACAAAATTGGCTGCTCGCCTCGTGTAGAAACGTCAAAGCTAAACGAAACGTATTGCCTCCTGCTAAATTGCACACGCAAAATGTAGAATTCAGAAAGGTACACGTGACGTGCAGAAAAGCTACACGTAACGTCCCAGCAAGCATTTTATGAAATTTCTGATCACGCTCGAGTCTTATTCGAGTCCTCAGTCTGATTAAAATAGTCATAAATGCGCTCGTTTTCTGATCATAAATGATACTTTGGTCGGGAGAAAATGGTACCCTAGCCGCGACTCTTCTTGAAGAGCCGTTTATAACCCGTTTTACTGATCAGTTTCGACTCATTTTCGAGTCATATTTCCAATCATTTGCTAGTCGTTTTTTAACATTTTCGAGTCTTCCTTAGATCGATCATGAAATAAATCTCTTTTTAATCATCAAAAGGGCTCGAAAAAGACTCAACAAGGTGATTCTTGCTAAAATGATCTTCCAAATGCTAGTTGGGGTGTAGGATTTCAGTATCTAAGCGTCGGGTGTGGAAAATCTAAATGCTGCGTGGGCAAATGCAAAATCTACACGACATAAGAAAATCAGCTTATTTCCAAATAACTTCTACATTCTTTATGCAGCCATCTGAATACCACACGAACGTATAGGTTTTCTACACGCGGCGTGTGGATATTGAAATCCTACATGTGTGTAAATTCTAAACGAAAAATGTAGCTCTAAATCAGTACTGAATTCTTACATTTTTCGTTTAGAAAACTGATCTCCACACGCGACGTGTAGGTTTTCTACACGCCGCGTTTAGAATTACAAATGCTAAATGCTCCATGTTGGAAATCTACACGAAACGTGTGCAAATTTCAGCGCGCATATAAACCATAAATATCAAAATAAATAAATAAAACGTGCGCAGTCATTATACTCTGTACCGAAGGTACATAGAGTATATTAAGTTTGTGCAAATTATGTAACAGGGAGAAGGAATCGTTTCCGACCCTATAAAGTATATATATTCTTGATCAGCATCAACAGCCGATTCGATATAGCCATGTCCGTCTGTCGCGTCTGTCCGTCCGTCCGTCTGTCCGTCCGTCCGTATGAACGAAGAGATCTCAGAGATGGTAAGAGATAGAGGTTTGACATGTATATGTATGTATATGACATGTATATTTCTTATACTTGCAGGCAGATCAAGTTTATTTTCAATTTTTGCCACGCCCCCTCCCGCCCACGCAATTTGGAAAAAACGGAAAAAACAGTTTTGAAGATAGATCGTTCGTACCTTCTAGAGATACCTTGTAAACAAAATTATTTATCGATTTGCTGAAGGAATGATAACGATCGGATGAACGATACTCAAGTTATGAGCAAAAAACGGCCAGTAAACACCCACCACCCCCCACCCATCACCACAGCATTCTATTGAACGGCAATCTTAGTGACAGAGAGAGAGAGAGAGAGAGAGAGAGTGAAACTTAGAGATGAGCGCGTATAACTCGTGAGCAAATGCGAGCTGCGACGTTAAGGGTACAGAGTATGTTATAGTCGGGCTTGACCGACTTTCTTTCTTGTTTTTATACCCGTTACTCGTAGAGTAAAAGGGTATACTAAAGTCGTGCAAATGTATGTAACAGGCAGAAGGAATCATTTCCGACCATATAAAGTATATATATTCTTGATCAGCATCAACAGCCGATTCGATATAGCCATGTCCGTCTGTCCGTCTGTCCGTCTGACCGTCTGTCCGTCTGTCCGTCTGTCCGTCCGTCCGTCTGTCTGTATGAACACCTAGATCTCAGAGACTAGAAGAGCTAGAGCAACCAATTTTGAAATGTAGACTCCTATTGTCTGCACGCAGATCAAGTTTATTTCAAATTTTTGCCACGCCCACCCCCGCCCCCACAATAAAAAATGTTGAATATCTCCCACAATTTTTGAGATATCGATCTCAAATTTAAAATGTACATTTATATTCGCAAAATCTATAAGCCCTGAAATTTTCATCCAGATCGGATGATAAATAGCCGAGTTAAAAAAATGTTGCATACTTTTCGGCTGACCCACCTCAGGCATACAGGAAGGCTATTAAACATTTGTAACGGGTATATCGAAGTCGGTTAGAGCCGACTTTAACTTACGCTCTCGTTTTTTTTGTGTAAGTGAAAATGTAGGATTTTTCTACACGTTTTGACCGGAATTTTCAACCCATAACGTTTGTGTAGCTTTTCTGCACGCCGTGCTTAGAAGTGAGAAAGCTAAACGCGGCGTGCAGAAAAGCTACACGTAACGTGTTGAAATGAGAAAGCTAAACGCGGCGCGTAGGAAAAGCTACTCGCCACGTGTTGAAATGATAATGCTACACGCGGCGTGTAGGAAAGGCACACGCCACGTGTTAAAATGATCAAGCTACACGCGGCGTGCAGAAAAGCTACACAAACGTTATGGGTTGAAAATCCCGGTCGAAACGTGTAGAAATCCTAAATTTTCGTGTAGGTTTTGCATATTTTTTTTCTCTGTGTAAAGTAAAAGTAAAATTGGCTCAAACAGCACCTCTTCCCAGGAGGGCCAGGGCCAAGCGCTTCTCTCAATCTCTTGGCGTGTGTGCTTATAATTTTTCGCATAAGAGAAAGGGACCTACAGTTTAACGCCGAATCCGAGCGGCAATAGTAGCTGGCGCCAGTACCTGGTGAAGGTGACCGGGTGTGTAAAAGCTTTTTTCTAAAGAAAGAAAAAACTTTTTCTATTAGATGGTCCGAGGCGGGATCGAACCCACAACTTCCCGCACCAGCCGCCACACATACGACTGGTACGCCACGTCCGACCACACACTCTCTGTGTAATGACCTATTAATTGGAAATTTGGTGCGTGGTAGTAAAAAGTTATATATTTTCCCGTTTATAGCTGACTGAACCGGTTCAAAAGTGGTTCAAAGCTAAAGCTCAAAAATTAGTTAAGCTATGAACATGAAAGTTGGCCTATTGGTCGGCAATATTATTTTATTTTTGCTGGTTCAAAACCGGTTCCGAAATTATTTAAAATTGGTTAAAAGCAATATCTCTGAAATTTGGTTAGTAGGCTTGTATTATGAAGTAAAATATAAAGCCATATCTTCGCAGTGCTTAGTGCGCGGATATCTTTTGTGGAATTTGGCTCTTCTTGGAACACCCACACGGTCGATTTCTGTTTTGTTTCCGGCTCATGCGCATATATCCATGATTCGCCACCTGTGACGATCTTATAAACGTCTTTTGAAGCACCGTGATCGCATATTTTTGACGTCTTAGAGGAGCAAGTCAAAAAAGTCACATCTTTATACTCAAAATTACGGAAATGTCTTAAGATCATCATGTTTTCCCCTCATTCTGTACTATTTTTCAACTTTATCTTGAAAACTGTAACGAATTTGATTAAGCAATGCAGGACAAAAACGTAGCTTGGACTTAAATAAAGAAGCGTTTGGAACATACCAACTTCATTCGATTGGTCCTTCGTATAGTTACGAGCCCTTAAGCATGTAGAATTGGAACCAAAACTAGAAAAATTGCAATTTTATTCCCCACTCTGTGACTAATCTCTGAGCTTGGTTCCATCACTCAGGCCAAGGACAGTAATTTCTGTTAGTCAATTTCGAATGATGTTGAGGGCAGCGTCTCTAGAGATTTCAAAAACAAACACACATCTCTATGAATTATATATCGTTTTATTTACAAGAAAACTTATCATTTAAAATTACGAATACATTCGAAAATAATGTGAAATACTTGAATGTAGATTTTTTTTTTTTACAAATTTTGCCAGCTGCGTTTCGATATTTGAAATTTAAGTTTCGTTTTCGCTGCACTTCAACAATTGTCTAACGACTAAAAATATGATTGTTTTATTTAAATAACTAGATACACGCATGGAAATTCGTTAGAACGCATCTGAATCTAATTGAATGAACGCGAGTGTTAAATGGGAGGGATTATTAAGTGAGTACTGTGGCACCTATGTGATGAAAGGCTGGATGGATGCGGGACACAAAAAGTTGCTGGGAACGAAGGCTTGAGCTGAAATGTTAGGTACTTAGTTCGAGTTCTGAGCTAGTTCAGCAGCTCAGTCCGTGTCGTAGTAGGCATAGTCATAGCTGGTATCCTCATCCGCATATGGCGGTCGCTTGCCAAAGGGTTTGACCTTCTTCTCCTGCTGCTGTTGACGTTGCTCCTTTTTGCTTTTTCCCGATTTTTTGGACTCCGCTGGCGGGCTTGTTGTGGTTGTAGTTTTTGTTGTTGTGGTCGTGGTGGTGGTGGTAGTGGGACGCCTAGTGGTGCTGGTGGTAGTGGTGCTAGTGGTGCTAGTCGTCTGTGCTGTAGTCTTCGGACTAGATGGCGACACTTGAGGACTGTACTGAGAGTTGTATTGCTGTGAGGTCTTCTCCGCCTTGTAGATATCCGCTCGCAGCTTGTTAATGCTGGCGGCACCAAAGTTCAAGGACTGCGCCGTCTTGAACAACTCATCATCCTCATCACTTATATCGGAATCGCGTTCCCGTGCCTTTTGGCTAGCCGACTGCTGTTGACTTTTGAGATGGCCATGTGCCTGCTGGAAGTTGTGATTGAAACCATGTGGCTGTCTGCTGGAGGAAGGAGCACTTGTGGTGGAGCTGGTGGAACGGTTACGCAAGAATTTAAAGCGATTGCGTGGGAAATCATTCTCATACAACTCGGGATGATATTGGCCATCATCCTCATCGATGGCGGTGGTGGGTGCAGCGGCCGTTGGAGCCAGCGTTGGGGACTTCTTCAGAGGGCTCTGGCTGGGACGTTGAGTTTGCTGTGTCTGATAGTGACTCGCTTCGTAGGGCTTCTTGTAGGTGGTGGGTTTGAAGGTAGTGGGTGCATAGACATCCTTTTTGTTGGTCACACCCAAGAAACTGGCAGTGGTAATGGGATAAAAGATCTCTTCATCGTTGTAGCGTTGGGTGGTGGCCTTGTAGGTGATGCTACCACGACTGGTAAAGGAACGTGGCTTAGCACTGGCTGCTGCCTGATTGGAGGAGGCCTTAAACGGTGCCGGCTCTTGGCTGCCCACGCGTGTAAGTGACTGCGTTCTAGAGCGCTGATATTGCGGCTCCAGTGGGGCAGTTTTCTTGGGCTGACTGGCCTGGAAAGGTTGCGGCTGCTGGAGTTTGGGCGTTTTGGGCAAATCGGCAAATTCATTATGATTGATATAGTTGGACTCCTGGGGTCCCAGCTGCAGTTTGCGTGCCGCCACCGTGGGCTTGTGACGCTTGTCAAAGTCTTGCACATTTTTGCCCGTCAGCTTGGTGGAGGAGGACGGTAGCTCCGTGTATTTGGGTGTGCTGGAGGTGGTCTTGAAACGATAAGCCCCATTGTTGGGATTGTAGGTGGTGGGCTGTATACGCTCCTGGGTTTGGTAGTCATTCACACCAAAACTAAAGCGGCTAGTGATGGCATTGCCAGGACGTGGAGTGGTGGCTGCCGTAGGTGACACCGTGCTGGGGGTAGTGGATTTGTAGTCAAAAAAATCCGTATTGAATGAGGCATGCAGAGTGATTTTCTTCAAAGATTTGCTAGTGGCAGCGGGAGCTGTTGTTGTGGGCGTTGTTGGGCGCTGTCCCCGCGTGGACGTGGCACGTGATTTGTTGCTTGACTCGGTGGTTTTGCGATTGTAGTCATTGAAATCGTTGGGCTTGGGTCGCACTGCAGGGGAGGACTCCTCGTCGTATTCACGACCACCGTGTCGATTGGAAAAGAAGTGCGAGCTATGGGAACCCTTGAAGATATCATCAAAGTCTTCTGTAAAGTGGGAAATAAATGTTTGATTTGTGTGTAAAATTTCCATTGTTCCCATTGAGGTCTTACGTTTCGAATCATCGTTGTTGTTGTTGTGGTTGTAATAGTTGCGCTCTGTGGTTGTGGTTGAAAAGGTCGTAGTTGTTGTTGTGGGCGTGTAATAGCTAGAAATGGGCCGCTTCGAAGTCTGCGCTTGCTCCTTATCCGCAGGATTAGGTTGCACATAATTCGTTCGGGAACGTGACTTTTGCTCACTGCGATTCTCCTTGGAGCGACGCACATCACCTGCAATTAGAAAACACTTGAGCAAACAATCCCCTCTCTTAATTAGTTTTACTCATCGCTTACCACTTTCGGCACGTTGCAAATGGAATGTGGCCTCCTCTTCCTGGGCAACCTTACTCTCATACAAATCATTCAAATTGTTGTTGTCATAGAACGAAACCGCCTTGTCACAATCCACATCCGCCCAGTTGGCACAGATCTGCAGCTCCTGATCAAAGGCTGTGGTGTTGGGACATAGGAAACGATAGTCCTGCACCTGTTGGACAAACGAATTAACTCTTCGATGTATGAGCTACGCACAGAGCAAAATCAGCAAAAGCAGATAACCAGAGCCACATGCAAAATTCAAGGATATAATAATAAAAAAAGGGATTCAATAAATACCGGAGAAGCAGTCAGGGATCGGGGCTAAGCAGCAATATCAAGAAGAAGTTTGGAGACTGGGTAACTTTTAAGAGGTATGTTAACAAGAGGCCAGGCTTGAAGTGTCAATGTTTCCCCTCAAAGAGAATGAAGCTTATAAAATATGATAAAAGTTTAATCTTGATCGTCGGGACTTCACCTGTCAAGACGGCCTAGGCCAGAAGCGACCACAAATTTCTTATTACTGTGCATTTTTTTTTTCTGCTCATCTACTTCCTGCTCATCATAATTAATAATAATAATAAATTTTAAGCTTAATGGCGGGGATTCATGCCCACGATCCCCCCCTAACTACGGCACTGACCAGAAAGAAAAAGATTAAGCGAGATTGCCCGGCCTCTGCCTCGGTCTAGGAGAACCAGATAACCAATTGGAAAAAGGTGTTAAGTACATACGTTGGGGTAGATATTTCTGCAGTTCTCTTCATTTTAAGTGTTTGGAACGGACGATTGTTCAATTATTTCTTGTGCCGCAAAACAGACAGGCTTTGTCGGTTAACTCCACTTCTGTGTGTACTATTACCCACTCGAGGATTTTAATTTTGAATCAGTTGAAACAGTTGATTCAAATTTCTAAACCATCAGACATGTTCGCAATTCCATTTTCACAAAAGTTTTGTGATTTAGAGTCCAAATTTAGTACTAAAACCGGTTTTTAACCACAAATAAATAAATAACGAGAAGGCCAAACTAACTTCGTCTGTGCCCAAATTTTTAATACCCTTACAAATGCTGTTTTTGAAATGTCAGAGTTTAACAACGCAAAAATTTGTTGTTAACTGGCCGTTTTTTTCTCATAACTTGAGTATCGTTCATCCGATCTTTATCATTCCTTCAGCAAATTGATAAATAATTTTAATTACTAGATATCTCTAGAAGGTACGAACAATCTATCATCAAAACTGTGGGAGATATGACGTTTTTTCCAAATTGCGTGGGCGGGAGGGGGCGTGGCATTAATTGAAAATAAACTTTGTCTGCCTGCAAATATAAGAAATATATGTCCCATACATGTCAAACCTCTAACTCTTACCATCTCTTCGTTCGGCTGTTAATGCTGATCAAGAATATATATACTTTATAGGGTCGGAAACGATTCCTTCTCTCTTTTACATACTTTTGCACAAACTAAATATTCTCTATGTGCCTTCGGTACAGAGTATAATTAAAACAAAAAAGTTTTTCTCACTAAGACTCATTTTCCGACCGATCGGTCATATGGCAGCGTTAAGATATAGTCATCCGATTTCGACCAATTTTTGCGAATATATTTGAAAGCATATAGAATTAGTAATCAGTGAGTTTAAGGACGCTAACACTAAAAACAAAAAAAATTTCTTCTAATGTGTATTTCAGATCGTACCACTCTTAATTAACACCGCACCTTTCTATTTCTTGATAACACAGTGGTTGCGTTGTAATAGATATCTGGATATGGATATCCATCGCAGAAATAATATTGACTGTTACCACCCAGAGAAGCGGATAACAGAAGCAGAACAGTTTCTTGCCTCCTCTAGAAGTGGATGTGAATTCTCGTGAGCATTTGGTTGGATGTGCCAAAACAACTTAGGCATTTTCTAAGTAAGGCGACAATGGCACAACTAGTAAATAATTGGCTTTATCGAACTTTGCCATTTCATTTGGCACTTGACATTTTGGCCCGCGAGTTGAGTGCGAGTGAACGTTCTCGATCGGTGAATATTCTCGATCTTGTTGTTGCTCAGTAGGCTAATTGACAACTCAAAATTTATACGTCTGGAATAGTTCAATTTGAAATACACACACACATAGTTTACTTGTTATTTGTTTTCCGTTTCGTTCATCGTTTTTTTTTTCAAGTAATGGTAAGACCCGTCTGTTGCACCACTTAACTTCCCAACCAATGCCAACTTCCTACTTAGGCGAAGGTTTATTTGTTTCGCAAACTGTCCGCGCTCAGTCTGCTGCAGAGGAATGTGTGTAGCGAGGCTGTCTCGTCGGTATTGGAACATGTTCTCCAAGGAAGAACCAGCACAATCTTTAACTATGGCGACTGGCCTGGCTATGGGCAAAATCAAGTTTCAAGCGGGCAGAAGGATGTGGTTAGTCGCATAGTTGAAGAGTTGTTTAGTCTAGTGTACACCTTGGAGCTGACCATGGAGATTAATACATCGATTAGGCATGTTGAACTAAGCGCAGCAGATTCCATAGGCCAGTGTATGGCCAATGATCATTATGTGTCGGCTGCCAAAGATGTGTATGCCTATATGGAGAGGGTGATAGCACAACTAAAGCAGCGGGAATTAAGCGAATTAAAGGCGCATTTGCTCTTTACCATCCATGTAAGACAAGTTAATGTGGAGCAGTCTGTTAGGCTCTATGGCAAGCTGCAAATAATGCATCTGATGGGTGTTAAGGAGGAGACTACCCTGGTCACACCCATGGGGACATTGTTAAAGATTATTAGAGCCCTGTCCCAGAATCCCAAGACTCACATGAGATATTACAATATCAAATTGACACGTCTGCTAGGGGAGTTGCTAGGACAGGCAGAGACCACGGTGGTGTTCAACTACACCGAGTTGCCACAGTTGGAAGTGTCAGTGGAGGTGGCAGCCACAAGTTCTAATCATGAAATTTCCACTGACTTGTGGAAGGAACTGTATCGGCAGGAGCGAAATAAATACAAGTGCCTTAAGGAACAGCTGTTAAGCCTGGAGTTTAGGAGCGGCAGCAAGGAGCAAATGCAGCTAAACGAATTGTTGGAGAATTTGGATCAGGGCAGCAAAAGCATCCGCAGTGAGCTGCATACCAGCAGTAGCAGCACCAGCAGCAGCAGCAGCACAAGCAGCAGCAGCTGTGCTGCACTAGAGCTGGAACAGCTGCCAAAGAATCCAAACTCCTTGCAAAGCAACTATGAAATCTGTCAGCGTATTGAACTCCAATGCCTTGCCCATAAGCAATTTTACCAGGAACAGCATCAAATGCATCAGCAACTGCAAAATATCAAACTGGAGGCTACACAAACCATAGAAGAGTTACAAGATTTGCAGCGGCTGATTGAACAGCTGACCGTTGAGCATGCACATCACAGACAGCAATTGGAACAAAAGAATTTAAAGTTGGACAAGCTTAATGAACAGCTTCTCAATTCCCTTGAAGAGCTGCAAAATCAAAAAATTGGATTCCAGCTAAAGATTTCCGAGTTCTACATAATGTTTAGTCGTCTATGGCAACAGCAGAGCACAGCCCTGGAAATGCAGGAGCAGCTACGTGTACAGCAGCTTTCCGACATGTTTGATACGATGTGCAAGGAACTAGGAAATTCTCATCAAACGGAGAAACGACTAAAGACCAGCCATCACCAGCTGCTGGATCAAGTCGAGACAGAATCTAGTCCAAAACTCTAGGCTTGCAATAAAAAAGACGCCAATACACTCAGAAAAAAGATGACCGTCGGATATTTTTAAATTGTTGAAATCAAAATTCACGTGTGTTTCATTAGTGTTTTATCAAAATAAAAAATTAATTATTCTTAAATTTAAATGATACTTATGGCAGCGTGCCATATTAATAGGTGCCAGTTGCTTCCATACATGAGTGAACACCTGCAAGAGGTAGGGTCTGGGTACGGTATACACCTATGTGCACGCAAAAATTTGTGTCTATCCTATAGTCTCTGAGATCAACGCATTCATACAGACAGACGGACATGGCTATATCGACTTGGCTGTTTACGTTGATCAAGAATATATATACTTTATATGGTCGGAAATATTTCCTTCTCCCTGTTACATACTATTGCACAACTTCATGATGCCCTTTTACCCATTTTCAATGGGTACAGGATATACAAACGGGGAAAATCCGCTTCTCTCATTTCCGACTGTTCCATTTTCGATCGTTTCGCTTGGATTTGTGGTAGTGACGTTCCCCCATGGACCTGTGGTTTGCACAAAGCAAAAAGAGAGCAATTTCATTCGGAATTTAATTACGAATTGAAAAAGTAGCGGAATGGAGAGCATGCCTGAATATAATACTAGAAATTGTCAAATTGATAATTTGGGTATTGATTTGATCCTTTGCCTTTTAAGCATACTCGTCGACGCTTGGCATTATGTGCTGTGGTTCTAGACTAAACACATCAGTAACAGAGCATACAGTGTGAGAGAGCAATGTTTCGCATAGTCAAGGGCAAGGTACATACTCTGGACGAATTCATATGTATTACAATGTACATTAAAAGAATTTTGTAGTATTTCAAAATAAATATACAAAAATTTAAGTATTTTATGCATTACTTTTTAGGAAAACTTTATAAGGAAAATTATAAAATTTATAAAATCTTTTATCAAAATGATACTAAAAGTTTGACAATTTAAATAACAAATTGATAATAGCTGTATCAAAATGATATTAAGAAATTAATAAAATACAAAAATATATCAACCTGATACAAGTTAGTATCAATTTGATATCCTCGAAACATCTTTTTAATACTTTCGAAATTATAAACTTAACAGTATAAGTATTTAAGAGAAAATTATACGAAATTGTTTCAAATTGATGGCTAAATAGTGTCATTTTGAAGTTGACTTTTTTTTGGGTGTAGTAGAGGCTAACTAATTTGTGGACGATACTTTTCACGAGAGCTTGAGCGTCCGCCCATAAATTGCGCAGCTAGTGGGCCACTACATTTGCACTTTTTTGTTAGTGTTAACCATTGAAAAATCGTGTTAAACTGTTTAGGGCTGGAGGCGAGGTGTTTGTAAGGTGCATGCACCAACTCCTCAGCAGAATATGGTCCGACGAGCATGCCCGAAGATTGGAGTCTGTAATTTGCCCACTTTTTAAAAAAGGAGACCCTGCAGTTTGTGCCAACTACCGAGGGATCTGACTTGTCAAAGCCGCGACCTTAAGGGGCAACCAAGGATGCGAAATATTCGTTTTTTTAATAAAAATTGAAATAATTTAACAGTTTTTTAAAATTGACAACCCAACACATTTCCACAGACTTCGCTGTTGAAATACTGAGGTAGCTTACGGGGTGGATGGGTAATTTTTAGCCTATTTTATGGCCTATTCTGTTTTTGTTTGAAATTGTATTATCTATAATACAAAAGCAATACGTTAAAAGGGCGTCGTTTTTACATTTTTTATTTCTGCTTTAAAAAGTGCGCCCTGGTGTACATGTATAAGTGCACTTGTGCGTGCGCCTCAGTCGACCAGTGTGTATGCAGTAAATGACAAGCATTGTTCTCATTTTTCTTGACCTGATGTAATAGTTAGACATTGTTCTGAGTGATCTGATCAGTGGTAATGTGATAAAGTGTACATCTTATTTGGCGTTCATTCATAGTTCTATTTTATTTTGAAGTTTTGATTTTTTGAATCATGTTTAGGCATCAGCTTTATTCTAAAACTGATTGAAAACTATAATTTAGAACAGTTTAATTCGTCGTTTGACGTGTTTCCTCAGGGAGAACAAAAATCCAGTTTTGACCTACAACCCGTGAGATGAACTCTGTGAGATATATGCGAAATCTATTTGAAAGAAATCAACAGCGCGTGACCCTAATTTGTTCCGGCCTTTTGATCTGAAACCTTTCACACGGCAAGACATGTCTGGCGTCCTCCACAGACTAAGCACCTAAGTTAGGTGAAGTTCACCTCATCTTGTTATCTGAACAACCAGCGACCCTAAGTGCATTGGTCCCAACGATGTTCCTGCTGCTGTATACCTCAGTTAAGTTGACTTCCGCCCCGTGAAGCCCTGTACCTCTCATTTGCTTCTGTGACCAGCTCACTAAGTGGAATCATCAGCAATGACCAAAGCAGCATTCTCAGACACCGTACGATACGCAGAAGTTACCCTACAAGTCCCACATCGTCCGCAAAGCTAAGTGCACGCAAAAAGCGTTTGTACATAAAAATGAAATGAAAATTTTGTAGTTGGATCTAGTATTTTTGTACCTACTGCACTATTGACATTAATTTTAGTTTTTTTTTTAAGTGTACACCACACACACGAAGCCACACTCAAAGGTCATCACTAGAGTAACATCCGTCTGATGGCAGTCACGAAACCCCCCAACAAACATAAACACACATACACACACACACTCTCCTTGTTTGGCTTTGCAACTTTGCCATTTGGCGCATGCAACAAATTTTCAACCAGCATCTACAAGTTCGTTGCCTAAGTCTTTCGTTTAGTCCGGCTGCTGGTGGGGAGGGGGGCTGGAGGGAAACAAAACTTGTGGTTTCGTTTGTTAAGCACCTAATAAATGGTAACTAGGTATCCAATCTTCATGGTACCTCTTCTTGATTTACTGTCCCACTCGCACGAACCCAAAACAACACTTACCCCCACTCCGGGCAGCTTGACGCACACATGGAACATCTGACATTGAGTCTCTGGATCTGCATAATAGCCACCGAGTATCTTGTCATGGCAAGTGAACTGCGTTTTGGGCATATTCTGCAGACTGTATGTGGGCCATGGTTTGCCAAAAGTTAAGTCATCATCCTCGTCCAGCAATTGTGCCTGGCTTAGACCAAAGCCAGTCCAAAGTGTCGCCGCCGTTGTTGCTGTAAGATAGAGTACAAATCGTGAACAGGTTAAATTTAGTGTGTTAACCGTTGTGTGGGCACAAAATTTGTACGTTAAATTCATAGAAAATGGGTAACAAAATAACCCACAACTTGGATACTAGGATACTACGTACCTTGAAGCTTCACCAAAACATTTCTCTCGATACACCCTGATAACTGATAACTTAAAGATTTTGCAGAACTCTTCTGAGTTTTTGGGAATCGCTAGCTATGAGGAAATGTACAGCAATGATTTCGCAGAACCTTATTTTAGTTCTAAGAGCTATTCTCAAGATGGATGCGGCATTGTGGAATTTTAACACCCTTTGGAATGATACTATGAATACAACGTAGAGCAAACACTTGCTTCATTTCGCAAGAGCATAACTTTGTGAGTCTGAGACGTCATTTGACAGATAAGTCTGAAGTTGGGAATTTAAATTCTTTTTGTTTTAATTTGATTTAGTTTAATTGTTGTTATAATATTAATTCATTTTCATTTTGGTTATTGCAGCACACAATTTAAAAACGAGTATATAAAAATCCAGCAAGGCCAACTCTCTTGTTTTTTACTGCTTTGTACAGAGCTTTTCTTAACAAAAGTGCGTAGATAAACTCAATTGATTGACTGATTCTTCACGATCAAAATTGCATACCCATTACGCATAACCGCATAGTTATACTCTGTACCAAAGGTACATCAACAATATTTTCAATTTTTTTAGTAATAAATATTATTTATCGATTTACTGAAGGAATGATGAAGATCGGATGAACCATACTCAAGTTATGCTCGAGGTAGCGAATCGCGAATCTGGTACAGAAAATAACTGTCTTCGTAGTAACAATTATTTAAGTAAGTTAAATACACCACGGCGACTATTCAGTGAATAGTATTCTCTCAATGCATGAGAATGAGAAATCAAATACGTTTTTAGACATGGGTAAGGAAATTAAATGTATTATACGAAATATGATGATAAATTAATAGTAAACATTGCGCTTAGATAATTATTTACTGGTGTTGGCGGCTCTTAAGCTCAGAGCTCATCATCAGCAGCTATAGTCGCGTATGGCGGGTTCAATCCCGCCTCGAACCATCGAATAAAAATTTTGTTTCGTTCTTTAGAAAATAGCTTTTACAGCTGTGAAGTAACTAGCCATGAAAAGTAAAAGTTCTCAGACTTTGCCGTTCGGACTTGTCCTTAAAATGTATGTCCTTTTCTCTTGTGCGAAAAATTATGAGCACACACGCCGGCCCTCTTTGGTGCTGTTAAGCCAATTTTACATTTACATCATCAGCAACAACAACAATTTCAATAAAACTACCTGCAGTCTGTATTTTTTTGCACAATTTGAACGGCCCAATTCGGAACCTTAGACTTAAGAGAGGTTAAAATCTTCGCGCATGCCTCAAACTTTTTGGAAAATAAGTGGGCTCTACTTAAAAAGCCACCACAACAGGCAATCCTTGATACAGAGCTGCCAACATCTTTTGAAAAGCCGCTTCCTTTAAACCACTGTTCCAGTTCCCGAATAGCTACAAAAATTAGGAACAACCGATCAGGTGCCATCATTAAAATGTGTCAATATTGGAGAAAGCACATCCCATAGAACATGGAAATCAAGATTATATACGTTTAGTTTCAGTGCTTCCCAACCGATACCCCTTTTAAATCGTGTGCTACACGTTTTCTTTGCGTGTCAGCCACATCAACAGAATCTGAAAGAAAGCTCAGCAAAGCTGGAAGCATTATAAGAGATAGACGGGCTTCCTGAGAAGCCAAAAATGTGGACATGCTGTTATTTATTAACAAAAATTTGAATTTAGAAGATCTCCATAATTTATGAAAAGACTTCATCATTTAAGTTTATATGTATTATTATTCCAAAAAAAAAAACTGGAATACAAATTTTGAATCTGTAAGCTCTAATTAATTAATCGTTTAAATAAATGGAGTGAGTTGTAATATAGGTATGATTATTAGCTGTTTATCATTCACATGTGGAGAAACCAATATTGTCGATAATATCGACGTTTTGTCTAAAAACTATCGAAAGAATCGAATAGCGTCACCATCGATAGTCTTGCAGCTCTACAACAAGGTCCAGTATATTGGAGAGTTGGTTGTGATTCTAGAGAATTTTCGTGTGCTAGACACGAATCTGTTTTTGGAAATGGTCCACCACGTCATGATTTTTGGCAATTTGAGCTTAAAGTTGCTTAGAATGCCTATTTTTAGCCGTTTAAGGGGCGTTTTGTAAAGGACCTTTACTTTTGTTTTGACTCTCTATATATTATATATTCTTAGCATTAAAATGAATAGTCCCAAACAATTCAATGATTTTCTTAAGCGCAGATATACCGTTTTGAATACGGCAGATATACCGTTTAATATTCTATACCAATTACTAGCCTGTTATACTGTTTTTGCAAGGCATACCTTTGGGCAGTAGACATATTTCCATTTCTGAAAACAGATTCGTGATTCACCAGGCGAAAATAGTCTAGAATCACTAACAACAATAAATAGTGAACAAAAATCTAATTTTGTTGCCTTGTGTTATATTTGATTTTTGTATGTGTATGTTTTAACGACCTTTATGATAATCAAACCTTCCAGTTTTTGCTGGCTCGCGGTCTCGATATGTTTGCACATAACTTTAAAACAGGAACACACTACACCACAAAGGGGGCTAGTTGACCGAACAGCTGTTTCATTGGCATCTCTAAAAAATCGCAAATTTTATCTTTAATACTCATACTCCATGACCAAATCATCAGCCGTCTTTGCCTGGTCCACAATCAGCTAACAGCTCCCTCCTTCTCAACAGCAAAAACAGTCATAGCGAGCAAGAAACGCGATGTCTGTGGCCTTTGTACGTGTGTGTGTCCCCAAATGGTCTTACAAAGTCAGTGAGAGAGATCTCCTCTCCATTGCTAACACAGTGACCAATAAGTCTGAGTGCGAATTACATTCAACCCGTTTAATAACAAAACGTATGGAAATAACAAATAATCGGGTATGTTCCACATTTGGACGGCGATTTCCGTATAAACGTTCTCATTACGCTTTGAAATCCTACAACTTTACATATGAAGTGACGAAAACATCTTCGATCACTTGATATTGTTTAGAAAAGTTAACTGTTTGAAATTGAGTGCTGAAAGCCAAGCTGGTTAAAATCGTCAAATAATTTCAATTTTCTTTCGACCTGATCTAGTAATCTCTGACATATTTGGCACTTCACGAATGAACTTATAGCCTATTTCCACTGGCTTCATTTCTTATCATTTTCATTTCTAAAAATGATGCTGTTTCCATTGACAAATTGTCATCTTTTTGACATTCGCAATGCCACGTTGACAAAAACAGCTGAATGGTTTGATTTAAGCAACAGGCGCCACTTTCAAACTCACGGGGACTTTTTTCAATATTTAGCAAAAAAATTACATACCCGTTAGGAAAGCAGTTACGCAGGCGAACGCATTGTTATCGCCCTGAATTATCAGCAGAAAGCTAAATACACAACTTTTTTTTACTAATTTTGAATTTAAACAAACTTGCGCCTACTTTTTAAATTCAAATCAACAGTTTATTGGTGATGACACTTTCTATTTCCGGAGAGTAACGAGTAGTGCCAGAGAGTGGCGAGTACTTTTTTAAAAAATACCAAATTCCTTCGTGGGGAATGCCATCATTTTTGAGAAATGGAAGAAATGGTTTCATTTTCTTCATTTCTTGTCATTTCAAGAAATGAAGCTTCATTTCTTTGGTGGAAATATGCTATTAAGCAATTCTAATTCGAAATGCACTAGTTCATACGGAAATCGACGTCGATATGTGGCTTTTATATTGACAATGCACGGAATTGAAAGTGGTCGCAATTGATTTTTGTACAAAAAGGTTCACTGTTCTTAGTATTTTATGGTGGTACCTTAGGCGTAGAGCAAGAATAGTGTGCAATGGCGCACTGCGCTTAGGCGGCATTGTAGTCGTGTTCAGTATAGGGGCAAGAAGTTCTAGTCCCAGAGTAGGTAAAAAGTTTAGAGTTAAAAAATTTTCATTCCAAATCAAGGAAGATTCTGCTTTGGATTCATTATTGTAATGAAATACAATTTCACTTAAATGCTACTATACACAGTTAGTTAAGTCAAATAACAAAATATTTGAGATTAAGTTATTATGGTTTACAGTCTTGAAACAGCTCTAAAGTCGACCAGCCTCCTTCGTGGTATTGTGTTTTCCTGTCAAAAGTTATGTGCTAACATAACATGACCACGAGCCGGCTAAAACTTGCTCTTTTTTTATTATACCCTTGAGAGGGTATTTTAAAATTGTCCTGATGTTTGTTACGCATAGAAGGAAGCATCTCCGCCCACACAAACTATATATATTCTTGATCAGCATTACGAGCTGAGTTGATATAGCCATGTCCGTCTGTGCCATAGGAACCATCGGTCGAAAAAGTAGTTTCAGCTAGAAAAACTTTTTTGACCTCAACGCAAACGTACCCAAACCTTGTATTTCTAAGCTTTCTATACTTTTACATAATTCCACCAAGATTTATGAAAATCGGCCAACTATATAGTATAGCTGCAATAAAAAAGATATGTCTGAAAAAAACTCTTAGTAGGAAAATCCTTTTTGTTTTCAATGCTATCGCTCCCAAACTTGTTACTGATCAATATTATATGCTACCACACCATTCTGCCAAGTTTGATCCAAATCGGATGAGTATAGCATATAGCTGCCATAGGAACTATCGGTCGAAAAAGAAGTTCTAGTGAGAAAAACTGATTTGTTTTCAATGGTTGCGCCTTTATACCTTCCAGTTGTGAATTTGATCAGTTTCCACACAATTTTGGGGAGTTCTCGGATGAATATATCGTATAGCTGCCATATAACAAACAGGCAAGCAAATGTTCAAGTAGTGGCGCCATCAAGCTGCAAGGGTATATAAACTTCGGTCGATCCGAAGATAGCTTTCTTCTATTTTTTGACGTATTTAAAACTAATTCAGAATAGTACTAATTTAAATTTTAAACTATTTTCTTTTTTTAAATTAAATTTTCCAATATTTATTGGCAAATATAAATCTTAGAACTTTTTAGCAGGCTCTTGGTCAATAAGTTATGATTTTCATCATAACGTTTCTAAAACAAGACACGCACAACACCACAAAGGAGACTGGTCGATCGTATAGCTATTTCATAAACTTCCAACAGTTCAATCATCAGCGATCTTTTGCCCAACTTCAATGAGTTATTGTTTTTTTATGATTTTTATTTATAACTTTTCCAAAACAAGACACACACAGACCACAAAGGAGACTGGTTAACTATATAGCTATTTCATGAATTACAACAACTCAATCATCAGCAGTCTTTGCCTAACCTCAGTGAGTTAGCAGACGCTACCTCATGCCAGCATTGCTATAACCGCTTGGGAATCCCAAAGGCAGTCTTAAAGCAAAATTCGACATCAGCAGCAAACGCCAAGTCACAAAGTCTTAGAGTTTGTTTGCGCCCCATATCGGCCCTTGTGTTCGTTAGTGGGGAAATTCTCTCCCCGCAGCTAACACAGGAGCCAATTTGTTTGAGTTGCCCAAACGCAATGACACACTCAAAGAAAACATTGATGTTGATGCTCTTTCACTCATAGTTATGAAAAACAACTTTGATGACCTCGCGCCAGCTTTAACTTACTAATAAAACATATATTTGGTTTTTGTTCAATTTTTTATAAAATTCTTAACTGTATATTGTGTTGACTGGATTGAAAGATGGTTCTTCAGCCAAGAGTCTACTGGTGATCGAATTGGGTGTAGAATGCACTTCATGAACTTCATGACCTTGAAAAGGCAAAACTATTTTTAAATTTTAAAACATTTTCCTAAAATCATAAAGAAGCTGTTCACGATCCTATTCAAAGTAACATTGGATAAACGGTTTCCCGATCGCTTGCACAAGGGTTAAATGGAATCTCAAGTGATGCTGGCTTTATATTTAACCAGTGCCCGGACTGACCTTCATGTGGTCCGCTCTCGCTACACTTTCGCTTGCAAGACGAGCTCATGATTTATGTGAGTGTGTGTGCCCGAGCTACAAGTGTTGCTTACCAAGGCTGTTCCAACTGTAGTAGACAGACATCGTTCTTTTTTTTCCATCATTAATATGGCGGGCAAACACGACGACGAATTCCCACAACGATATATGATCGCTGGTGTCAATTCAGCTGCCAAATTAGCAGCACAAAACGAATCTCCCTTCGCACAATTAAAATGTCATGTCAATCAAATGGATTATGGATTACCAACGTTTGGGCATTAAAAGCCAATTTAAGTCATCACGATCCGTGGCGCAAAACTCCTAATTAGCATGACGCCCATGTATCATGGGTTGTCTGGCTTTTTATTGTTGCTGTGGCGTATTCTTGGCCAATCCACAGCGGAAGATGCACCTGCTGCAATTAATGCAACTGCAATTTGCAAATGCAGAACAAATGGTAACCGCCAATGTGGCTAGTGGTTGCATAATCTCTTCAAGCCTCATTCATCAAAGAGAAAACACACCGAAAACAACTTCAACTCCAGCAGAGTTGGCTTGTTTGGGGCAAAAAGAAAGATGCGCATTTAATTCAAATGAATTTCAATTTCAACTCCTCAACTTTTTCCCCAACCCTCCTTTGTGTTTACAGTGAACTATGACTGGGCAGATGAGGCAGCAGCTCTTTTGTTTTCCCATTCAGATTGTTCAATTCCCCCAAGCCCAAATACTGCTTTTACTGGCCCCCTTGGTTGCCTCACAAATTGGACAAGCTTCGACTAGAGTCATCTCACGCTTCCGTTGGGCGTTGTCCATCACCCAGAGATTAATTTAAAAGATAATTTACAATATGGTAATTATGTGGATGACCCACTCTGCTCATAATTGCCATTTCTCAGCCTTGTCTTCGTTTTATTTTATTTTTTCATTGCTAATTGCACATGATTCCGATGTGATCAATATGTGTGCATAAAATTCCATTTAATCCCATAAAACACATTGGTTTAATGGTTTTTTCGCTGCTGCCGCTGCTGCTGATGAACCTTGGGCCAATACATCATTTCTTGTAATGAATCAAATTTAAAAGGGCAAAGCAAACTAATGAGCATGCGAATACTTTTCCTACACTATGGGATCTTTTGATGTCAATGCGCAGTATGTGTAGGTGATTGTTGACTATTAATGGAGAAGGTCAAGTGGCAGCACCCAGAAGACCTGAGAAGATGTGGATGTCTGTGATGAAACATGAATGGGCATTCTACTTGTAATTAGGTAAGTAAACAAATTTTGAAAATAAAAATACTGCGATCACGAACATTTGACAGGTATTTGGTAAGTAAAACCACCCGCTGGTTCCAACAATTAAGTCCACAGTTTTGTTTTATAGTCAGGTCCGTTTTGTCCGTATTCACAAACAGATCTCAAATATGGCAAAAGCTGGAGGCCTTAATTTCAATATGTAGACTGTCTAAAATACAGCCAGAAATTTCTGTTTGATACATTATTTTCCTAAAAGATTGATTTTGCAGATGACTTAAAGGTGTTTATGTTAAAGATGTGATTTCCCAGCGGAACTGCTCGCCAGACGATCGTAAGTTTTTTCTTTGCAAGGAATTCCAAATAGTCTTCGAGCGTTTGAAATTGCAGCCTTCTGTTCAAAACAAATCAACCTTCAAGTCAACAAATCGATCTTCTATCAAAAAATTACATATTACAAACGGTTCAGTTGTTTACAGCATGTAGATGTTATAGGAAGAATAGCCGATTGAGTAGGTAATGTGTTGGAATTTTGGTTGGAAGAGATTTCTGTAACTACTGATTATGAAGAACTAGTTTGCTTTGTTTTCAAACTTAGCCATTGACAGTGGCCCCATTCAGTAGATATTTCCGTTTAACGATTACCGATTTACGATTTGCGATTGCTTTGGAGTCTCTTCTGAATGCGGGGCAGTCTGGATTTTAATTATTCAGTGGCTTTAGTACTTTTTATCAACAAATAAACTCCCGCTCAACTGAATAGGTTCAACACAACCCCAAAAGTAAAATTGCTTTATCTCTTCTATCCCTTTTCTCTCTTTTTTTGTGTAGAATTATACTTCGTAATGAAACATAAAAGTTTCTAGTTCGAACACCAGTAAATTTTTATTAATTTTTTTTTCCCAAATACAACAAATCTAGATAGAAAAGCTAGATTGAAAATCTCGAGAATCTTACAATCTTATAAAACCAAGATGGAAAATCCCTAAAATGAGCTTAGAAATCTTAAAAAGAAGATTTAACATCTATCAACTTATCAACCCTCCTACAGTTTTTTGTTAAGCTTTATTTTACATAAGGATTTATTTTGTGAAAAAAAATAATTTTCGGTTGCAATGCAACTCGTGCCTATTGGGATTCGAAGCACGACCTCGTCGTTCTAAGGCACAGTTGAAACATTTGGACCGTCGAGATTTCTGCCAGCTGGCGAGATAAAATCAAGTCCAAAAAAATTGATTTGATCTCGACCCTCGGATTGAAATTTCAAGTACGAGTCGTACTAGATTGACTTGAATCGAGCAAGAAAGGATTGAAACAATCTTAAAAGGCTTGGATCCATCCAAAATCACTCATTTCAAGTACGGATCCTACGAGAAAATCAAATGATCCTGACTCGAGATTGAAGTAAGTACGGAATTCCATTATTAAAGCGAAAGAGCGAAAAGAAACTAAGAGCAAGTTCGAAACTGAGAGCGCAAACCGTTGCCTTGGAATTCCCTACCAGTTATTGCACTTCCAGCATGAGAATTTAGCTGCTGAATTGCAGTTGATGGGCTTTTTTGGGGTCAAAATGATTTTAAACACGAGCTAAAGTCAATCTCATGTCATTTTTGATGCAATCATTTTTCGAATTGGATGTAGTTTGAGTATCGAGCACAATTTAATCTCGGGTATTCTTGCACCAAGCCGACTTCGATGTGTGTTGGAATTCGAGATCAAATCAAGTACGAATATCGAGCTTAAATCAATATCGGTCCTTTTTGATTGGATCCGACTGAGGGATCAAAGCGAGCTCGAATAACAAGATAAAATCAATCCAGTGTGAGCTAAAGTCGGGATCAAGACAAGAATTCCGGGATTGAAAATTCCGTACTCAAATCAATCCTTCTCGTGGTTTGAGAAAATCCGAGCTTCACCGTCTTCTGACATCGTTTGGGATCTCGGATTTTTGTCTGTGAACTGATTATTTCGACTTTTTTGCATAATGTTTAGCACTAAAATTTCTTTTAATTTGAAACAATAAAATAGACATTAAAAGTTATTAATTATAGATATTGGTTAACATTTTTGAATTTAATTTTATTAAAAAAATGTTTATAGTTTTTGGTCGATAATATAAGTTTTAAAAGCGAGATGATATTGAAAAACTGAATATGTGTTAAATTAGTGGAGACGAAGAACTATCAACTATGTTTTTCTGAGATTTATTCCACTAGCAGAACATTTTTCAGAAATATTTTAACTTTAAATAAAAACGATTTTTTTTTTCATTTTTAAATCAAAACATTTTTAATTTATGAATAAAATCAAAACTTTATACAGGGTCGCATCTGGGGCACAGAAAATCCGCATATCGTCGTCCAGAAGCCAATGCATAACGTGACTGTTTGATGCGGATTTTGGTCTCGAGGCATCATTGGTCCATTTTTCTTTGAAAAGGAAGAAGGAGCCACCGTGACCGTGAATGGTGAGCGCTACCGCGCAATGTTAAGTGATTGGTTCTTCGAGGAAATTGAAGCTGAAGACTTGGACGATCTTTGGTTTCAATAAGACGGCGCCACGTGCCACACGGCGCACGCCACAATCGATCTTCTGCGCCCTATCTTCGAAAATCGAATAATCAGCAAATATGGAGATGTGAATTGGCCGCCAAGAAGCTGTGATCTGACACCGTTAGACTATTATCTTTGGCGAGCGGTCAAGGACAAATGTTATGCAAACAATCCTGAAACAATTGATGAGTTGAAGAACGAGATTCGAGTGGCTATGGCTGACATACGTGCCGAAACAATTGAAAATGTTCTCAAAAATTGGGTGGATCGAATGGGCTACTGCCAAGTCAGCCGTGGTCGTCATTTGACCGAAATTGTTTTTCATAAATAAATGACATGAACCAACCTTTCCAATAAATGTTCAACCTTTGAAAAATATCGAGCCGTTTTTTTTTATAGCAAAATTAAATTCCAGTATTTAAATGGACCACCCTGTATTTGGTTTTTCTGAAACTTTTTTTGTTTTGAAAAGTCAACTTAATGTGGACACAGGACCTCGCTCAACACAAGTCTATGAGAATCTATCGTAAACCCGACGTGCTGGGGGAAAACGGACAATTGGTTTGAGTTCAGCGCCCAAAAATACATAAGGAACGTTTGCTATTTTCTGTGGTCAAAAAGCTTATACTTATTTATAGACTAATTTGATGGCCGGGCAAAGCCTTTTTGACTCTGTTCGTTGTCCTTAACCAAAATATATAATTATATACATCAGGGTTTTGTAGGGTTCTAAAGTACAGATTTCAAAGAACGGGTACTTAAAATGTTCGTGTTCGTGTAGAAGAATATTATATGGCCTATATATCCGGTTTTCTCGATTTTTGTAAGTTGTAAAGCTTTTCTGCTTTTTTGGTAATATATACAACTTAAGTATACTTGGCCTGGCGAACATAGATCAAAGATTCTAAGTTTTCCTTCCTACTTATAAATTTAAAGAAGTTTTCTATTAATTGTTTCACAATGTAACTTAGCATTGTTTTTTAATTTCGCAACTTAAAATTAGGGATCCGCAAGTGATGAAATAATTAACAGTTTCCACTAAGAATGTTGTCGATAAAGAAAAGTACCAAGGTAACTGGGCCAAAAGTATGATGGCCGATTATTGCTGGTGCCTCATTCGAGAGAATTTTTTAAAAAAATAAATAATTCAGTTTTCCTTCCCAAACCCTGTTTTAGGACGAAGGGTATATAATATTTACTACTGACATTTGATGCCTCAATCGACTAGGCTTATAGCCCCAAAATCGGAAGCAAGTCTGCTGCTGGATAGAAATTGCTTTCTCTTTATTCAGAATTTTCCTAAGCTTCGATTTAGCAACCATAAAATCTTCAAAAATTCCCCTTTTTTACATTCTATTGACATACTCACCCAAGAAAAAGGCGAACATTTTATAATTAACGCTCGACATGTCGCCAACTTGTCTGAGTCCCAAGTCAACGTTTGTATCCAATTGGGGGAATAGAACTTGTGCTATCCAATATGTTATCCAATGCGCTTAAGCAGCTAGTTAGTTAGTAGATTTTCACATGGAATGCACTGCAAACAAGACACAACACCAAAAGAAATCTCATCAGTATTGAAGGGATTGCCAAATCACACAAGATGCACAAATTGTTTGTTTCTTTCGTTTTTCTTTTGTTAACACACAAAATCGGCGGCCACAAAAAATCTGTTTGTCATGTAGGAAACGAGCCAACAAAAACACATTTCAAAAATTCTTCTCCAATCGTAGTATGTAAATGCGTACGAATGTGTTTCGCAAGGTGCGAAAAACTACGGAAAACCCATTTAGATGGTGCAGCGAAACGTAGAGAGACGTCAAAGTCGGCCTCACTTGACTGGGCAGAAAAACTGGCAGAAATAGAAGCTGGCACTACGAACCGCACGGAGGAGGAGACTATGCGCGACCTGCGACTGGGCCGTTAAAGTGATGGAAGCGAAATGATTTCGGAAAGCGAAAGGAAAAACCATTTGGGGCCCATCGCAGCCATGCGGCTGCCAGCGAAGCGTCGTTGAGCCGAATTGAACTTCGTGAGCGCACACGTTCATCTTCGGATGTTGTCACTGACTTGAGCTGGTGTCGCATGCTTGACGCAGGTTACGCATACGCAGAGTGTGACCATATGAGACACTGGCAGGAGTCACTCAGCCACTTACGTCAGCTGGGCCTTAGGGCCAGAAACTCCCACCGCAATTACCCATACAAATAAAACTCACGTTGGGCTGTTGGTTGCATCTTCCGCAGCGGTATTATGTCATAGCCGTGGCGCGGCATTGTCATTTGTGTCTTTGTGTGTTTGTGTGTTTGGGGCAAAAGTCGCGATGCCACCGCCAATCCGGTTATCTGTGTATATGGGTGAGTGTGCCACACGAGTGTAGTGGAGTATGCGCGGCATTTGTGGCAGTGTGGGAATTTACACGCCTGCAGTTTAACCAAATCTGGCAAATCTAGCCAATCTTGGGCGTTTGCTAGTCAGATTTGCGGTGTTGAATCCAAGAAACTAAAGCTGTCACCTGAAACTGGCAGCTTGGCATTTCAAAGTTGAGGTTGCCTGCCGGAAAAAGGCGAAGCATAAAGAAAAAAAAAAAAAAACCAAACCAATTCAACAAAAAAATGTCAACTGAAAGTCACAAAACACAAACTACTGAGGACGAGTCTGTGACTTGGTGACTTTCAACCTGAGTCGAAGCCAAAGCCAGGCAGGCACCAGTCAAAGCTGTGGGAAGTGGCATATGGCTGGGTGAGCTTGCACATTGGTAGGAATTGACGATTTTTTTTTTAAATTGCCCGTCATTTGGACAACAATCGATTGTAATAAATGAAAATCATTTAGTACCGATACGAACATTCCTCCTCCTAGATGTCGCTTTTACTTTACATCTGGTTCACCAGATGTTTTTCAGTAAATACTAAATTGTAATTTAAAGACTTGGCATGTTCCTAAAGCCGCTCGCAATTCGTGCATTTGAAAAAGAGCTTTCAAAAAGATCCTTACATTAGTGCCGTATGATCAGGGAGAGCCTGGAGGACTTCGAATTCTTTTGGTGCCAAAGCTGGTGAGCTGCTTGAGCCACTAGCTAAAACACTGATTAATTCCAAGTGAATGGCAATCAGAAACTTTCCCCACCTGAGACATTTTTGAACTCAAAAAAGTTGATTGCGTCGAGACCAACAAATTCTGAATGGGTATGATGGTAGTATAAATATCCAGTTTGGGTTTGGTCTGATTAGCTGCCGTTTTCTTTTTATTGCACTTTGAAGATTTTCGCTTCAGAGTAGGATATACGATTCCATATCTCGTAAACTATTTTGAATTTTGCTTTTATATCTTTGGCAAAGTTGTTGCTCTTGGGTTGGCCTACAAAGCATTTCTTTGTAGCAAATCAAAAAAAATTACATCTTCATACTGAAAATTACAAAAGTTTATAAAAAAAAAACAAGTTTTTACCACATTTTTTAAAGTCTTTCAACTTCATCTTGAAACCCGTTACAAATTTGGACAAGTAATGTAATACAGAGTAGGGTTGTCGAATATTTCAAAAATCGATATTTCTATATCGATATTTTTGACGATACAGAAAAGTATCATTTCGATATAAATATTTTGGTGTAAAAAAAATCGATGTTTTCGATATTTTTCAATAAAAATCCGGATCCTAACAACGAACAGGTCCATTGAGGTAATTGAGGCGTCAATTGACGCGTAATATGAACTACATTCTGAAATATAGACTTAATATATATTTACTAAACTAACCTTTTGTTAATATATTTATTTTTTATTTCATTTATAACATAAGAAGTTCTGCAAACTTATTCATGAACGAAAGAAGTGTTTACTTTTAAAATTCATCATCTTTTAAAATAGAGCATTCGGACTACAAAGCATAAATAAAAACTTATTCAGTTAAATCTACGGAACGTAAAAACTTCCGATAATACCAATAATCGTTTGGAAAAAAAACAGTTTTTTTTAGATATATCGATAATATTTTCGACATCCCTAATACAAAGATGTAGCTGAGACCTAAATAAACAAACCGTTAGAAAGAACCAACTTCATTTTATTACTCGTTCACAACGTTTTTCTATTATGAGCTCAGTTCCAATATGGGCTGCAGTGTTGTTAAACCCGAGATTTCAAACTTAGTTAACTTCTGGCCTGAAAAAAGTGGCAAAGCAGCACATTACAGACAATGAGAGTTTTCAAAAATCAACTTTAAATAACTCAACGTCTGATTGCGAAGAATATAAGTTTAGGAAAGCAATAGAAAGCAATAAACAATTTTCAGATATAAAATCTGTAAATGGTGTTTTAGATTCCTTCGAAAATCGTCAAAGAGAACATACATCAACAACTGATTTATATTTTTGGAAAGGTAAAAACAACGAGGACTTTACAAATATTGCCTTAACTATAACACTTAAGTTGGATCTTTCTGATCTAAGAGCTGATATAGTTGAACTCCTCCTAGAAGATATAATGCTTATTAACTTAAATTAAGCAGTTCTCAAAAGTTTTAAATGCCAGTTAATGAATTTGATAATTCAAATTGCATTATTGAAATAAAGAATATTATTTTAAAAAATAAGTATTAATAAATCGAAACTCTTCTTTTATGATCAAGCGAACCGGGGCTCGAACCAAAACATTGGGTTCAGGGATTCCAGGAACCGGTCCGCGAACCGAAACTTAGACTTTACAAAGGTTCGAACCCCCGAACCGAACCTTCTGCAAAATTTTAGAGGTTTGCAGCCTTGGACCAGACACATCGAATGTTTTTGTACTATCGTCATACCCTTTCAGAATTTTTTAGTCTCGACTCGATCAACTTTTTAGTGTTGCACATTAAGCGCTATTAATTGTTTCCGCTAACAGGGGAACAGCTGATTTTTACAAGGGTTTTGCCAAGGGGCGAAATGTATTCCCGATTTTATTAAAAGCTGTCTACTCCCTTGGATTGTGTATTCCATCGTCCCTGTTAAAAATTTAGAGTCTAAAATAATACAACTGTTATTAGTAATTCACGTCTTCATTTTCTATTGATTGAATCCACTTGGCATCGGGTAATCGGTTTCAACTGCTCCAAATTAGCACCGATACTTACCCTATTTGTCACATTCTATCTAACGTTAGTAAAGGATACACAATACTTACACGAAAATTTAACAATCTGACTATAACGTCAAGGGATCAACAGCGAGGCCATGAGTTATGACCTGTGGAAGATGAAATTTGATTTACAATTGCAATTTAAAACAATTCCATTTGCTTAAAACAAGTCAATTGTGTGTTTCACTCTTACCCAGCGATTAAAACCGAAACGAATTTCGGTTATGGTCAAGGCATTTATATTGGCCTAAAGTTTATAGAAAGCTCACAAGCAACCTATGTCCGGTTCCCTTGATATAACCGTAACCGAAATAGCTATCGGAATAGCTATTTTAATCCCAGCTTCAACCTTTCCCGTGTAACTATGAAAAGCACTCATCAGTCAAAGGCCGGAAAATTTTAGAAAGGCTAACTTCGTTTGTGCCGAAGTTTTAATACACTTGAAAAGCTCGCTCCAATGCTTAGCGATTTCGACCAAACTTCGCAGATCAGTTTGAAAACAATTAATTTTAATAATGAACGAGTTTAAGAACGCTAACATTGAAAACAAAAAAAGTTTTTTTCACAAAAACACATTTTTCGAACGATCGTTTCTATGGCAGCTGCAAGAAGTAGTCATCTGATCGCGGCGGTTCCGACATATTGGCAGAGTGCAACCAAAAGAAGACTCTGTGCTAAATTTCTCGGCCTCTGCTATGAATGCCCTCCACTCGCTTCTGCATTGTGCGAGCTGGCATCAGTTGTTCACACCAAGGTTGGAAATGTCTTTCCGCACTTGATCATCCCATCTTAGTGGTGGGCGTCCCCTCCTACCTTGTCCTCCAAAGTCAGCCACCTTCGCTTTGTACGTCTTTTTTACTGGAGCTTCTTCATCCATCCGGATTACATGTCCTAACCAGCGCAGCCGCTGTTGCTTTATGTGCTTGACTAGACTGATGTCCCTATAGAGCTCATACAGTTCGTGATTCATTCGAATGCGGTATCCATCGCCAACTTTTAAAGGTCCATAGATCCTCCTAATCCGCTGCTGTCATTGTCCATGCTTCTGCGCCGTATTGCAGGAACTGGGATGTAGATCGCTATTTTTGTTCTTTGAGAAAAGGCTCTGCTCTTGAACTCCCTACTGAGCCCGTAGTAGCATCGGTTTCCAAGAGTAATTCTTCTTCGGATCTCCAGGCTGATGTTGTTGTCGCCGGTAATCATTGTCTCGAGGTAGACAAAATCCTCTATAACCTCATAGCTGTACTCCCCCATAGTAACAAATTATCCAAGACGCGTAGACTTCTTGACCGTGGATACTAGGTTCTTCGTCTTGTCCTCGTTTACCGCTAAACCCATCAGTTTAGACTGCTTCTCAATCTCTAAAAACGCCCTGCTTACCGCCCGTTCGTTTTTGCCGTTAATGTCAATATCATCGGCGTATGCGAGTAGCATTAGATCTTTATAAAGAAATGAGCCCGATCTGTTGGCATTTGGGCACTGGCGCAATATATACTCCATCAGTAGATTAAAGAAGTCACACGATAGGGTATCACCCTGCCTAAAACCTCTCTTGGTATCGAATGGCTCGGAGAGGTTCTTTCCTATTTTGACGGAGCTTTGAGTGCTTCAGAGTCAGAAAATAGGTCAGGAAAAAAGTTGGAAAATTATCATTGGATACCATCTATATTAATTCGTAAGATTTTAAACTATGAAGTCCAGGAAGGTCTTGGAAATCAAAGATATACTAAGAAAAACCTAAACTAACATAAATCCGGGATCACTAAGGACTAGTACGGACGTAACCTAGCCGGAAAAAAGGATACGATTTTGTAGAACAAATGCTAGATATGATTTTAGGGACACAAATTCCAAAACTTAAAAAAAAAAAATTTCGTTATTTTAATTGTTTAACGTAAAAACATTAACATAAAGGAACTAATTTTATATAAAATTTAGACTTTATGCCAACCAAAATAAAACATAAATTCCGGTCAATGTGGCTTGGCTGTGTTGCAGTAATTTTTCTAATTTCAGCTGCCAGCATGATTGTGCAAGAGTTTTGGGCATCCTCATAATAAATGTACAGTTTATGGCAAAGAAAGCCTCTGTGTGTGTGTGTGTGTGTGAATGACTCACGCGATGCCTGCCATCTGCGTGGGAAAGGCCAATAATAAGGAAGTGCCAATAGCCCAATGCAACATAAAAAAAAAACAAAAGACTTAAGACACGAACTCGAAGTAAGCCTCGGCTGCTCCGCTGGGGCATTACATGGCATGAGCGCGACTTTAATTCTAATTAGCGCCCACTTTCAATTAAATACACATCAATTTGAACGGCCTCAGCTTCCCATTGACATTGATAAATGTGCTCCGAGACAAAGACACGACTTGGCTGTTCCACTTGGCAGCTAACAAGTACCAGCAACTGCAACTCGTTAAGAATCCGTTTGCCAGGTAAATTATTTAATTTTTCCTCTCGCGATTATATAAGCAGTAAAAGTGCCGAAAGCATCTGCACAACGTGTGGGAGCCAATGGTGGATGCATTCGCCAAACACATTCACCAAACGGCAGCCAAACTAAAAAATTCAATTAAGCTGAAGATGCGCCCGAGCCAGGTCTCAAGTCTGTGTCTCTGTCCCAGTCTGGCATTTTCGTTGCCAAAAAATCTTAGCCGAGGATTGCGATTGGGATTGGAATTGGAATTGTACGCCAGCCCGGGCCGTTGAGTAATTGTGCAGCAATGAGCATGGGCTGCCAGCAGATTTTCCCGTTGATAAAGTGCAGTTTCTTTGAAAAACCTTTGGCAGCGCACCGCTCATAATAAGAAATTGCATAGACACACTCTCACAGTGGAGTCAGCGTCTACATGAATGTGTATATCATTTCGCATTTGACTGGCCGGGCGAGGGAGAGTGAGGGAGCGGTTTCTGCACGTGGCAATTGCAGCCACAAACGCCGCGACGCAGCTGTGCAATTTACAGTTTTTATGAACGATGCGACGATGCTTGCGAAACACATTTTATAGGGGATTCGGTCAGTCAGACCTGACCGTCCGTCCGTACGTCCGCCTAGCTGGCTAATTTGACGCATTGCCATGATGCGGCAAGTTTGAAAATCTGCCGATACCCGTTTAAAAAATAAATGTGCACAAAAACGAAAGACTTAAGCAACAAACTTGATTTGATAAAGACTGAAACTCTGAAAATCATTTTAAATTGAAGTATACCAGGATGGAATGTGGAGCATTTGGTGCTGGGCAAAGATAGTTTTTTTTTTCAGATTTTTTACATTACGATTATTTTTATCGAAGATATACCATTTTTGAATACATACACCCAGAGAAACCTAACACGAATTGGCGAAACAGAAATCGGCTTCAATTAAGACATATTTCTTCTTGATTTTGTAAGACGAAAACTACTCGATTTCGAGAAGACAATTTCGAATTTTCATGCATTATTGACAAAAAATCGATCGAAAAACATTAAATAAAAAAAAAAACTAGTCTTCTACGGGATTCAACGACCTCGACGTTTTCTAAACAAATGTCTTGTACATTCGACCACGGTCCTTGTTCCTTGCTGAGGGGCAAAATACTAACTGCTTACATTCTTAAGTATGATTTTGACGCCAGGTCTTGCTTACGGCTGATAGTCGAGTGGGCTTCCTATCTGGACATAAGACAGGCTTTTGATAGAGTGTGGCATGCTGGACTACTATGTAAGGTAAAAAACATCTTACCGCCTTGTGAGAAGCTTTCTATCGGACAGGACCTTCTCGGTAGTATTGGAAGGGGGTAGTACGGGGGTACTGAGAAAGCTCTGTGTCCTTCAGTCAAGGTGTCTGCGTAGCCTATCGGGAGCACCCTGTTATAAGTACACAAGACATTAGGAGAGTGACCTCAGTGTGCCCAAGATTGGTGACGTAATTAATAAACAGGCAGGTGATTACGTGGAGAGACTAAGAAGTCACCCCAACACACTAGCCAGAAGACTCCTGCGCAGACGAAAGAAAGCAGGCAGAAGAGTAAGACGACGCCTCAAAAAACTTTTCCCTAGGGAACTTCCCAACAGACAAATATACTAACTTAGCAACTACCACCCATTCAATAAACTTGACACCAAACATATTTTAGCCCGCGGGCGTTATTAAATGCATCCATATTTTACATCATCACAAAACAACTCGCCCATAATCAGACACATTACACCTGAAATCAAACTTACATTAATAGATAAGTTCTGAGGATATCAACACAATCTAAATTAAGTGGCCAAATTTAGAAACAAAATAAATTATAAAAAAAAACATAGAAGGAAGCATCTCCGACCACACACAGTATATACATATATTCTTGCATGCATGACGAGCTGAGTTCATATAGCCATGTCCGTCTGTCCGTCTGTTTCTATGCTATCTCCTCCGTCAGTTTAAAGCTATCTTAACCAAACTTTGCACGAAGCCTTTTGGTTCAAATACGCTGCAAATTTGTCGGAACCGGCCGGATCGGATGAAAATAGCTGTCATAGGAACCATCGGTCGAAAAACTAGTTCTAGTGAAAAAAACTTTTTTGTTTTCAATGGTAGCATTTTTATACTTTCCAGCTATGAATATTATCGGTCTCCACACATTTTTGGGGAATTTGGTCAAAATCTGATGAATATATGGTATAGCTGCCATATAAAAAACTGACAAGCAAATGGTCAAAGTTGTGGCGCCATCTATTGCTGAGTTTGGGAAATAGCTCAGCTAAGAATGATCGACGAAAATCATTTAAAACCTTAGATTATATAAATTATGCAAGCTGCAAGCGTATATAAACTTCGGTCGAGCCGAAGTTAGCTTTTCTCTACTTTTTTGCTTGTTTTTTGATGCTACGTATATTTTTTTGCAATGCAATTTTTGTTTTGAGTTTAGGGCAACTTAATCTCTGAACAGGTTTCGTATGTAAACTTTAGGCTTTCGAGATTTAATTAAAAGCTTTAGTTCTGGGATTCTTAAGTCTATTCTCTAAAGTTACTTAGTATAAATAGCAATTGCAATATGTATACTGAAGATAGGACCGTAAAATCCTTGAATTTGATAACTACTTTTTGTGAAATGCTTGAATGTTTGTTATTGTTTGTTGATTATTCAACCATAATGAACTTTGACCTGGAGCCGTCTTAAATAGCACTTTGGTGAATGTGTAATTTCAAACAAATTTCAAGTTATTCGTATGTTATGTCTCTATCAGGAATCGAAAGTCAATAGACTCACGAGCTGGCCAAAATAGCTAACACACACACACAAGTACAGAGAGTCAAAATTTGCATAAAATGTACATTAACTGCCCACCCTCACCAGCAGCAGCATCATCATCATCGCCAGCATCACCAACACCAGCAACGACATCGCCACCGCATCATCCCATGCCTGTGGCCACACCAAGGCGCAACTTGTGCCGAAATCTGCACAACGAAACGTGAGAAAATCTTATAGATATTGCCATATAGTCAGCATACTTAGATATCTGGGCAAGTAGTAAGTATATATGTATGTATGTATATGTGTGTACATAAAGAGCGGCAAAATGCAAAAAAAAATAATAAATAAAAATATTTGCAAATTATGGGAATGGCTGAGACGCGTCGCAACGGTGGCGGGCGGCAAGAATTCGGCACTGCAAGTTGCAGATGCAGCACTCAAAAGCTGCCTTTTGTCGTTGTTGTAGCGTCTGTGACTAATTGCATGCCCATACAAATGCACTTTTCGTAATTATTTGGTGGAATATGTGTGAATTATTATGCAGGCAGAGTTTCATTGTAATCATGTTAATGAGCATTCGTCCGTCTGGCTGCGGGTACAGCTTGGGTCCGCTTGGAAAATTCTGTGCTTAAATGCCAAATGCCAGCTAGAGCTGACCAGGATGCACAAAAATTATGCGCATTTTTAAGACAACTTTTATTTTATGTTAATTCAATTAGACGCCAGAGATGCTGGCAGCTATTGTCACTTCTCGCCGGATCGCTGTAACGCTGGAGCCTGCCATTCGCTGAACTCTGCCCGTCGCGACGGTGTCTTCTTCATTTTACGAAAAAAACGTTTTTGAGGAGCGCCACTTGCTGATCGTTTGTTTAGGCCAAAACACGACAGCCAGCCACCTCTCCGCTTCTTTGCTCGTTGCTGATTTATGCGTTGTGCAGCATTTAAATTGGCATTTATGTCAAACTCCGGTGAGGGTAGGTAATATTTTTTGATACATTTCGTTTTATTTGTTTTATAAGCGTCCTTGGAGCCAAGCTTTTGTGGCTTGTAGGTCGGCAACGACACTTTTCTAGACACACTAAGCGAACGACGAGATTTCGCTTCCCATGGCTTGTACTCGTAGATGATGATGATGATGATGAAGCTGAGCTTAAATGTTTTTTATATTTTATTTGAGCTAATGTTTGCTTAACTTTATTGAGCTGTTGAATTGCATTTGTAAAGCAAATTGCCTAATTACTGTTGAGCACACAGAAACCGCAATGTATAACTATGATTTGATATGGATAAAGTTGTCCACAGAATTAAAAATATGGTTTTTTATGTGTTTAAATTAAAGTGTAAAGTAGTAAAAAGTATGAGCAAAGTAACTTTGTAGACATGCACAGAGAAAAAAAACCTGATCAGTAAATAAGTTGCCCTAAAGCTTAGCAATAGGCAATGTGACCAAGCAACAAAATGTTCTTTCTAATTTGATAGTCCAGTCGCAGGTGGTAAGAAAAATGTTGATTAGTCACCATTTTTTTCTGAGATTCCTCTGCGGCCCGAAGCAGTTTTCAATTTCAAATGATAAATACGAGAACAGAGATTATGGAAAATGCTAAACAACTAAACGATTTCCAATGCCGAACTGCAGTCGGTTGCCGCTCACCGAGTGACTCCAAGTCAAAATCTGGTGGCAACATACGGGTATGCAGACAAAATGTCAATGGCCTTGGCGCACAACTGAGAACGTTGGTTGCCACTTCCATTCCGATGGCTGCATCTGCATCTTTCGAAAGCTGCCAAATCCGTTCGGCTTTCAATGGTTGTTATAGTTTGCTTGCCAGTTTTGTTGCTGTTTGTGTGTTTCGGTTTCAGGTCTATGTGAAAAATCACATCGCCATCATCATTATCATCCCCAGTCGGAGCATTGGCCAATCGGCAGCAATGAAAATGTGTTGGCGTAATTAATTAAACAAATTATGTGCATTGCGCAGACGCATTGACATTTTTGGTTTAGCTACCGAGTTGATTGCAATTTTTATTAATTTCACTTAGCGGTGGGAATGCGACGGCAGGGCCATAAAAAGTCCAATGGCCAACGCTCTTTTGGTCAACAGCGATTACAATTGCCGCGGCAAACACATTTTGCAATCTCTGGCTTTTACGTGCTGCCGCCATATAAGCGACTTATGGGCACACCTGGCCAGTGGCTGGAGCACTTGGCTCACTCATTGTGTACTTGGTGCCATTTTCGGTAGAAATTCTTCAATTCTTCAGTGCGAGCGACTGCAGCAGCTGTTCAAATTAAGTGTATACACTGAGAACAAAAATTTTGTGTGTTGAACTTGAAACATGTTGTCAATTGTGTAAAAAGCAGTGAGCCTCATGAGTCTTATAATATAATTTACTTGGATAAAAATCTTGCAGGATTTCTATAGTCCTTTGGCTAAGGATCATTTTAGTATATTCCAAACGTTTGTCCGATTATAGATCAAAAATAGAAAAATAAGACTTATTTTCGGTCCCTGGTAAAAATAAAGCTCGAAAATACTTTTTTCAATTACAAGAATATAGTTTCTAGTATGATTTTTGATGAGCCTACCCGTTAACTCCACTTAGTTCTTAAATCAATTCATTCTTATAGAACGAATCTAATTTCTTGATATAGCTTCATATCACTGTAATAAATCAAAATAACCCAATTGGTCTTTAGTTTCGCGTGCCGGTTTGCATATGGCACCGTCTTGTTGAAACCGCATGTCAACCAAGTCCAATTCATCTATTTTGTGCCCAAAAAAGTCCGTAAACATCGCACGGTACTTTCCGCCATCGATTTTCAGTATTTTTAAAAAAGTACGGACCAATGATGCAGCCGGCCCATAAACCGCACCAAACAGTACATTTCTCAGGGTGCATTTGCATCTCTTGAACTGCCTCTGTCTGCTCTTCAGACCAAGTTCTGCAATTCTGTTTGTTCTCGTACCCATTGAGCCAAAAATGAGCTTCGTCGCTGACGACAATTTTTTGATAAAACACATTTCTATATTTCAATACAAATTACTGTACTTAGTCGGCCTTCGAGATTTTTATACCCTTGTAGAGGAGGGTATATTAAAATTGTCCAGATATTTGTAACGCATAGAAGGAAGCATCTCCGACCACATAAAGTATATATATTCTTGATCAGCATGACGAGCTGAGTTGATATAGCCATGTCCGTCCGTCCGTTTGTTTCTATGCTATCTTCTCCGTCAGTTTTAAAGCTATCTTAACCAAACTTTGCACGAAACCTTTTGGTACAAATACGCTGCACATTTGTCGGAACCGGCCGGATCGGATGACTATAGCATATAGCTGCCATAGGAACGATCGGTCAAAAAACTTGTTTTTTGTGAGAAAACCTTTTTTGATTTCAATGCAAACGCCCCCAAACCTCGCATTTTTCAGTTTTCAATGATTTTACATAATTCCACTAAGTTTGATGAAAATCGGACAACTATATAGTATAGCTGTCATACAAAAGTTAGTTAAGAGAAAAAGTCTTAGTAGGAAAAACTTTTTTGTTTTCAATGCTATCGCTCGCAAACTTGTTACTGATCAATACTAAATGCTACCACACAATTATATCAAGTTTGATTCAAATCGGATGACTATAGCAGTATTTTTTTAACTTTATTTTAACTGATTAACGAACAAAATTCTAGATTTTTTTCTGGGTGATAAGCAGATTGCCAGAACCAGTTGGGAATTGTATGGACTTATTTTAAAACTTCCAGGTTTCCGAGGTCTCAGAGTCAAAGAATTTTTCTTTTGGTATAAAAAAAGATATATAAATGCTCTTATTGCTCGAATTGAAATATTATCGATTAACTTTTTATTTTTCATTTACAAGTTTATATACTCTGGGACATTAAGTAACGGCACTTTATTTTTGACCCATACAAACAAGCATTTTCCGTTGCATTATAGGTCTATTTCTGAACTTGATTTAGGAACCCGTTTTCTAGATTTCGATGACTTTAAGCTTGAAAAAAGCATGTTTCAGAAATTTGTACACTTATCATATTATTATAAACAATCGTTTTTGATTTTAAGACTGATTCAAACTTCAGGTAAGTACACCCAAGAACAAAACGTATTCTAAACTTTGAGCACAAAACGATAAATATTCCATCCTGTTTCTGCTACTACTGTTTAAACCCTGTACCCATTGAAAATGGGTAAAAGATGATCATGAAGTTGTGGAAATGTATGTAACAGGAAGAAGGAAACATTTCCGACCCTATAAAGTATATGTATTCTTGATCAGCATCAACAGCCACGTCGATATAGCCATGTCCGTCTGTCTGTATGAATGAGTCGATCTCAGAGACTATAAGAGATAGAGCCGCAAGCTTTTGCATGTAGTTAGATGTATACCCAAATTTTATTTTTTGTACACATTATGAGCTGTAGTGAATTTTTAACACCCATATAAGCAGTGATGAAAGGAACCCAATTTGTACAGGGTAAATGTCAAAAAATGTACCTAGGTAAGGTGAAAGGTATCCGGAATTTTCTGAACCTAGGTAAAGGTACAAACGGGAAGGCCAAGCTAACTTCGTCTGTGCCGATGTTTTTATACCCTTGCAAATGCTGTTTTTAAAATGTCAGAGTTTAAGAACGCTTACATAAAAATAAAAAATTTTACTAACTAAATCCCATTTTCCGACAGACACATCAAACACAGGCAAATCTCTTTGAAAACATATCAAATTAACAATCGCCGAGTTTAAGAAAGATAAAATTTAAAACCAAAAAATTCACTAAGACTCATTTTCCGACCGATCGGTTCTACAGTCATCCGATTTCGACAAACTTTGCGAATATATTTGAAAGCATACAAAATTAATAATCAGTGAGTTTAAAGACGCTAAAATTAAAAACAAAAAATATTTCTTACTAAGAACCATTTTCGACCGATCGGCCCTATGGCCACCATAAGATAAAGTCACCCGATATCGATCAACTTTTTGAAATTTGTTCGAAAATGTTTAATATTAAGAATCACCGACCTTAAGAACGATTTACTTAAAAACAAAAAAGTTTTTTCACTAAGACCCATTTTCCGACCGATCGCTCCTGTGGCAGCTATAAGATATAATCATCCGATTTTGATCAAAGTTTGCAAATCTGTTTAAAAGCATAAAATATTAATAATGAAAGAGTTTCAGAACGCTAACATTGAAAACAAAAAAGTTTTTCTCACTAAGACCTATTTTTTTACCTATGGTTCCTATGGCAGCTATAAGATATAGTCATCCGATCCGGTCGGTTCCGACATATTATCAGCATGCAGTAAAAAGAAGACTCTGTGCAAAGTTTCAGCTCGATAGCTTTAAAACTGAGAGACTAGTTTGCGTAGAAACAGACGGACAGACAGACAGACGGACGGACAAAGCTCAATCCACTCAGCTCGTCGCCCTGATCAAGAATATATTATATATAGTTAATTGGGTTGGAAATGAATATTTCTATGCGTTGCAAACATTTGGGCAAAATTATAATACCCTTTGCAAGGGTATATAAAGGTACTTTTAAGTTTAAAAGCATGGTTCATGGTTCGTGGTTGAGTGGAGCTGAATTGTGCTCATTTCAAGCAGTTGAATTCTAAATTTGCGAAAAGGTTTTTTAAAACCTTTATTTTGAGTTTAAGGAAACTTTTATTCTGTCCGTCTAGGCTTTGTTTGATTTTATAAAAAGACGTTATATTCTTCATGAGATGGCGAAAGTCTCAAGAACTCAACATTGAATAAATTTATTTTCCCAATCCCTTCATTCTACATTTTCCCGAGTGTACTCACTCGTTGTTTGGCCAAAACTCAATCATCGATTAATAATTACACGCCTTGTTGTGGCCCATTCAATGGTGCCTTCTTCAGGCCTCACAAAATGGTCATTTTCCAAACATTGTCTCGTCCAACTTCACTTAATCTCTTGAAGTGTTTGGAAATATTTAACAACCACATCAAAATTAGTTTCGTTGTTATGTTAGCCTTCGGCTGGCCAACTCCAAATCCAAATTGAATTGATTTTTTACGTGCGTGCGGTTGCTTGCCATGACTGAAGATCCCAGCCGAAGTGCGTGTGGGAAAAGTTACTTTACTTGGCATGTAATTCGGACTCAATCGTCCCCGGAAATGCAGACGGCCCTTGGGGCTCTTGATGTGGGTGTAAACGCTTCAGATCCACCATATGCCGTCACCGCTGTCGCATCCCAAGACAAGAGCACAAAAGCCATGACACAAAGCCACTTGGCAAGTTGGCGGCATTTGGCGATGGCTAAAAGTCACATTGTTGACCTTTTTGCGGTCTGGGGGACTGCTGATGCTGCTGCTGCTGCTGCTCCATCTCTCAGGCAGACTGCCTTGCACATTGGGGAAAAGGTTTTTTTTTCTCGACAAGCGCAGCTCATTAAAATAATATTTAACCTTTAAATAAAAGACAAATACTTGTTGAATTTGCTATTGCTATGTGTTTGGCTTTTACCCGTGTACTTCGAATGCTTCTTTGCTTTGTTAAGAGCCAGCGAGCCGTGAGCAATTAAAAATTAACCATTTAGATTTTAATGTGCATAGTTTTGACGCCAACAAGCAACGCAGATGCTGCTTGCCCCACCCCCGTCTTCAGTGAAGACCCCATTGCCAATTCCATTCAATGTTTAACGAGTTTTGACAGCCGCATATTTGCTTCGTTTTTGTTGTTTATTTGTGTATTTGCAATGGCATGCAATTGTGGTCAGATAAGGAGTATACTAAGCATTATCGAGCACTTTGCTATACCTTTCCTCGCTGCGATATTTCCAAATCGAATTTCCTCAAGCCAACGTTTTCGAGTATTTTGTCCCCCCTTGAGGGTTGAATATCCCGAAACAGCACCTAACAGCCCACTTTTACCACAAATGGAAACTATTGTCCAAGTTTCGGCTCTCTAGCTTACCGTTTGGGCTGTGCAGTCAATCAAACTATTTATGAGATCAGTAACCCTTCCGCTTATCCCCCCATATGGTGTCGACATGCAACTCACACGTTAAATGAAAGCTAAACGATTTTTTAAAAAGATTCTTACTTATAAGGGGCTTAAAAAAATGTTCCAATAAAGATATTAAAACTCCGTATTGAGAATTTTACAATAATACTATTCAAGCTTACGCTCAGTGCTCACATCATTCAGAATTTAAATGTTTTCTTTTAATTTTGAGCAAGCTAACATTAAAAACAGAAAGTATTTTTCACTAAGCTATAAGATACAGTCATCCAAAATCGACAAGAATTTCGCAGATCTGTTGGAACGCTAACATTAAAAACAAAAAAATGATTTTCTCACAAAGGCCCATTTTTCGACAGGTCGGTCGCATAGCAGCCATAGGATGTAGTAGTCCGATTTTGAGCCTATTTTTACAGATATGTTTGAAAGCACCGAGTTTAGGAGCGCTCACAATGGAAACAGAAAACGTTTTCTCACTAAGAACCATTTTCCGACCAATCGTTCCTATGATAGCTATGAGAAATAGTCAACCCATTCGGACGGTTCCGACATATTAGCAACGTGCAAAGAAGACTGTGTGCAAGATTGTAGCTCGATAGCTTAAAAACTGAGAGACTAGTTGGCGTAGAAACAGACAGACGGACGCAAAAAGCTCAATTGACTCAGTTTATACGAGGGATTAAAACCAGAACTAATATGTACTAACTATCTAACTATATATTAAAATCAAACATTTTTCGGTTACGGTTATCTGTTTTTATTTTATTTCATTTTTAATTCCATAACGACTTAAAATGAAACAACTGCATTCTTAAAATTTTCGCCAGTGTGACTATCAAACATTTCCTCCAAAGCTTCACAGAGAAAACAAAATTGGCTGCACGGCGCGTGTAGAAACGTCAAAGCTAAACGAAACGTGTTGCGCCCTGCTAAATTGCACACGCAAAATGTAATCGTGCAGAAAAGCTACACGTAACGTGTAGGATTTCAATATCTAAACGCCTCGTGTAGAAAAGCTAAATGCTGCGTGGGCAAATGCAAAATCTTCACGAAATTAGAAAATCTGCGTATTTCCAAATAACGTCTACATTTTTTATGCAGCAATCTGAATACCACACGAACGTATAGGTTTTCTACACGCGGCGTGTGGATATTGAAATCCTACATGTGTGTAAATTCTAAACGAAAAATGTAGCTCTAATCAGTAATGAATTCGTACATTTTTCGTTGAGAAAACTGATCTCCACACGCGACGTGTAGGTTTTTTGCACGAAAAGTGTTGCTTTCTCATTTCAACAAGTGGCGTGTAGCTTTTTTGGTGGTCCTCTTCTGCCATGAGATGATGCGCATAGCGAAATAATTGAGCTTTCAAGATAGCAGCAGCAGCAGCGCGCGCGCTTATAAAAACAAAAATAAATAAAAAATGCGCGTCATTTTTTTTTTTGTGTAAATCCATGGTATTTATCGCGGTTTAGTATTGTCATAATCATAGATGTGTAGTTCTGTGAGGTCATTTGTGGTCTTAAACAACAGTTTCTTAAGTATTTAGCGGTCTTTTTACCATGGAGATCCCATAGCTGGGAATTGCACATTTATAGTGGTAGGGCATGATTTTTCACTTGATTGGCATTAACATTTTTCATTATTACTATTTTTTATCCTCTTTGGTATTATTTCGCGATTTAATAAGTCGTCAGCCGAGTGCCGGCTGCTGGCTCCCAGCCAAGATTCGTTTGATGGTTCACGACTTAAGAGCTACGGCTCACGAGCCACATGATTATTACCATGAAGATCCCTGAGCTGTGAACTGCGCTTATGCTTAGAACACTACTAATATTTGATATTATTTCACCTATTGTTCCAGATGGTGGCCGACTCTATGGAATATATTTATATGTAAAATTAATACTTATTTATAAACTATTACTGCATTGCAGGCATGAGAAGGAAGTTGTTTTCTGATTGTGGGCCAGGTGAAGACCGCTGATGATTTGGTAGAGATACCAATGAAAGAGCTGTTCGGTCAACTAACCTCCTTTGTGGTGTGATATGTCCCTGTTTTAAAGTTATGTACAATCATAATGTGTTCTTATTTACTACTTTTACTACTTACTTTTACTACTATTAAATTTAATTCATACATCACGACAATTGTCTTTTTTATATATGTCTTTTCAATAATAAGAAAATTAAGCGTAAGAGAATTACAACAAAATCAACACCACTGTTAACGCGAACAGAAACATATACATTTAAATAAGACTGTGAGATTGAGACACAACAGATAACAACACACTGCAGCTTAACTTTGACTCAATGAATCTTTGAATTAAATGAAATGAAATGATTCAATATGAGTTGTTTCGTTTCGACATATGAGTTGGTTCGACAGTGTGTAGTGTGATTGCCTACTGTTAACACGATTTATTGTGAACTCGTGCAGGGCTCTAAGCTAGGGATGTCGAAAATATTATCGATATATCGAAATATCGATATATTTGACCAACATATCAGATATCACTATCGGATATTTTTCCGAGGTGATAAATCGGAAATCGAATATGGGCATTTCCACCAAAAGGTCCACCAAGATCAAAAAATTAAAAGTGCTTAAAAACACTCTGTTTTATCGAATTTTCAAGAGAAAACAATTTAATTGAACTAATGGAAGCCAATCTTACATTTAATCATAACCCACTTCGATATATTCGGTTTCACGGCTGCGCTAGAGCGAATTTTCTAATTTGGACATAAATATTGCACATGTTTTTTGATAAAAGTGCCTATAGATTGCACTTACTTTTGCTATCTAAAATCTTTCTGAGGGTACAAAGGGTTATAAAAGAATGCATACGATACCATGAGAAACTATGTGATTGCAATTAATAGTAAGTTTTTGCTTCCCATTATACAGAAACCACATAAATAAAATGATGGAAAAAAGTGTCGCGTTCGCAATGTCACGTATCGAATCATATTTTAATTTCAAAAAATGGAGGAAAGCTAACCTCGGCTCTACCGAAGTTCTTATACCCTTGTAGCTTGCACGATTTATATAAATTAGTAGACAGTGTGTGACAAGGCCTCCTATATACATTTTCTACACCCAATTTCTATGCCAGCTACACTATATAGTTGTACTATAAAACTTGGTGGAATTTTGTGAAAGCATAGAAAACTTATAAATAAGAGGTCTGTGGACGTTTGCGTGGAAGACAAAAAAGTTTTTATCACTAAAACAACATTTTCGGCCTATGGCATCTATATGCTATAGTCATCCGATCTGGCCGGTTCCGTCAAATGTGCAGCGTATTTGTACCAAAGACTTAGCAAAAGACTTAAGATAGCTTTAAAACTGACGGAGGAGATAGTATTGAAACAGACGGACAGACGGTCAGACGGACAGACGGACATAGCTATATCAACTCAGCTCGTCATGCTGATCAAGAATATATATACTTTATGTGGTCGGAGATGCTTCCTTCTATGCGTTACAAACATCTCGACAATTTTAATATACCCTCTACAAGGGTATAATAAAAAAAAAAACCTAATTTTTCGATCAAATAAATTCTAATATACAGATAAATTATTCGACAACATTTTAAAATTAGTCGCACTAAATGGTTTTGGCAGATCTTACTGAGGTTTGCATTTATATTGATGGGCAAAAAACCCACTTCCATTTTCAGTCGCGTGCGAATCGCTCTTTGATTGGCTTTATTTCGGAACCAGCACTTGGTGTGCTCTACTTTTTTCTCACTAAATAAATTGCTTCGAAAGTGCTATAAATTAAAGTAACAAAAAAAAAAATTATTTTAATTTGACTTCTGTTTCACTTTAAATGCTTACGACTGTCGCGTTCGAAATCATGGAAATACCCATATACTTTGGTGATATTTTTCGGTTTGTTTTAGCGGTCGGTCACACTGTTGCGCATAACTGTTTCTTGTGCTCTCTACATGTAAAGCTAAATGTTTAAAAGTTATTTTATTATAGGTGATGCACAGAAATCGCAGTGCAAATAGTGCAATAAAGTTGTCAAGACCAGTGGCAACTCAACAAATATGAAGGCGCAGTTGAAAGCAAAGCGTTGAGATGCTTGGCTGAACTTTAGCCCACTTATAAAAAAGGTAAATGTAAGTTTTTTAATGTTCGGGACCCCACTTAGTTCTGGATGGAAGAGAAAGACGCATTGCCAGTGCTTTCTGACTTGGCATTGTAATATCTTATTACACCGGGAAGCTCCGTGCCATCGGAACGCTTGGCTTCAGCTTTATGAGCACATTACTCAACGGGTCTTTCTAACTATTATTGGTATTATAGGAAGTTTTTACGTTTCGTCGATTTAACTGAATAAGTTTTTTTTATTCTTTGTAGATCGAATGCTCTATTTCAAAAGATGATGAATTTTAAAAGTAAACACTTCTTTCGGTCCATAAATTTAAATTCATGAATTAAGTTTGCAGAACTTCTTATGTTATAAATGAAATAAAAATTAAATATCTTTCGTTAATTTAGTAAATATACATTAAATTTATATTTTTTAAGCGCAGCCAGAATGTAGTTCATAATACGCGTCAAATGACGCCTGAATTACTTCAATAGACCTGTTCTTTATTAAGATCCGAATTTTACTGAAAAATATCGAAAATATCGATAATCGATTGTTTTTACACCAAAATTTTTATATCGAAATGATACTTTTACGTACGTCAAAAATATCGATATAGATTTTTTGAAATATTCGACAACCCTACTCTAAACCGTTTCCCCTAAGTTTGAAAAAGAGCAAGGTTCAGGAAACTTTTTTTGCTCATACCATGTTATCAATATTTTGAAAAATTCACGTTTCAATCCCAATACAGTCGAGTATGTAGTTTTAGGTAGAGTTTGGGAGATGTTGTTGGGGATGTATGGAAGATCATCTTAATTAATGTGGTCCATAGGAAATATCTTGGTAATTTAGTAATACAAAACATGGCAAAGCTGTTTTAAATTTTTCCCCTTTTTAGAAATTTGTAGAAGGCCGTAAGCCAAGAGTCGAAACAAAAACCTATGTTCGATCAGCTTATGAACCTTTCCGCCAACCGAACCTTGCACTTTCCGACGTGTTCAAACCTCTAAACCAAACCTTTTACAGAATTTCAAGACTTACAGGCTTGATATATATCGCTCCTAGCTGGAACAAAAGTTTATTAAGTCGCAGCTCAACAAGCCAAGATCGATGATAGAACAATGTAACTATAAATTGGTCCAATCTTTGCTAAGAAAGAGCATTAATGTGTTGCTCAACTTTCATATTGTAAACCATTCGGTTGCGGCTCGCGTCTGAACCTGACCTATGCGCACGTTCACACGCTGCGCCAACGCCAGCACAGATCGAGATCTGCCCCGAGGGGTGCGTATCATCGTCAGCCCTGACATCAAATTGCGGCTGTGATATCGCTTCAACAACAATAAGTCATCAGCAAAAACAAAAAATGTGTTCAAAAAAGGTGGAGAGCAATTTGTGCTTTCAAGTGCTGTCCAAACTGCTTTGATTTAGTGATCAAAATTTCTCTGTTGGCAATTCCTAGCCCTGGCTCCGGCACTGGCTACTTACAAAATGGTGCTGCGCATTGTGTTCGCCTATCTGATGTGTGTGGGCATCTATAGCTTAAATTCATCCAGATGTCATCCACTTCCGGATCCGCGACTTGAGAGGCAAAGAACTAGAGGCATCGACGATGACTACTACAGCATACAGAAATAAAATCTGACCTTTGTGGTCTCCTATTGGGAATGGGTTATGTTTTTATTGTTTTTCTTAATTAACGAGTAGAACCATTTGGTTGACCATAGCCATTCGTTGCGGCTCGTTTATTGCTGCTTTTGTTTCCGTCGCGTCTGCAGAATTTTGCGCAACATATTGAAGGAACTGAGCACTGGCACCATGACGGGCAGAAATAGTGGAATATAAATGGCATATTTCTGCTCATCAGGAAAATAAAGCTGTGCCAATAAGCTGGCATCAAAGAAGCCGCGTTCCGAGGCCACAAACGCACGTTTGGCCAATACGGAAGCTTCGCTCAAACGATGATCTAGAAGAGCGGCCTTGGCGGCCAAAATGTCTGCATACGAATTGGTTATGGCAGCGCCAACCTGGTCATCTATCACAATGTAGCTAATTTGATCTGAAAAGGACATGTATAAGAGCATGACAAGAGTTGACCCAGTGACTACATACCCAGCAGCTTAATCAAGCTCTGCAGAGTACTGCTGGCCGTGGCAATGTGACGCACCGCACTGCGTCTGAGGTAGGATTCATATTCCCAGCGGCGGGGTGCCAACTGCTCAATGTCCACCGTCTTGACTCCATCCATTTGTAGTTCACTGCTGATGTCGATCAACTTGAGCAACTGATCAAGCATCACTTGCATATTATCATTGGTGCTGACATGGTAGGCCAATGGCGGCTCATCATTGATATGGGCCAGACACACACGCTCGGGTGGATTGGCAATTATGAAGGCACCCCAGGGTGGTGATATAAAGGCATCCACCCCGTCACGCGTCAGCATTTGGTTCTTGCTGTTGTAGATATGCATGGGAGCGGTATTACAGGGCGGTATGTAGACCACCAAATTAATGGCTGGCTTGTCGGTGGTGCTGGCGCTCAAATTCTGAGCAATGGAGGTAAGCAAATGCGGCAAAGCTGACTCCTGTAAAGCATAGTGACGACCCAGTTTGCTTTGATCACGCACCTGCTTCAGACTAGCTTCAATGGACACACGATATTTCCATTGGGTGCGCACCGTATAGTTAGAAATATCCGACACTTCAGCCAAGAAGGGTTCAATATATGCTGCAAAGGGAAATGGAGTTAAGGCTGAAATTGATGAAGCATCCACAGAAACTTACTGTGCACAGCCAGGGCTACCTCCCATTGAGCATGCGTCAGTCTTGGCTTAGGATTTAGTACGGAAACAATGACATCATAAGCGGGCTGTGGTGCTTCCGATTTGGCTCCCAGGCGTTCATCAGTGCTGAGTATTTGTTTAATCCGATAGGTTTGCAAAACTTTGGAATGCAACAACTGAGCCAGCTTGTGGGAGGCTATAAAAAAGAGCAGAGGCATTAGTTTATCACACTTAAGGGTTATGTACAAGGCTGCAGGACCTTAAACCGAATTATACTTCCCATTTCCGAGTTGATTTAAAAAGTAAAACGATTGGCAATACGAATCGATTTCATTAAGATGTTCCCGTTTTCAAGTAAAGAAATCGATTTTCTTGTCATATGAATGGTTGAATCGTTTTCGATATGTTCTTAATCCTTAAAATTTTTATAACCCTGGTAATTGAAACACCTAAATACCTTGCTAATTGAAATAGGCCAAAAAATAAGTGTTTTCGTGTGCGAAAATAAGTCTTACGTCAACAACAACGACTGAAATGCTGTTTGCTCTCTTGGCACAAGCTTTGGTGTCGGTGTGAATAGCGAAATGTGTTCAGCCCCTGAAGGCCACGCGAGGCCATAGTTGCTATAAAGTACATTCGTGTTCAAAAAAGCCAACATAATAAGGTTAAGCGCAAGAACTGATGTCCAGCTACTAATGGCTTATTTAGAGTGCTTTGTGTGTGGTGTGCAGTCATTTTGTACGAATATTTGTGAAAATCACTTCAAAATGGAAAGAAGACAACATTGTAGTGTTCAAGTATGAGCTGGACCTACCAATCCAATATTGGAAAAAGTCCAACATTTTGGCATAAATGTAATTTTTTTTGTGTTAGATATATTAACATGGTTTTAATTTTTTAATTCCTTAATAACAAGATAAAGCTGGCTTCAGAACAAGGACATTCAACATCACTCCTTTTAGATGCTGCTGCAGTTTCGGCAAAAAAGTCAAAGAAACCAGAAGTGACCTTTGTATTAAAACAATGAGCAGTGACAACATATGTGATGTAAAAAAGAAATTGAGACGAATCATCCGATTCCATTAAGTGCTGATAACGCATTAGCATTCTTAATTGAAAATGGATTGACAAAGCAGCAATATATTAATAAAAATAATCAAAACTGAAATGCAGACCAGCCGGAATTAAAATTTGTGAAACGAAAGCAGAAGTCTCATTACAAAATTTGCTAGATCATACAGCTGGCCGCATACTTGCAATGCAGGAGAAAGTTTTAGATATTTGCTCAGACGCCACATTTTAATTGTGAGCTATGTCTTCGACGGATCTACAGGACAGAACGAAAGTGTCGCCTTAGATCATTCGCTTTTTGTTACTACAATTATTCCGTTGAAACTAATAGATCAGCTGAATCAAGCTATTTAAATCAAAAGAACAGATTAAAACTCAGAACCGGAACCGTTCCGGACCGATATTTTTAATTTGTAGTATACCGGTATTCGTGAACCGATATATTTAGAACCGAAATAACAGAAAAGAACCTAAACAGTGTACCGGAACAGTTTCGGTTCTGAGCAATTATTTTTTTTTTAACTTCATCGCTATATTCAGAGCTGCTACCTGCGCCAGAAAGTGTCATTTCTATATTCAGAGCTGACTGCGCGTGAGAGTGAGACAAAAGATATTGTTTTTGTCTATGCATATAGGTTTCTGTGAGAAAGACTGAAACAAAAATAGCATCAAAAATATGTATGTATTTGGCACTCTTTCACTTAAGGTCCGTTTTTGCATGATGGCTTTCTGCTAATTCTTCGGATGCTGTCCCTTTTTTATCCAAAGCGAAAGAGCTCAGTGTACAGTCGCGTACTGTTAATAGTTGTACAATTTTCATTCGTGTTTGTGCTGCGAAACTGCAAAAGAGTAATTAAATTATACAAGAGTTGTAAGTCAATCTAAACGATCGATTTTCTCTCATGCATATACACATACATACCTCTTTCGTATGTAAGTGCTTTGAAATAGCCTGTCTTAATGTATGTATGTACACGCTAATGTTTGCATGCCTTTGATGAAAAGAAGCGAAAACTATGTTTTTGTGTACATTGTCCATATATGTACATAAATATGTACATACGTCTATATACCAGTTGCAAGGGAACATAAATGACTTATATGTATGTATGTTCTTTCCTTTTTTATAGGGCGATCATTTACATTGCCCGATCTCACGCCAACTTGATACAAAGGCTTGACAATCAAGTCGATCAGCAAAACACAAATCAAGCAGCGGAAAAGAAAACTGCTGGTTCCAGGTCCAGGTGCATTGATGAATTGTTTAAGCCCAGCATCCGGGTGAAAATTACCAAACAGACTATTCGAGATGCGTGTGTTTCTCTGTGCACGGTTGATGGAAGGCCGTTTGCCCTGATGAACGACCTTGGACTCCGCCAAATTCGAAATCCAATTATTAAAAAAGGCCTGGGCTGTGCGAATTTTATTAACCCGCAATCAGTACTCTGTAACACACTTTGTTTGGACTTAAGTCTTAAAATTTCTGTTCATTTTACCGGTCCATACCGGTACGTACTGGTATACCGAAATAAAAATCTAGGTGCCGAAACGGAACGGAATAACGAAATAAAAAAAAAACCAAAACAGAACCTTTTACCGAAACAGAAGTTTTGGTACGTACCGAAACTGGAACCGAAATTCGTTTCGGTTTGATTCCCTGATTATAATAAATGCGAAATACATGGATTATTGTTGATATGTGGGCAGAAGGAAGGCGTGGTCCAATCGCCAAAATTTTTTTTTTCCAAATTTTAGTTCAGTCTCGCAAACATTTGTGCAAATTTGTAGAGGTCTAGCTTTGCTTTATACAGCGATACATATACGAAAAAACAATACTTTACGTTAGACGCCCTCCTAAGCAACAATTCAATGGGAAGTATACCACTTAGACCATTTAGCACGGAGATCTAAGTCTGACACTGTGGGGATGTTTTTCGTGAATTGGGGTTCGACCTCAAGCTAAGATTGAGGGTATCATGGATGCAGCCTACTATGTTGAAAGCACATTGGAAGCTGTCTTACGCTAAAGAGGGGAGACAGTCCCCAAAAACACACCTCAAAGAAAGCAAATGATTGGTTCCCATCCCTTAAAATTACAATTATGGAGTGGCCTGCACAATCGCCGGACCTTAATCCAATAGAACTCCTTTGGATAGATGTTAAGTAAGAACTAAAAGATACTAAGTCTAAAAATAGGGGAAAGCTGGCTTCGGCTCGGCGGAAGTTTATATACCCTTGCAGCTCGTAAGATGTATAGAAATAAAGATTTTGATTGATTTTCATACAATTTAATTTTCAATGTTAACATTAACACTGTTAGTTGACTAACTTCCCAAACTGATTAATAGATGGCGCTTTTGGCTGGCCATTTAGCTACTTGGTTTAATAGGTGTAACTAACTTTATTGAATATTTCTGGGTGGTCCATCTAGTTTTTGGGATTTTAACTATTCATAATTTGACTTTTAAAACATCAAAGGTCATTCGGAAAGCGACTTATATTTAGTTAAAACTTTGACATTTACGAAATGGGTGGCTATTTGCTTGAAGAAAGTTGGGAAATATTTTAAAAACATATTTCCAAAGTGGTGAGTCCTCGACTCAAACTATGCGAAATTTGAAAAAAACATTAAACAAAAAAAAAATGTTCCGAAAACTCAATTTGCGGATCAATTGTTGAAGCGAGCTCGTGAAACTGGAATGTTGGTGGATAAACCAACCCGTGTACGTACTCGTCCGGTGCGTTCGATCGAAAACATTGCTGCGCTTGCTGAAAATGTGCGTTACGTCGCCGTCAACTCGCCATCGATCTCAAAAATTGGACATTTCGCGCACTTCTTTGATGCGAATTTTGCATTAAGTCCTTGTCATGAAGCCATACAAAGTTGAATTGGTGCAGCAGCTAAAGCCAATTGACCATGCGAATCGTCTACAGTTCGCAAATTGGGCGGAAGATCGTGTGGCCAAAGATGGTGAATTTTACCGAAAAATCATTGTTTCGGATGAAGCACATTTCCACCTCTGAGGTTATGTTAATAAACAAAAAAAACAAAACAAAAACACCGTGACCGTGAATGGTGAGCGCTACCGCGCAATGTTAAGTGATTTGTTCTTCGGGGAAATTGAAGCGGAAGACTTGGACGATATTTGGTTTCAACAAGACGGCGCTACGTGCCACATGGCGCACGCCACAATCGATCTTCTGCGATCATCTTCGAAAACCGAATAATCAGCAAATATGGAGATGTGAATTGGCCGCCAAGAAGCTGTGATCTGACACCGTTAGACTATTATCTTTGGCGAGCGGTCAAGGACAAATGTTATGCAAACAATCCTGAAACAATTGGTGAGTTGAAGAACGAGATTCGAATGGCTATGGCTGACATACGTGCCGAAACAATTGAAAATGTTCTTAAAAATTGGGTGGATCGAATGAGCTACTGCCAAGTCAGCCGTGGTGGTCATTTGACCGAAGTTGTTTTTCATAAATAAATTACATGAACCCACCTTTCCTTTGAAAAATATCAAAAAAAGATGATATATCAATATTAAATTCCAATTTTTAAATGGACCACCCTGTTTTTATAAGAGTTTAACCCGGCTTATTGACTGACTGACTCACTGGTGACCGTCGCACAGCCCGAACCAAAAGTAGGATGCTGAATTTTTTACAGTAGTTTTATCTTCTGCTGAAAGTGAGTACTAAGAACGGATTTCGGAAAATTCTGTCGGTAAATGTGGAAAATTCTCGAAAAACTGTTGTATGAAACTTTTTTGTTTATGATCCGATCAAGTTCAAACACATTTTCAAAGATCTATATGAAAATTCAACAATAACTGCTTACCAATCTTCCCGAAAAATTAAGCCCCCTGTTGGAAAGTGGGTGGTCAAGGATACTTGAATCTCGGTTTGTAAGGATAGAATACGAAATAATTTGAAAAGTGTTTTTTCAATGTTGGAAAATCCGCCCTCAGGGTGTGAAAATGCAAAAAGCTAACTGAGTGGGAAGTGGATGGGAACTGGGTGGGAAGTGGGTGCGATGTGGGTGGTATGGGAGTAGTATTTGGGTGGGATGTGGCTGGGAAGTGGGTGGTATGTGGGTGGGATGTGGCTGCGAAGTGGATGGGAAGTGCGTGGTATGTGGGTGGTAAGTGGGTGGTAAGTGGGCGGAAACTGGGTGGAAACTGGGTGGGAAGTGGATGGGAACTGGGTGGGAAATGGGTGGGAAGGGATGGGAAGTGGGTGGTATGTTGGTGGGAACTCTGTGGTTAGTGGGTGGGATGGGTGGTATGTGTGGATGTGGGATATTGGTTCCATACTGATAAAGGCTATACTGCTGGCGGAGCGGCGAAGCGCGACGGGTTTTATGCTAGTATATATATTCTTGATCAGCATCAACAGACGAGTCGATATAGCCAACAAAGAGAACACAGAGTTGGTTCTCGCATGTGCGAGAATTTAGCGAACCACAGGGGTACAACGCACACAAAAAACCAGGGATACTCAGTCGTTACTTACATTTTTTAGTTTTCGATAGAAAATCGAAGGCAACCATGAAGGTTTGATATACTAGATTACAATTTTGAGTCTTCGAACCAAGGCCGACTGCTAATATCGAAGCTGCGCAGTGCGCTACCTTGTCGTTACTTACACTTTTTAACCGCTTTCGATAGAAATTTCACACTACATCAGGAAGTCGATGGGGACCATGTCGGTTCGATACACCAGATTACAACCTTGAGTCATCGAACCAAGCCCGACTGAGAATATCGAAAGTGTGCAGTGCGCTACCCTATATATATTATTTGTATCATGATATTTTTCCATTTGAAAATATTTTACTGTTCTTTGGCGTCGAAGGGAACTGTTTTAAATCAAATTTTTTGAGGTTAGATCACTCTCCCATCTCTGGTTTGAACCACGAACCGACGAATACCCTTTAATATCCTAGTACTTTGGTTTTTGTAAGAGGCATCAGTACTCACTGACATCGCTGCGCATTAAAGCTGATCGCTCGGTGGTTAGCAACAACTCATCCTCCAGTTTCGGCCACTCAATAAACATAAATTCGCCCATACTTTGGGGATTCTCCAGCAGCAATAGCTTCTCCAAAGTGGCCGGTGTATGAGCCTCCGCAGCCTTGGCCAATAACGGCAGTTGCTTAAATTCCACAGCCCAAACATCTGCGGGGGAAATCACATTCGTAGTGTTAGTCGGTTAATGACGAACTTAATGACTTACCGCTATCGCCAAATATGCTCTGCAGTTCACTGATGAGCAGCTGGCCGCGACTGGGCTGTTGCGTGTAAATTCCCACCCGCACAGCCGTTTTGATGGGCTGCTCACTAAGCCTCAAAATTGACGACGAGGGCAGATGGACTCTAAAATGAAATTGAAAGTTGTGAGACTCTTAAACAAATTAATGACTCACCTGTAGACAGTTGTGGTTTTCCACCACATGGGCACGCCAATCACCACAATGACCACAATAAAGGCAACTGTGGCAGCAATACGGAATCTATCTAAAATTGAAAGAAAAGCAAATACAAATCAGTTGAACACGTTTACCCAATGGTGGAACTACAACAACTCCAATTTGAGAATTAATAGTTTTTTCTACATCGTTTTATTCGGTCATTTAAACTGTACAATATAAATGTATAATTGTAAAATTGTGCGCAAGTGAGGCTGTCGGGGATTACTCTTTGTAGCTGCAGGATATGACAAATACTGGTCCCTTGTCCAGTGGCGTGTTGCGCGAAACGTATTTGGTAAACTTGGTGGTGCCTTCGCAACGATAGACAATATTCAAGGCATTGTCTACTGGCGTTATGGTCAGCAGTACCGACTCGGATTCATCCGCCTCGTCATCAGCATCATCCGAGTCGCTCCTTCTATTCGCGGTTGGCTCTGCATCAGGTGAGAGATAGGTTATAACCGCTGCTCCCTCAGCCCCATTCAGATAGTAGACCAAATCGAGGGTATTCTCTTCACTGGCCAAACCATCGCCTAGTACTGTGTAGTTTCCATGCGACCAGCGTTGCAGTTCAACGCTGCATGTGGGCTTTACAGCCGCGGCACCAGACAAATCCAAATCGGTGAAATCGCGTAACAAATCGAACATGGCGAGACTGCGGAATAGCTGCAGCAGTTCCTGTATGGTTCCGCTGGCTGTTCCCAAGTCTAGCACCTCGTAGTTGTGCGCATTGGCTGGTCCTTGCCGCCGCCATGCAAGTGCCTCATCACTTAGCAGTTGTAGTCGTGCCATTTCGTACTTTTCACGCTTGAAAAATTCGTATAGGCAAATCTCAGAGTTTTCCTCAATTCTTTTTTGTATGCTGCGTCGCGTGGCCGACTTTAGGTAGACCTCATTTAGCATTAAACCCAGCGTGGGCTTCTGGCTGTTGCTCACCGGCTCCAGGTAGCTGAGACGTGGAAAGGCCGGCAGCGAGTCCGCCACAAATGCCTCGTTGGTCTCGCCATGAAACCAACCATTGATTGTAAGACGCGGATAGTCAAATGTGGTCACCTCGCCGACCTGATGGAACGAACGCGAGCCGACCTTGAAGAAGGCAAACTGATTGTCCTTGGGCGCTATTTTTCGTTGCACTGGAAACTGGGGAAAGCACTGATCATCGCTGGAGAATACCTCCAGGCAACCGCCTTGCCCTTCGTTCCACTCCTCAGCCCCCTGCCAGGGTGACAGGTAATAGATGAAGGCCACTTGTCGATCCTTGAGCAGATCGTCGTGCACCAGCAAGTAATCGCCGCAGGTGTACATACTGCAGGAGGCGGATACATAGTCCAGCTTCAGCTGTGTCACCTGCTCCAGCCAGGGACGAACCTGTTTGCGCAGTAATTGCAGGAAGTTGGTGAGCAGAGGACATTGTGGCATATTGGACAGATCTGTGCTTTGATAGAACTCATACAGATCCATTTGTTTACGTGACCATTGCACATTTTTGATCATTTCATCCACCAAAGCTTGACTGTTTCCCTCCGCCATTAATCCGGGCAGCAGGCATATCTGAAAGGGTTCCCTGTAGATTTGTGCGCCGGTTGTCTCCTCCTTGGCATAGTTCTGGCCCTGTCCGCGCGTCCACGTCGCACGTAGCCACTGCGTTAGTTCCTTCTGTTGATATGCAGCATTAAGCTTCAAGGCCTGCTGTTTATTCTCACTAAACCGTGACAATTTCTTATGTGGCTCTCCACTAGACTCCTGCCCTTCCTCTTCTTCCTTTTGGAAACCTGCAAGTACCAAACATGAATGAGACTGCATTAAGAAGGGTAAGCAGGGGCATACCTTAAATTTTAATTGTGTCGGCCGTGTGATAACTCGCAACCTCATCCCACGCACACTTACACACACACGCGTTATCAAGAAAGACTCGAATCGGGCTCGCTGTGCCGGCACACCTCGCGTTGGAAAACTTTTTGATATTTTGCACTCACCTTCTGTCTTATCTTTTCTGCGAGGCTTGAACGGGCTGGGGCTGTTTTGATCCATACTGGTTTAAATCCGTAAGGATTAATATTAACAATCAAGTACTTTTTTTCAGCTTGTGCAGCAGCCGCTTGCTGCTAGTGGGCAGATGGTGGGGTATCGACTAGTATCGAGTACACATAGCATGAGTGTGAGTCGATTAGAGATGAGCAAAACTGTGAACGGCGGGAATAAAAGCCGTGACAGTGATAAAACTGCTAAACGGTTCTCCATTATTAGCAAAAAAAATCAAAGGCGAAGTTGCATCGGCCGATGATGGAGCTGCAAGCACTCAAGAAATTTAGGGATTCATTGAAGCGGAAGAATACTTGCCTCACCAAGTTTTCAATGCAGCTGCAACTGGTTTTTGCTGGCAAAGTATGTCAAATCGAACTTTATTATGAAAAAAAAATAGAAAAAGTAGCACCAGGATTTAAGGCACATAAAGATTGTTTCACAATTCATAAATCCAGTGCACAGTGGGTGGACTTGTACGGAGCCGCGGCCATAAATATTTCCCGTTGAGATATCGTTATGAAATTTTCCCCAAAAATCTAAAAAAATATTTTGAATATATAGTAAAAAAATTGGCTGCATCGGACGACTATATCCTATAGCTCACATAGCACCGTAGTAAGGCTTATATGGCGATGGTGCGCAAAAATAATTCCAGTAGAGTTGCAGTGCGAAAATTTCATTATTGGCCTCCAAGATATGTATATTTAAATTATCTTCTGTATAAATTTGTGAAAGTGTAACTCCTCTCCCCCTCCCCCCATAAGCTTTTCGAACAAATGAGGTTTTCTAGTTTATTCAATCATATATAAGAATAAATGTATTTGAATTATTAAAAGTAAAATTTAAAAGAATTTTAATTTGAATGCAAGAATGTTTAACAAATATCTTCTAATAAATCAAATGTAGATGATAAAAATTTAGATTTGTCTCTCTTTGGTAGTTTTTTTTGACCTGTTATAAAAGGGTCTGAACGCAAAAGAAGTGTAATGATTAAATCTGTATTTGTCAATATGCGAGACATCTTCCGAGTATGTTGCAGCCGGCACTTCTTTATTTCTTTGTTGTTGGACTCCGCAGCTTCCTCTGAGAGCTCTCCAATCGACAGCAACGCGTGCTCTATCACCTTCGCACCGTGAAATAAAATTTTGTGCACTGTTGCTGAAAGATAGTACCATGGATATATTTTAATCAACTGCTTAGCAGTATCCAACGCACTATTTACGAATTCACGAATAAGCAAGTATTGGTGTTTCGTTATTTCAGTCTCCATTAAAAGCGATAAAACCTTTTCAATATTTGATTTGGATGACTTCAGGATCGGTGGAAAATCGGATGAGCGCAAAACAGAAGCTGCAGACTCATCATGTTTTTCTAGCAGCGCTATCCAACGACGTTTCGTCCTTTTTGAGGACTCAGCAAAATTAATTTTGGGTCGTCCACGTTCTGCACTTGAAACCCTTTGTTGAGGAGAACAAGTAGGCTCAATTATAATTGTTTCTATGGTGTTCAGCCAATTGGATTAATATTGAACAATTGAACTCTTAATATAATTGTATTTAGCCCAATAAGCAATAATTTTTTGCAAATGTAACCAATACAATTCTTAAGTTTCCTCATCTCAACTGCGTAGCCCTTGTTTTTAATGAATTGTTCTACCAAACTAATCACACTCCGAGTTTTTTCTGCATTCGTGCCCTCTTCTGTGCATCAAAGATCAAAGATATCCATGCGTGAAAATACGCAGTTACAAGAAGCGCCTATAGAAAAAGATAACATAAACATGATAAAATGAAAAAAAATATAATGCAAAATTGTCTACAAACTCGTATGACGAACACAAAAGAAACATCACAAAAACAAAGGAAGAGCAGCAGATTGCGTCGCAAATTTGACCTTGAAAACAGTAAGACAGCTTGAGTTTATTCATGAATATACACAATTTAGCAAATATCAGCAGCTACACTTAACATTTTTATTACCTTAAAACATTGAGAAATACACTGATAACACTCATAAAGGGGGGATCGGGGGGGACACATAACTAAAAGTCTATTTAAACATGAAGGTATAATCAATCAAAAATTCACAACAAATAATCAATCAATCAAATTAATTTCACAAGAAGAATTTATTAAAGTAAATACCTGCAACTTTAAAATTCATTTTTAATAATCGAATTCGGACCTCTCTAGCGAACGTTTGACCACTTTAAAATGCAATTTTGTTTTGACGAAAAGCTAACCTAACGCCGCAGCGCTGCAAAATTGAATACGTGTTCACGCTTTGCATTCTATTTTTAGAATGTCCCGTTAGATTTCCGGAAAAAAACTGGTTTGCCATTAAGAAATTTTGACAATTTTGAGACAATTTGTTTACATTTTGACTAAATATTTTTAGATGGATTTTTTTTAATTTTGGCCTATGGGCGCAACCAGTGCAGTGCTTAAATTGCTTCAGTCGAAGTAGCAAAAGTAGTAGAAGTAGCAAACAGAAGGCGCAGTGGAAGCAGCAGCACAAAACGATTATTAAGAAAAATCCAATCCAGTCGGCCGAAGTGCCCAGCATTTCGGGATTTACAAAGTTGACCAAACTGAAATATTCCGTTAAATCGTTTTGTATGGGAGTGCCGGAGACTAGAACCCGTCGCTTGGTCTTTAAGCCCATCAGTGCCTGATACGTGAGATTATCGCTATTCTTTAAACGATGACCCTCATCACAGATGACCATGCCGACTTCATTTTGGCACAGGATATTCGCATAAATTCGAAAAGTTTCATAGCTAATGAGCAAAACAAGTGTACCCAAACGTGTGGAAGTATTCATAGAGAACTGCTCTAAGGCTCGGATGGTATCCTCCTTGGAGCCACCATCCATGGCCAGGCAGTGCATATGTCCATGCAGCCATTTGGTGAACTCCTTCTCCCAGTTCTTTACCAGCGATGTGGGTGAGACCACTATGGCCTTGCTTATGGTGGGTTTGCATTCCGCACTCTGCCTTAAAAGGGTCCACACCAAGGTAACACACTGAAGCGTCTTGCCCAGACCCATTTCATCAGCCATAATGCAACCATTGAAATTGCCTCGTTTGCCCTCGACACACTCGTACATGAAACGCGGTCGAAGTACATTGCTTAGGAGCGGATCTACCACCACATGTACCAAAATTTGTGTGGGATATAGCTTAATCTGTTCATGTTCCGAGTAGGTGGGTGGTGTAAACAAAACCAAAGCTTTGCATGCCAGAGGATCGTGTAGAGGCGTCTGACGCCCAGACAGCGATTGCCTCCATAATCAGGCACGTAATTGGCAATTGGCACCTTGAACTGCCTGGACAGTATCTTCGCAATGGCTTGCTCATATGCACTATTGGCCGTAAAACGTATGGGCAGCGGCAAATCAAAAATTCAAAAAATTCATTCTCACGTTGTCTTTTTGTCACCATATGTTTAGAGTGAACAAAATGCTTTTGAGGACAGCGTTCATTTCCTTGTCTGTTGGAATGTCATTGGAATTTGATATGGCAATTATCTAAGAGAAACAAGAAAGAAAGTCGGTCAAGCCCGACTATAAAATACTCTGTACCCTTACACTCGCATTTGCTCAGGAGTCAAACGGCCAGTTAACACCCCGCGCACAACAAGGTGCGCTCTCTAAGTTTCTCTCTCTCTTTCTCTCTCGCACTAAGATTGCCTGTGTTGAACGGTGTGGGTATGTTGCTGTGGTTGTTGGTGGGGGGGGTGGTTGGTGTTAACTGGCCGTTTTTTGCCCATAACTTGAGTATCGTTCATCCGATTTTTATCATTACTTCAGCAAATCGATAAATAATTTTGTTTACAAGGTATCTCTAGAAGGAACGAACGATCTATCTCCAAAACTGTAGGAGATATGATATGATGTAGGAGGAGATATGCAAAAATTGAAAATAAACTTGATCTGCCTGCAAGTATAAGAAATATATGTCCCATACATGTCAAACCTCTATCTCTTACCATCTCTGAGATCTCTTCGTTCATACGGACAGACAGGCGGACAGACGGACATGGCTATATCGACTCGGCTGTTGATGCTGATCAAGAATATATATACTTTATAGGGTCGGAAACGATTCCTTCTCCCTGTTACATACTTTTGCACAAACTTAATATACTCTATGTACCTTCGGTACAGAGTATAAAAATAATTAATTTTATTTACCCAATAATAGAAATATTTACCTACTTTTAATGGTTGTGACAAGGAAGCACTATTCGGCGCTTGGCTTAGTGCTGGCTCCCTTCCAGCTATAAGCAGAAGCCAATATGTCCGTAAATAACTTTCGAATAGCTGCTCTAATAAATTGTGCGGGTCCTTCTCCACCTGTTTTGGCTATGAATTGTTTCTGAAAATTTTGTATAATTTATAACCAAATGAATATGTCCACCTAAAATACGTACAAACTGCTTCAGTTTATTTTAATTTTTCAGCATCTCATCAAATTTTCCCAAATCAGCAATAGCGGCGAAAGGAAGTTTCTTCAAATCTGACATCTCGTCGATTATTATGGGGTCAGTGTGGTGCTTTCTGTTTTCCAGCTTGACAGAGATAACCTCCTCTGTCAATTTGGCAATCGGCTGTGTATTTCCATTCATCAATTTCTTCACCTACTCCAAATTCAGTGGCCCTTTTGGTCCACTTCGCACAAATTATATTAGTTTTCTTCACTTTACTTTTGGGCTTCTTAGTAATATTTTTTCTTTTTTTTTAATTGACTTTTTTAAAAATTATTTGCTGTTGAGCTCCTGGCTGACCTACACAGCACTATACAACTGATAATAATGAACAGAAATGCAGAATTTAAAATCTGCATTAAGACTTGTAAAAAGAAGTACCGTTAAATTCAGAACAAAGAGAAGGGGTGAAATATTACAGCATAGCAACAGCGTATAGTAAACAATCACATTTCAAACCCCTGCGTGATCGATTGGCGATTGCTCACATTTTGAACATATGCATGAGGCTTTTTCGAGTCTTCTTTAAATTGCACATGAAATTAATGATTTTTAAATCATCAAAAGGTCTCAAAAAAGACTCTTAAAGGGGAATTTTGTAAAAATGATCTTCCAAATGCGAAGTAGCGGCGGGTTAAAAAATTTAATAAAACTAGCTTTATTATGAAAAGCAGCCAAATCGGCTAAATTGCCAGCAGTGCACTTAACGGCGATTTGCTGCTTCAATTGCTCCAAAAAGCACACCTCTAGGTGGTTGGAGTAGATCGGTTCGGTTGCCACTTCCACGTAAATAAAATAATATAGCCCGTATAACCACTAATTATGATTAATTAATTAACTTCAATTTCGTAACATAGAAAAGAAAGAAAAAATTGAGTCATTTATGGCTGGGGCAATTTCAAGTGGATCTGGACACTAGTCGGTAAGGTAAACGTAAATGTGGAACTATCTTGATTGTTTCCACCCCAAATGAATGACCTTGTGTTAGCGCAGGCCCTAAAACTAAAATAACAACACAAATGGAATGTGTAGATATGCGAGTGTGTGTGTGTGTGTACGTGTACGTGTTTACATTTTTAGGGCAAACAGCTGATTCGGATTTGCCACCTGATTCTGATTGAGGCGGGGGCGCTGGTGCTGATCTTATTGATGATCTCATACCTCATTCATTTTAGTGAAAATTAACTCTAATGGGCAAGGATCAACATTTACTCGAGGCAGCACGTAGTGGTGATATCAAAACCGTTGGCAAACTGCTGGAGCTAACGGCTAAGCGTCATGGGCCCTTGTCCAGGTGAGTTACAGTTATTAGTTTATTTAGAAGGTGTACTTAATTTTCCTGCTTTTGGTGCCTTTAGTTTTCGCCGCAGCCTCAGCATCAATTGCCAGGATGTAAACGGCTATACATCGTTGCATCACGCTTGCCTCAATGGTCACAGCAGCATTGTGCGTCTGCTTCTGGCCCACAGCGCCCAGCTGGATGTGCCGGATATACGCGGCTCCACTCCATTATTTCTTGCCGCCTGGGCTGGCCACCAGGATATAGTGAAAATGTTACTCATGCACAGTCCCCAACCTGCCAATCCCAATGCCCAGACAATTGAAAACGAAACACCTTTGCATTCGGGAGCACAGCATGGACACAATGCTGTGGTGGCCATACTCCTCGCTTATGGTTCCGATCCCGCCATACGGAATAATAGTTTTCAAACGGCTTTGGACCTGGCCGCCCAGTTTGGCCGCCTACAGGTGGTGCAGACGCTGCTGCGCGCGGATCCTGACCTCATAATGGCCTATCGACGTGGCGAAGAGGATGATCTGGCTGAGTTGCTGGGCTATGTTACTCAGCCCAACACCAAGCACATTTTTACTCACACCTGCCTGCATTTGGCCAGTCGGAATGGTCACAAAAAGGTGGTGGAGACTCTACTGGCAGCGGGCGTGGATGTCAATATACTCACACATGCGGGTAGCGCTCTTCATGAGGCATCGCTGTGTGGCAAAAAGTCGGTGGTGGTTTCGCTTCTCAAGGCTGGCATTGATATACAAGCCACCGATGGTAATGGACGCACTGCACTGGAAATACTCTCGGACTATCCACCACATGTCACCTACGACATAGTGGGTGCCATTAATGGTGAGGCGAAATAGTTTAAGATTTCCATTTTCGGTTCTAACGCCCACAATCTTTAACAGAGTTCACCAAGCTGACGGAAGCCGAAACTGGCACGCAATCGCTGCCGAAACGTCTGTTTGAAAAGAACGCGCAGCGCCAAAAGCTCAACAAACTGAATGATTCAGCCAGGCTGCGGAAGTAAGCCAAGCAAACGCGCGTAACCCATAAACAAACATTTGTTGTTGTGACCTCAATTAACCAACGCACTGCTCATCCCCCACACTTGCACCCGCACTCATACACTAGCACTCATCCGAATTGGTTGTCACCGCACTCAGCGCTCAGTTTTCATCCTCTAACGGGTCTGGTCTTAATTGGTCTCTCTTCCATATAACCTACTCACCCACAACGCCCACCCCCCCTGCTCCATAGAAAGCAAGATCAAGCAAACGGACTTTCGCACTCTTTAAGCTCTCTGGATGCCTACACCAAGACGCCGGAGAACTATCTGGACATGAAACCAATTAAACAGCAAAAGTCACACAACGATGTGACCACCATCGAAACCGAAGGCAGCTATACACCGGTGTACAAGCAACCCTATCAGAGTGCTCTGATTCGGAACAGAATACAATTTTCAAATGCTTCCATACCATCACGCTCCTATGAGTATATTGATCTTTTAAAGAACGGTTCCGGCAGTGAGGATAACACGGCCAGCAGTAGCAGCAGTAAGTATGAAAGAATCCAAAATATGAAAACAGACGAAGAGCGATTAATACAGGCCCTGTTCTCTATACCTCGTTCGAGAGGTTTTGTGATTTAGAGTCCAAAACTTGTAGAAAATTTTTGCGGGAGTGACATTGAGAACAAGGTACAAGATTTTAAGCCCTTTGACAAATATTAAGCGAATCTGGTTTTGAAACATATTTTGGGAAGAGGGAAGTCGTATTTGAAATCAACACACATTTTCATTAATTCCAGCGATTTTTACAGTAAAAAAATAGTTAAAGGATAAAGAAAAGATTTATATTCAATGATTCTAAAACTGTCTTGGTGGGCTCCATAGAGTGGATTGATGTTAATATTTGATTTCATTTGTTCGTACTTTACGTTACGTACGTTAAAATTTTTTCCCACTATTATAAAACAAGTAGAAAGTGTTAGGGAGGGAAACCGCGTTTACATAATTGACTGCATTTGTAAGCTTAACATCTACGCAGAGAGGCTAATGCCAAACTTCATCCTGCCGTACCATTTGATTTGGCACACGCTGCGTCGGACCTCTCTGCTTCTTTTGCTTCAGTTCATTTTGAAGAACAGAGCTTCGTTTCCCAGCATTGATTTAGTATCAACCTTTGTCAGCTCTTCTGCGATATAAAGCCGAGAGTCGGATGATCCTAAAACCAAAGATTATACAACGAATAGATCGGACATCTCATACAAAACAAAAATTTGTAGGGCGGGTCCTGCCAGTGGAACCCGCTCTCTTCAACGAAACCCACACGCAGCTGCCGTTTATTTAGAAATTTTCGTCGCGTATGCACCAACGTCGGGCGTTCTGTTAGAGAGTTGTTCGAGTCCGCAGCAGCGGCGGAACTATTTTTTTTTTACACCCTTGTATAAAAGAGGGTATATTAAAATTGCCGAGATGTTTGTAACGCATGCAAGAAAGCATCTCCGACCACATAAAGTATATATGTATATTCTTGATCAGCATGACGAGCTGAGTCCGTCCGTCCGTCTGTTTCTATGCTATCTCCTCCGTCAGTTTAAAAGCTATCTTAACCAAACTTTGCACGAAGCCTTTTGGTACAAATACGCTGCACATTTGTCGGAACCGGAACTATAGCATATAGCTGCCATAGGAACGATCGGTCATAAAACTAGTTTTAGTGAGAAAAACTTTTTTGTTTTCAATGCAAACGCCCCCAAAATGTCGTAATTATCAGTTTGCTATGATTTTACATAATTCCATTAAATTTGATGAAAATCGGACAAGTATACGTATAGTATAGCTGCCATACAAAGTTAGTTCAGAGAAAAAGTCTTAGTAAGAGAAACTTTTTTTTTTTCATTGCTATCGCTCTCAATCTTGATACTGATCAATAATATATGATACCACACAATTCTACCAAGTTTGATTCAAATCGGATGACTATAGCATATAGCTGCCATAGGAACGATCGGTTGAAAAATTAGTTCTAGAAAGAAAAACTTTTTTGTTTTCAATGGTAGCGTCATTAAGCTTTCCAGTTAAGAATATAATTGGTTTCCACACAATTTTGACGAGTTTGATCCGAATCTGATGAATATATCGTATAGCTGCCATATAACAAACTGGCAACCAAATGATCAAAGTAGTGGCGCCATCTATTGCTGAGTTTGGAAAATAACTCAGCTAAAAATGTTCGACGAAAAACATTTAAAACCTTAATTTATATAAATTAAAGAAGCTACAAGGGTATATAAACTTCGGTTGAGCCAAAGTTAGCTTTCCACTATTTATTTTATATCTGTTTTTTTTTTTATACAAATACTTATTTCACTTTTGATTGCAGTCAATGACAATTTATGATTTACTTAAGTGCAGCTGCAGAACGAGGGCCCATTATTGCTTTTTTATGACAGTAATATTTTTTTTATTTCTATTTCTAATTTATTCTTAATTACAATTACATCTTAATTAAATTTTTCAATTTTATTCTATGGTAAAGAGCGAGACAACATGAGCTCCGCTCCAAAAAAGAATTTTGTTAAATCTGGCATAAAATGCTGCGTACAGAAATGCAAAAAAACAAAGCAAAATTGCCCAAACTTTAAAATTTAGAAATTTCCGTCAAATGACCTAATGTTATGACAAATTTGGAGGGAAAAATGTTGCATTAATATTTTTAATATTAAAAAATTTGCGAGAACCATTTCTCGAGTACTTATCAATCTTAGCAATCTAAGCGATTTCTGAAAACCGATGCCATTCCAACAATGGAACTGGATGAGCTTGACGACTTCGCCGAATATAGCACCGCTGGTTTAAAAGAACCTCAATATATTTATGGTGAACATGTTGTTCAAAACAACAAAACAAAGAATTAAGGAAAAGTGATGAAGTCTTAACTGCACCAAGCGAAATATTTATCTTTCATAATGAATTACAATTCATTCGCAAATGTTTTTGGAAGCTTGCTTGCAAAACATGTGTCAATTTTCTATACAATTTTTGAGACTCGGCCGGAAAAGTTAAATATTAATTCTTATATCTTAAATATTTGCAAATGCTCTACAACCGAATATTTCACCGGCGAATGTTCGGAGCATAAAATTAAAATATATTAGACTTTCTTAAATTAGTGTTGTTGAGAAAACATTGCATTTGGGATGTAGTCAAATTTAGCAGCCAACAGACAAAAATTAAAAACTATTGCTGGACAATAAACTAAATATTTTAAAATTTCAAATAAGCAAAGATTATACAATGATTTTACTTACATATAAAGAATAGATTTCGTCAAGTAGTTGCTTTCGATTTCCTTTTTTTTTATGAAATCTCGTCGAACTCATCCAGTTCCATTGTTGGAATGGCATAATTTTTCATTATTCGCCTGCCTATATACATAAGTACTCGAAAAATGGTTCTCGCAAATTTGTAAATTTTTGTTGTAAATTCTATCCAAATTTGTCCTAAGTTGATGAAAATTAAAAAAATTTAATATTTGGGTAATTTCGGTTTGTTTTCTTCAATTTCTGAATTTTATGCCAGATCTAGCAAAATGCTTTTTTTAAGCCGAGCTCATGTTGCAGAATTTCAGAAAATAGCCAAAATTCTGATGAAATTTTTTTTCATTTTAAAAAAAATTAAAAAAAGATCCATTTTCATTAAAAAAAGAGTCAACAAAATTTTCATTCCTTATTCATGTTATATTTTCATTTAATAACATAAAAAAAATCTCTTTCACAAAATCGTTAAGTTATACATCCATAGACCATACATTATAGGCCATATGTGACAGTCAGTGCTTTGTAAAAGATGTGAAATCGGCCATTAAAGGTAATAATTGCTTCCTGAAAAGTACGGAAAACACACATGTGCTTTTATTCCACAGATTTCTTTTCATTATAAAAACTCAATAGTCAATATTTTTATTGTTTACATACATTAATCATACTCTAAGATCAGTTACTTCTCTATATTTCTATGTATATTACAGACCACACATAATGTGGTCCTGTACTCGTGCTCTTCTCCTTGCGAAGGACTATTTTTGAAACTGAATCTAATTCTAGTTTGCAATAATTTGCCGAACCAGCTCCAAGTCAAACTCACGCACCGTTTTCTTTACCTTCTTACTATCCATATATTGTGACTAATTTCCAATTATATCTATAAGAGTGTGTATCAAAGTTATTGAGATTACACTATGCAACAATTTTCAGTATATTAAAGGGTTGGTGGTGATTCTAGATGATTTTCGTGTGTTGAACACGAATCTGTTTTCGAAAATGATCCATCCCGTCCAGATTAAAGTGGCTTAGAATACCTATTTGGAAACTTTATAGGGGCGTTTTTTGAAAGAGCTTACTTTGTTTAGACTCTCCTTTATAATATGATTCGGTACAATTCTACGATTTTTTTAATTTCTACGTCCTTTTTGGGCTCCATGCAAAAGAGCCAATTCCTATAAAAAAGCGCCAGTGCACCCAACAGGAAAACAAAATACAATTTTTGGTGCAAAAACACCAAGTGTGGCAACCGTGACTAGGACGTTCAGCTCGATCTTCGATGTCTTCGTCATCTGTGGTATCAAGATGTTTTTTTCACCTGGATAGAAATCGCTTTCGTTATCCGCAGAAAAATCGAGTTCGTTATGCAACATTTCCTTTTTTCTTAATAAAAGGGTTAAAAATGATAAATGTGCAAAGCGAAAAAGAAGTGTATTTTTTATTTCCACTTCGCTATCAAATAAAGTGTTAAATTACTCAACGTCTGATTGTGAAGAAGAGAAGTTGATTTATTTATGTATTTCGCCAACGAATAAACTTAACTGTCTGCTACAATAAAACTTAAAATTGACAGTAACAATTAAACTAAAAGAAAAAGTCCCCAAGTAACGCTCCAGCCTGTTCACATGAATGGCAGCGGAAGGATTCCAGATGAGCGTTCAATCCTAGAACGCACTAAGGCAGAGTACAGGCTTAGCCGTGTATAAGGATCATTGAACTGTTTAGAATTGCGCTTTACAAAGCCGAGCATTGAATAAGCTTTGGGGAGGATATAATTTAGATGCCCGGAAAACTGAAATTTAGAGTCAAGCACCACCCCTAAATCCAAGGCTTCATATTGACGACTCAAAGCGTGATGAGCAATGGAATACGAGTTTAGAATCGGCAGCTCGAGTTTTTCAAATGTTACATAAAAGCACTTTGAAAAGTTAAGAGGCAGTAAATTCCGGGCGCACCAGTCAGCAACAGAATTCAGATCACATTGAATCAGAATCTTAACTATACTTGCTGTTCCACCAACTCATGTATATTCTTTTATGTTCAAGGGAACCGAGGTTCGAACCAAAACCTTCGCTATCCATACTGTCAAGAACTCTAGCGATTTGTGAAGGCGTTAGTCCCTGTGCTGACATTTTCCCTAAGTAAAAGGTACCGCTGGCAATTTATATATTTGTGATGCCCATAGAAGAACATAAAACTTTGTATTTTGTGCTCAGTATAGCATTATTTGTTTGTTTTTGAGGCTTTGCAGCTTTTGGTGTGCTTCAAATTTTGAGTACAAATTATGTCGTCCACTCCGCTTGTCCAAGGAAGCCGGGAACACACACGCCAAGTTCGATCAAATATCAAGGCTTTCCACAGTGTATTACCGATTACCGCAGAATCAGCTCAGAAACGAAAGTCTTTTGTGTAAAAGTATTCACAAAATCGTTTTAAATCAAATTTTTGCTAAATATTCGCCAACGGTCTCAAAAACTAACGTTTGGCCAGCGATTCCGATCTTTCGAGAGATTAAACGTTTTCCGTTCGTTGTTTTCAAGACTTGAGAAATTCTATTTAACGACGTCGTTTACGACGTATGTGTTCGTTTTTCTTATTTTTACAGCCATGCCACGTCCCAGGGTTTCCACTCAGTACGTGGAGATGTCACTGGCTGCTCCAGTTCCTATGCCACGCACCCATATCAATTACAACGACAATGACTATGCCAATGTAGCTCCAGCTGTTGCCGTGGATGGCAACAACAATGCCAAAGTCATTAAACCATTGCGTAGCGTACGTCACTCGCCCACGCCTGACTATCCACCGCCCACGGTTACCGAGGCGGAGCGCACCATTTTCAATTACATGCAACCTGTGACACTGCGTATGGGCAACCAGTTGGAATTGGAAGGTGGTGAATCGCCACGCACCACTTACTCTTTCTCTTCGGATCTGGTGGAGGAATTTGTGGCCGATGTTCCCTTTGCGGGACTATTTAAAGGATCTACATTGAATTTGGCACAGGATGCTGTAGATGGACGTGAACACTTACGTTCGCCCAGCATGGTGCGGTCGGTAAATCGACGCAGTTTGTCCAAGCAGCGCTACTCGGCCAGCGGTGAGGACTTTAGCGCGTCTCGTGTCTGGGCCGAGATTGATACCATTTTCGAGCATATTGGCAATGAAGTGTCCACGGTGGAAGAGCCAGAGGAGGAGCCACAAAGCTTGCCCGAGGATGATCCTCGTCACTCGTTGCACATTAGAAATCCAGCTGAGCTGCTACTGGGCAAAACTCCCAACTCCGCTTCTCATTGGTGTCACTCACCGTATACGCTGATCTATGGCGAAATTCGTTATTCGGTGTTTGTAAGTTCTTTGGTGACTGAAATTCAAACAGCTCTTAATATCTTCCCTTTCTTAGTATCTGGGCTCAACAGTCATACGACAATTGCAGGGCACCATGTCCACGCGCAAGTCCATACAAAAGCTAAAGATCGATGAGACGACCATCAAGTCGGCTGCCAGCGTAAGCGACTTAAGTCTGCTGGAAAATTGCACCACGTCCACAAAGTATCTGAAGGCGGCCAATTTGCAGACGCGTCTCAATGTGGATATTGCTGTATCCTGCATTGGCGTCAAGTTTGTGGATCAAGAGAAAAAGGTAACATTTGAGAGTTTGTTACGGACTCATAATTGGTTTCACTTCTCCCCAAAGACTGCCATCTGTTCGCATGACATTGAGAACATCAATTGCGTTTGCCAGGATGCCGAAGACTTGCGATACTTTGCCTATATAACCAAAGAACAAGAACTGCATTATTGCCATGTCTTTATGGTGGACAATTTGGTGAGTATGTTGGAAAAACAAAACCAGAATCGGAAACCGGAACTTGCCTTTGAATGGAGATTCTCTAAGGCATAGCCATTATTTCTATTTTATAACTTTTACATTTTTTCCAGGAGCTGGCTAAAGAAATCATATTGACCCTGGGACAGGCCTTTGAGGTGGCCTATCAGTTGGCCCTGAGCAGACAGGCCACACCTTTAAACGAAGAGTGCTAAACGAAGTGTGAGAAGAAAGTGCCACAAATGCATCATGAGAGGCAGCTAAAACATAATATTTATTTTATTGCATTTTTCATGTGAATGTATTTTTTCATTTGCTAGTCCTTGATGCCATCTCCATGCTGATCTTATTTTTAAATTTAAAGTCAGCTGCTTTCAAGTATTTTGAGATACATTTTATTTTATAATAAACAATTATTAAAACTTCGCCATGTAAATTTGAATTTAAACTGCCAAAACCGTTAAGCCAAAAGTATCGATGCGATGTATAAGGCATCGAACTTCTTAGAGATGGGCGGATTGGCTTCCAGCAGCTCACACAGTTTTGTTGCAGATAATTAGGTAGGTAGGTAGTTCCGGCTGGCCCTTACTGGCCCTACTAAGTCCGGCTTCTGTGGCCCACTTTAGTATCTCTTTGAGAGTGAAGTCCATGATTGAGCTGAGAGTCAATGATAATTATGCTTATGTCTTCGGCATATGCGGTTATCTTGGGTGCTTTCCTGCGGAATTTTAGTAGAAGTTCGTTGACCACATAGTTCCATAGAAGAGGCGACAGGACTCCGCCCTGAGGCGTTCCGCCATGTGCCTCTTTCGTCATGGTTGTGGTACCCCACTCGGCTTGTACTCTTCTGCAGCTTAGCAGGTTGCATATCCAGGAGTCCAATGCCTTGTGTATTGCTAGTGCTCTTAGGCTTCGCATTATCGCTTCTGTGGTAACGTTGTTAAATACACCAGATATGTCTAGGAATGCTCCCAGAGCAAATTCCTGATGGTACAGTGCCTTCTCGATGGTGGCTACTAGGGAGTGTAGCGCGGTTTCCACCGATTTCCCATTCGTGTAGGCGTGCTGATTATCTTCCAAGGTCAGGTTCATGCCTTCTCTTATATGAAGATCTGGTAGTTTTTCCATTGTTTTGAGTAGGAATGATGTGAGGCTTATGGGTCTGTAGTCCTTTGGTTGCACATGACTGCATTTTCCCGCTTTTGCAGATAATTAAGCGATAAAGTTAAGTTGATTTTTGTGTAAAAAAATCGTAGAAATCTCACTATTAATTTTTGGAAGCAGAGAGGTGGTATACAATTTAATATCCATCTGATCTGCCTGCATTCATAAGAATTCTACATGCAAAATTCGTTTTTTTATTTAGCTCTATGTACTTTAGATCAGGTTTTGTCGAGAAGAGAGAGGCCAAGAAGCGATGCAAACCAGCTCCGAACTGCTTCTTCGACCGCTGGTCAATGGTTTGACTGATTTAACGCGATGGCTGAGAAATGCGGCTTACAGATGTGGCATTTCCAACTTTTTTTTTCGAAATTTCTACTTCGGCCACCACTGGGTTAACTATTTTATTCTATGGGATTTTGCCTTAAAGTTTATTATGAGAGCCCATTTAATTCTTCGTTGAATAAATGTTGTCCCAATTAATTTGGATACCGATTGACGAAGTTATTTGCATATTTCTGAGTACACCTCGGCGATCTAGTATTTTTTTTTTAGTACGCTAACATATTAGTGTGTTCTATAACATAAGTGCCCCAATAAGTATGCTCTGTTTTGTTTGGCGCCAAATTCAAATAATCTTTTTTAAATATTTAATATGCTAATATATATAAACTTCCATGTTTCACGATTTCTGGGAAAATATTAAAGGTCTCCGAATTTGTTACCTAGCATAAAGATAAACTAAGCTATTATGAGTAGCTGTGGGCAGTAAGTGGCTATTATTATTATTATTATTGAAATTCGCATATAAAACAAAAGAGCCGTGCACAGCAAGAACCGTACTCAGGCAGGCACGGTTAAGGCTTGTGAAACACTGATTGCTCTCTTGGTGCAAGCCTTGGCAAGCGTTCGGCTCTTCTCGGTGTGAATTACATGCTCATTTTGGCGTTGCGTGTGTCCGTTTAGCCACAGACACGAAGTTTACAAATAAGTAAATAAATACTATGCTATACTCGACTAGCCCAACCATATGTACTGGGTCTCGTGAAAAGAATGTGCAGAATTTTTTTTTTGTAACACTGTGTAATCGAATCTACTTTTTCTGCAGACCACGCTTTCCAGTTCTGATTCTTGCTCCAGGCCACAAACGCCGTGAATTGTGTCGGGGATTTCTCGATGTCACAGACCACGACATTAGCTCGCCATGTACCATTTGATGCCATTAAATACAGCTAGGAAATGTTTTTTTCTGCTTTTCATGGCATTGTGAATATGCCAGCATTACGACTTTGTCCATGACTAGCAACTTTTCGTTCGAAATGATCCCTTCCAGGTCGGTTCTGTCGATAATAACAGTAGACAAGTCTTCCGATCGCCGTGGCTTGGAGTTACCACACTTTCCGCCAACCGGTCCCTACTTTTGGAAGGGTGTTGTCAACGTTGGGGGCGGTCTCCGTGGATGCTTTGCCGGTCTTCGATTCGGATGGAGACTTCATCCCCGTCGTGGTAGCCGGCGTATTCAGTTCGGTCTTAGTACCCTGAGCAGTACCTTCTCCCTCGCTGTCAGTGACTTCGAGTTGCAGCCCTCAAGTTCCTGATAGCGTCATCTGTAATTTTTTCCTTGATCGGAACCGTGCTCGATGTAGGCTCTATCACTTCCAACTAATAACATGTACCTGAATGCTACACTTCGCTGTGATAATAGTTTTAGCTTTATGTGTGTTCGTACTTGTGACGTCCTTTCCTAAGTTTTTAAAAATACTTCTGCCATTGCTGCTAAACCACATTACGCACATCTTCAATACTGCAATCACCACTTCTACTTTCCCTGACTCATGGAAATTGGGCAAGATACTTCCAATCCCAAAATCGAAAGACCAGTTTCGGCCAATATCAATCCTTCCGTTCATTTCCAAGGCCTTTGAGCAGGTACTTGCAACGCAGCTACAAGAATTCTTTGCCACTAATGCACTCATGAGCGAGAAATCTGGTTTTAAAAGACATAGAAGTTGCTCAACAGCACTCCTAAGCATCACTGATGACACGACAACAAATGTACGAAAACAATATTACACTACTGACTAAGATTTTAGCAAAGCCTTTGACACAGTAGATCATAACATACTTTGTGCCAAGCTGGAACATTTATACAATATCTCCTGTACTGCAAGTTGCAGTCTGCAACCAATCTCATAAAATCACACTTGTCAAATAGAATGCAAGCAGTAGTCTCCGGGAAGAGAAAGTCGAACTTGCTACCTATTGCTCACGGTGTCCCGTCTCAGTACTTGGACCATTTCTGTTCTCTGTATATATTAATGACCTGCCTGATTGTTTGTTGAACTGTAATGTCCATATGTATGCTGATGACGTCCAACTGTTAGTCGACCGTTATGTGAAATTGATTTGTGTGTTAGGCAGAGCAATGAAAAACTTTCGATAGTCAGCAGATGGGCGCAAGCGAATGGTCTGAGTTTGAATGCCTCTAAATCAGCGATGTCCAAAATTTGAAAAGGCAGCCACGCGTGGTTGGCAAGCCAAATTCTGCCGGCGTCGCAGCCGACACATATATAGAAAGAGAGAATGCGTGTGTTCTATAAATAGCACGCTCGGCGGCTTGCTCTCTTACGATGCGCGTGTTCGGCTTTTTGTTTTACTTCAAGAGGCATTTTTTCGTGGCATTTGTTTGTTGTGACGTCTACTTCGAGTTTCGCTGCTAGGCACACATGCGCAATGTTTGTTTGTGTGAGTTTGGACACCACTGCTCTAAATCAGACCCGGCCAGCTATAGCTACCACGAGCCGAAGTCAGTCGTGCTTTTACGCAAACGCGAGCCGAACTCATGATTGTGTGTATCGGTGAACATTGAATTGCAAGTAAAACGGCTGTAGTCTGGAGAGAGCTCTCTTGCAAGCACACGTTTTTGTGCTCTCCATTTGGCCGGCACTGCTCTAAATCAGTGGCCGGCAAAAAATACATGCGCATTTTGGCGTTGTGTGTGTGTGTGTGTTTAGCTACCCCTTTAGTTCCAAAGGCACTACCACCCTAGTTTCGCTAGCGAAAAGCTAGCGAATTCGGCGCTAGTTATTCGCTAGTGTCCAAGTTATCCACGCTGTAGTCAGTACTAACGCGCTGACATGCTTTTAAGCAAATCGAAGACAGCAAATGCGTTTCGGTTTCAACTTCTTTCAGCGAGTGACCCGACAAAAAGAATAGGAAAAAACATGTTTTTTCGGAATGTGGACTATAAAATACCCTTTGATACAAATGTTAATACGTTTTTACTCATAATATTGGTTCAATACTTTATTGTATGATATGAGTTAAATGTAACGAAGAGTATATCATAGCATGCTGTTTACAATTGTTTTAAATATTTATGAGATTTTATTTATAAAGAATTTTTTATAGAAAAGTTTTTTTTTTTAATATTTTTAAGCTATGGCACACATGATTGTTAAGACTATCCAGTTCGCCCTTATAAAAAGTCGAAAACAGTGTACAGAATGCACAACCATAATACCCCATGATACCCTGCCATATTTTTGAGCATCGAAAGTGTAAAGCATAACTGCGTTGCGACAAGTTGAAAGAAGGCAAAAATCACAAACTTTTTTTTCGGGTGTCTTCTATTTCTACTTTAGCGTCAGAAATTATTTCATTTTGTGACTCCAAACCGAGTGCGTGTTTTTTGCAAATAAAAATAAATAATTTTTAAATCTAATATATAAAGTGCTCATAAACCATAATAAACATCATCAATTTATAATATCAGGTAACAATATTAAAAATAAAAACTTATAAAAAATATATATATATCTTACTAGGTTGTGTACATAAAAAATTTCTGTTTACAGATCAAGGCGATAAAATCAATAGTCTCTCTGCATACCCTCCGGCGGACACCAAACCGCTGAGTAGCAGTTTCAGGATGCTTTACATATAAATAAAAAGCGCATTATAAAACTTAAGTGTGTAATAAAAAATAAATAGTCACAACAATATTAATGGTTTTTTAAATTAAATGAATTGTTTGATATTTTGGAGCATATCACCTTACAGATATCTAGTAGTTACTGCTGTAGCTAGCTACGCTACTAATAACAAGTAGTTACTGCCGTAGCTAGTTACGCCACAGATTACAAGTAGTTACTCCGGTAGCTAGCTACGCCACAGATTACTTTTCGGTAGCGATTCGCTAGCGCCAGATTCGCTAACTATTCGCTAGGACATGCCCATGTAAAAGTAATCCAAGCTTTCCATTGTCGGTAATCCAGCGAGTAGTCAGTAAGGGGTTACCGAATCGCTAGCAATTCGCTAGCGCTGCGCTACCTACAAGAACTGAAGGGACGCGAGAGCGCGCTCATTTAGCACATCTTTGTTGTTGCAAAAGAGAGCAGTATAAGCTCGTATACTATCGGTGTGTCGACGTCGCTGCCGCAGAGCCCAGTTCAATACACTGGAGACTGTTGCGTGCCGGCCACTGCTCTAAATCAAAATGTTTGACTATATATAGACAGTTGACTGAGCTTACCATTGGGGGTACACCATTAGAGTGTGTTAGCAGCGCTGCCAACCTTGGTGTTACTATTAATAATACTCTCACATGGAGCGAACAAGCCAAAGCCACAGGAAAAACATATGGTATGCTCAGGCAGCTGTCATTAACAGAGAGATATACCCCAAGAAGTCCGACTACTAATTGCAAAGTCGTGCCTGATCCCTACTTTATTCTATGGTTTGGAGCTTTAACAGATAACGAGTGGCCTTTAATTCCATAGCCAGATATATACTTGAACGCCGCCATACTGAACAAATCACAAGCCTGTCCAACCAAGTGTTCAACATTAATTTAGATCTCTAATTTGACCATTTGTTTGCCAGCTTGTTATATGGCAGCTATACGATATATTCATCCGATTTTGCCCAAACTCCCCAAAATTGTGTGGAAACTGATAATATTCACAATAGAACTTTATACCTTCTACGCTACCATTGAGAAGAAAAAAGTTTTTCTCACTAGAACTACTTTTCGACTGATAGTACCTATGGCAGCTGTAGTCCATAGTCATCCGATTTGGATCATACTTGGCAAAATTGTGTGGTAGCATATAATATTGATCAGTTACAAATTTGGGAGCGATAGCATTGAAAACACAAAAGGTTTTCATACTAAGACTTTTTTCAGACATATCTTTTGTATGGCAGCTGTACTATATAGTTGGCCGATTTTCATAAAACTTAGTGGAATTGTGTAAAAGCATAGAAAACTTATAAATACGAGGATTGGGAACGTTTGCTTTGAAGACAAAAAAGTCTTTCTCACTAAAACTACTTTTCGACCGTTCGTTCCTATGGCAGCTATATGCTATAGTCATCCGATACGGCCGGTTCCGACAAATGTGCAGCGTATTTGTACCAAAAGACTTCGTGCAAAGTTTGGTTAAGATAGCTTTAAAACTGACGGAGGAGATAGCATAGAAACAGACGGACATGGCTATATCAACTCAGCTCGTCATGCTGATCAAGAATATATACACTTTGTGTGGTCGGAGATGCTTCCTTCTATGCGTTACAAACATCTGGACAATTTTAATATACCCTCTACAAGGGTATAATAACTGTTAAAAATTCAGGATTAGTACTAGAAGTTTAAAAAAAATCGCTAAATTACTTTCGGTTTATGTCCTTTAAAACTGCATACTTAAAAAATTAACAGCGTTGGCTATGCCCTGTGTCAAATTATTTTCGTGTGTGAACTTAGCTTTAGATTGTTCCAGGGTATAAAAACTCAGCTGTATCGCGCTTGATCAAGTTTTTTAAACTTATTTTTATACATATGACTCGAGCATAAAATAATTAGTTTACATAAAAAATAATTAGAGTTATGAATGTGTTGGGTAAATAATAAACGAACGCGCAAAACTAGCATAAAACATAGGAAATACTTAGTTTAACTTAATTAAAATTCCATTCCTAGGAATGATATCCATGATCCTGAACTTTAGGTGGCTGCGACAGCTCTCTACTTTCGTCGTCTTCGGATGTGGAGGCGCTTGGCTGCAGGCTGCAGCTGTTCAAATGCTGAAACGTGTAGTGCACCCAATTGCGATAATTGATCACCTCCTGTGGCACATCCACTATGCTGCCTAGTATGGAGCCAACTATCTTGGCCGAGTCCACCAGCTTGGAGAGCTTGAGGAAGGCCGCCTCGAATCCCTGCATTACATGCAAGGCTGCATAGGAGCTGCGTCCAATGTCATTAGTCGGAGTGATGGGATCCTCAATGCTTAAAACCGACTGCCAATTGTTTTCGCCCAAAGTGGATCTCAGCTGGCTCTTGTCCACACGGCTGCCATTGCCTCGCACCGAAATGGCATACTTGAAAAAGTCAAATTTGCGTCCATAGTAGTCCAGGAATTTGAGCAGCAGAAGACCCAACTTGCTGTTGCTGTTGTATTTCTTGTTTTCATGCGCCTGTTGCTGCAGAAAGCTGATGCACATGAGCGTCAGCGCATAGGAGGAGATGCCACCCGAGCTGTAGACATCGTTTAGGCCCTGCAGTGTTAGAAACTGCTTGAGTACCATCACCAGTTTTGGCAGCTCCGGGAACTGGACTACAAAGTCCTTAATCAGCTCGGCGGCCTGCACGCCCGACCTCGCATTGAAGGTAATGTCAAATTTGATCTGCGATTCACGCTCCGTGAACTTCACCACCGGCACCGAAGCCTTGTCCAGCACATTCACCGTATCCGGCTCGGCCACGTTTTGTGCCAGCAGCTCGCTCTCCAATTGGTGCAGAGGAGCACTGAGCCAATAGTAGCCATTATGGACCACCAAATCAATGTCCGAAATGGGCAAGTTGAGGCCGGTTCTAAATGAGCCAAACACCTCCACGCATGCGCCCGGCCAAATGGACAGCACCACATCCTCAATTCTGCGTACCGCATTTGCTCGCACATAGAATTCTGTAGGCGTCGACTGGATGAAGTTGTAGAAATACTCGATCTCCTGATGCAGCAGACAAAGGGCAGGCGCACTGCCGCTACCATTAACAAAGTTGGGCAACTGCCAGGGCTTAATCGCTGCGTCACACATTCCAATTTTTCTTCCTTTGTTGGCGTCTTCCAAAAATCAGCTTCGTGTTCCTTTTTTTTTGTTTTTGTCAATTCCAATTTCGTTTGCCTTCTCTGTCGCTCTTCAACCGTTAGGACAAGCCAGGGCTGCCACCTAGTTTGTTTATTTTTTATTCGTGTTTAAGTGAAACGTAGTTCACACATTCAAATTGCTCAAAATTTAAACAAAAAAAATTAAAAACGAATTTAAATATGTAACAAAAGAACTTTGCAAGCGAATTGGAGTGGTCTGTATCAAAATGCGTGTTAATTAATTTTTCAATTTTCAGTTTTGAGAAGTGTGCAGCAAAGGCTGTTTGGATGCTATATCAAAAAATGTGACTGCCAAGTATGTCCGGAACTGTGCTGAAGAACTTGTGCAACTGAACTGTGCAGTGAAACTGAACACAGTGATTGGAATAAAATAAAGCTTTAAAACTACTTGAAACCTATTTAAACAGCCAACAGTTTAAATTAAGAGTGCCCATTTTCGATTTAGGGTGGTTATTTTCGATATATGATCGCTTATCGCTATCGCCTATCGGTTTTATCTAGAATAATGGTGATTCGATTCACGTTTTGCTACGTTTCACGTTTTACTACGTTTAGCTATTTTCCCGCACATCTGAAGTGTTTTGAATGCTGATTGCGGGTGAATTTGTAATCTGGCGGCTGGCGGGAACTCTAGCTATTTTTAAAAGCTCACAGAACTATTGGCACTATCCTAGAATATCATAAGTTGCTGGAATCCCATGTGATTTGTGATTTGATTCTGTGAGTGCTACATCTGGTGTGAAAAACGCTAAATCTTGTGTGAAAAAAGCTAAACTGGCAACACTGCAACAACCAATCCAGTCATCACTGATTTTGCAGATTTTTTTTTTGCCAAAAAAAAACGAGTGAAAAAGCAGTGCTGCCAATTTGACCTTTTTCCGGCTAAAAAAGTGGCGTGTGTGCCAGTGAGGGACAGACAGAAAGAAGCTACTTTGCCAACACTTCTAGCTATTTCTAGCTTTTTTTTAATGCCGATCTAGCTTGCTGAGCCCGTAAAAAGTTGGCCACACTGTAATAGTGACATAATTGTTTATATTTTTGTTTTAAGTCATGCTGAATATTGTAAGACATCGTGCGGCGCAGCGTTGTCTGCACACCACACACAGCCGTTCGGGCTACATTGTGCTGTAAGTCTGAGCCTGTCATCCGCGTAATTCATACTAATTCGCTTCATCACCGGCTTTTAGCGTACCCGAAATCGGTGAAGAGAGTCCCTCCGAGGGTGTATTAAAGCCGGATGGCCTCCCGGCCTTTAGTGACATCACCATTGAAATGTGCCTGGGCGCCATTGGAGCACAGGCCTCGGCCGTGGAGAAGACCGTCAAGGCACTAGAGCAAGACATTAAGAGCGGCAAAAGACTGCAAAGTGCGGGCATCTTTGGCGAGCTAGATGCCGTCACGGGTCCGCTGGAGACTACCTGGGGTGTGGCCAAGGCCCTGTATCTGGGCAACAGCACTTTAATTCCCACCAAGTCCTACATGAACATACACGAGAGAGCGCGCAATGCGCGCGCCGCCAAGTACTGCAACAAAACCATGTACAACATGCTGATGCAACAGGATGCAGGCGCTGGCGCGGATGAGCAGCGTTTGCGTCAAAAGTTCATGCTTGAGGGCAAGCTCAATGGTTTGACCCTGAGTAAGGATTCGCAAGACGGACTCAAGGAATTGCTCACACAGCTGGGGCGGGAGCGAGCCAACTTCAAGAATAAGGTTAACATGTCCGTGCACTCGTTTGCCCATGTGGTTAGCGATTTTCAAGTGGTGCGTGATTTTCCGTCCGCTCTGTTAGAGGCCACAGCACGTGATCCTTTGCAGCCCAAGCAGGGTCCCTGGAAGATTACACTTCAGCCCCAAATAGTGGAGGGTTTTCTCAAATACTGTCCGGATCGATTGCAACGCTGGAATGTGTGGCGAGCCAATGCTTTGAAGGCTTCCCAGCAGCAGGACAAATCACTGGAGAACAGTACTCATCTGGAAAAGATACGCGGCTTACGCAAACGACAGGCTAATTTGCTGGGCTTTGCCAGCTACGCGGACATGTCTATGCAAACCAAAATGGTGGGCAGCGTGGATAACCTCAAACAGATTTTTGCCAAATTGCTTAAGTTTGCGGGTCCCGCCCAAAGCGTGGAGCTGGCCCAGTTGCAAAAATTTGCAGAGTCTAGCGGCTCAGAGCATCAGCTGGATGCCTATGATGTGAGCTACTGGAGACGCAAACAGTTGGCCGCCGAGCATGGTGTGCTGGAGCACAAGCTAAGCGAATTCTTTCCCCTGCCCCGCGTACTCTCTGGACTGTTCTCCCTCAGCGAGAAGCTGTTCAACATACGCATAGTTGAGCATGGAAAGGCAGAGGTCTGGCATCCGGCTGTCAAGTTCTATGACATTTTTGATGGCGATGTCAGCCAGAGTTCCACCCCAGTGGGCGGTTTCTATGTGGACTGCTATTCCAAGGAACACAAATTTGGACGTAACAATGGCTGGATGGTGGGCATACGCAATGCCAACAAGACTGCCGGCCTCACACCACTCTGCGCACTCATCTTCAACTTTGCCGATCCGGTGCAGGGCACTCCACCTTTGCTTAACTATGATGATCTGCAAATGTTGTTTAAAACCTTTGGCGCGGGTCTGCAACATTTGCTTACCCAAGCCAGCTACAGTGATCTGGCCGGACACTCCAATATCGAGTGGGATGCCTCTCAGGTCTCTGGCTATGTGATGAGTAATTTCCTGGACGATCCCAAAGTTTTAAACAGCCTGTCTGGACACTTTCAAAGCGGCGAGCCCATTGATACGGCCTTAGCTCAGAAGATGTGTCTATTGAAAACCCAAATGGCAGGCTATAATTTGTGTCAGGAACTGTATGTGGCCGATTTGGATGTGGAGCTACATCGTTCGACAGCCTTTTGGCTAGATGTGGTGCGCAAACTGTGGCCAGTCTATCACTGCCTGCCGCTGGACAAGAAAGATGCACATCCCTGCTCCATGACGGACATCTTTTCGGGCGACTGGGCGGCGGCACAGTTTAGTCATTTGTATTCCAAGCTCATAGCAGCCGATGTCTCTAGCAGTTTCAAGGAACAGCTGAACAACGAAGAGCATTACACAACGGTGGGCAAACGCTACAAGCAAACGTTCCTTAGTTCTGGTGGAACACTGCCCACAGGCGAGGTATTTCGACGTTTCCAGGGACGCGATCCTTCGGTGGAGGCTTTACTCAAGTCGTTAAATATTTACCAGCCTTCGCAGACCACTGAGAATCATTAAAGTTGGGTTACACAATAAATTGTAAAGCTTTAAGTGCTCTTTTTTGTTCACTCTCTCTCATGATACTAATTTTTTGTTAAGTTGCTCTCATTTATGCTCTTTTTTGTTGAGTTGCTCTCTTAAAAGTCCGCGAGCAGCTGTACTACTGAACCATAAACAGTGAGTGAGTAAGAAGAGCGGCTGTAAGTGCTCTTTCTTGATCAGTTGCTCACTTTTTACCAATTTTTATACCCGTTACTCGTAGAGTAAAAGGGTATACTAAAGTCGTGCAAATGTATGTAACAGGCAGAAGGAATCATTTCCGACCATATAAAGTATATATATTCTTGATCAGTATCACCAGCCGTGTCGATATAGCCATGTCCGTCTGTCCGTCTGTCTGTATGCACACCTAGATCTCAGAGACTAAAAGAGACCAATTTTGAAATGTAGACTCCTATTGTCTGCACGCAGATCAAGTTTATTTCAAATTTTTGCCACGCCCCCCCGCCCTCACAATAAAAAATGTTGAATAACTCCCACAATTTCTGAGATATCGATCTCAAATTTAAAACTTACATTAATATTCGCAATATCTATAAGCCCTCCAATTTTCATCAAGATCGGATGATAAATAGCCGAGTTAAAAAAATGTTGCATACTTTTCGGCTGTCCTGCCTCAGACACACAGGAAGGCTATTCAACGTTTCTTTCCGTGATTAACGGGTATTTCGAAGTCGGTTAGAGCCGACTTTAACTTACGCTCTCGTTTTTTGATGAGTTGCTCCCATCTGTACTCTTTTTCGTTAAGTTTCTTTTTTAAAGCTCAGAAATCAACTAAAAAAAGTGAACAACAAAGAGCAAGTAAGTGGGCAAAGTGAACAAAAGGAATTATTTAATAAACCGTAAGGCATTAAGCGCTCTTTTTTGTTCAGTTGCTCACATACTATTCATTTTTTGTTAAGTGGTTTTCATCTTTGCTCTTTTTTGTTAAATTCCTCTTTTCTTTTTTGGTTAGTTGCTCACTTACATGTGTTTTTGGACAACAACTGAACAACAAAGAGCAACTAATTGAGCAACTAACTTTGTTTTACCCCAACCCACAAACGTTATCTTCCATGTCTTCGGTAGTTTAGTTAACGTTGATAACAACTGCTCTAACATGGTGTTGGATAAAGTGTGATTAATGTGAAGCAAGAGAGTGAGTCACTGGGCGAGGGGGCCTTATCGCACAGGTGTGAGAATCATTCTACAATTTGTTTGTTGCTTTATTTAAATAATACTTTAATAATAAATTGCATAAATTTATAACATTTAACATATTCTCTTCTCCCAATTATTTACTTCTCTGATATATTTATAGTTTTTTATATACACAACAAAAAGGCAAATCATGATTTTTCTGTGGATTCCACTGGCTGCACTGACGGATTTTAATTTGGTTTCAATTTAGTGGATTCCCCTGGCTGCATTGACGGATTTTAATTTGGTTTCAAAGTTTGGGTGTGTGTGTGTGTGTTTGTGTGTGTGAGAGCGGGGTAGGAAATCTTTTAGAATATTTGCTAAGGCTCTTCTCCATTTTGCGGTTTTAATAGATATCCGGACAGCCGGTCCAGTCTTGGGCCGCCTTGGCCTCCCAATATGTATTCTTATACACATGAACAAAGTTCTCGCTGCCCTCCTCCTTCTCACGTTTGAACCACATGGGTTCATAGGCCGGATATGGTCGGCCAGCTGCTGCCGCCTCCTCTGCTTCTGTTTCACGTTCCCTACGCACCGTGCGTTGCTTCTCCTCGAGTCGCAACTTCTCCTTATTACTTTCATCCCAGGCCCCGTCCTCCATGAGCCTTTGGTCTGGACGTAATCGTGAGTCTGTGGGTGCCACACCCTCCTCCATTTCGTTGAGCTGACAGGCCAGCGTGGTGAAGTTGTAAAACTTCTCCGATTCGGGTGGTGCTGGGCGACGCTTCCAGGCCACTCGATACTCACCGGTGGTATAGGTGGGACTGTCAACTGTGCCGCTAGTCTTCAGGACGGGTGCAATTTCGATTTTATCATCCCAAGTGCCACGGACTACCCACTTGACCTGGTTGTTGCGATTAATAACCACACCCTTGACACTACGCTGAACTTCCCGACTAAAGTAGGAGTAGGGTATGTAGTTCAGTATACACTTGGTGCCATGTGCCGCATTCGTGCCCTTGATTTCCATCTCGCCATGCTGGTCCACCCACAAACGACCCACGATGATGTTGTTAACCGTGGTGGTTACCTTGCGCCACGAATAGCGATTGCCACTTTGCGGAAATAGCACTGAGGCTCCGCCCAAGGGATTAATCTGTTAAGAAAGAAAAAAAGGATTTAGAGAAGGAAGCAAATTTTATTTTAAACTCTTAATCAGATCCAAGACTGAAACCAAGTGCTTGGGTCCCAAAAAACATCAAATCCGAGTCAAAACTTCTTGCAGCCATAATTATATCGCATTAAGTACCATAGTGGAACAATCTTTGAGCGTGCTAAGAAACAAAACTAAATTCAAACCCTGAACTGGACATTGAAAGCTTCGACCCACACTGGTTCACTCATACAAACAATTTTATAAGGCTGGTGGGACCCGCATTTTTGCCAGAAACTGTGTTAAGCACTCGAGGCAACTGATAAAGCTGTCGGTACGAGCCGTTACGAAGGTATACACCAGAGCGGTAAACTGCAATTACAATTACAATTACCATTACAATTTTTGTATATTTAAAAATTTTAATTACAATTACAATTATTTCGTAATTAAAAATTTAGTTACAATTACTTCAATTTCTTTGGTAATTGAAATAATTGTAGTAATTTCTCTTGCAAGTTTTAATTACATAATAAATTGTAAAACAATTTTAGTTACCTTTACCATTGTGAGTGAAAAATTCAAATTTTAACATAAAGAACAAATGTAATGAAGATAGTTGTTAATATATTGATATGTTTTACAAATTAGGTTAGGTTTATAAATCTTGTAGAATCAATGTATTAGCTCTCATCAAAACTAGTTTTTCGAATGAAAGTGATTGTCTCCGAAGAGCCGTTTTTACTGGTGCTGACGATGTTAGCGGTGTGTTGAATTTAATTGCCATGTCTCGTAGCAACGGATAACTTTCTAACATCTTGAAGTTCGTGTCTGGATCTCGCAAATAATGAGTTAATTGTTCTTGAATTTTGGTTTTATTAAGTGTCGATTCGTTATTGTGCCCGATTGATTGAGATTCGAAAAAGTCGTCATTTGGCTTCGGGTATGTACGTTTTAAACCTGCATTGTGTAATAGACTCGAATGTTTAAACGCCTCAGCAATAACAATTTCGTAAATGTTGTCAGCTTGGCGACCGTGGGAAGCTATTTTATCTAAAGCGCTAAGCCATCGTAATTTCACACTTGGTAACAGCACTGCAGCTATTATTGCGTCATTGGCATCCTCAGAAAGCTCTAAATATTTTTCAAAACGCTTCTTTAATTTCCCGTTTAGACCAATCGCCACGTTTTTGAAATTATGCATATCTGTGGAATCTGAAATTCTCATAAGCTTCACGGAAAGGGTTGTCAAAGTTGGAATGAGAATCCCATAAAACATGTTGTTTTCCTTTTGCAAGAAATCAATTGTTTTAGCTATTGGCGCCATAAGAATTTGATATTCTTCCAAATATTGGATGTCTCCCTGGGAGAAACTAATATTTATCGGGCCTAATTTTTCACAAATCTCTGCCAGTCTCGATTTATATTGGAGAATACGACAAATGGCGTCATATATTGAGTTCCATCGTGTGACAACGGGCTTGATTAAGGCGCCTCCTATTACTGATACGATAATTTCTGAATTTTTCTGCCAACTGGAAGCATTATCCGTTACGGTGGCAACAATCTTTGAACTATTCAAGTTTAAGGCAGTGTTGATGGTACAAATTATAGTCAAAATTCGGTCATGAGTATGGTCCCCTGAAAATCGTTTGCAAGCAAGTGCTACTGATTTTCTTTTATGATTCACTTTCATTTAACTCTTCTCCATGTTAATATGTGTATTTTTTTATTACCTTTATTGTTGTGGGTAATAAAGGTAACTAAAATTGTTTTACAATTTGTTATATAATTAAAACTTGCAGACAAATTACTACAATTATTTCAATTACCAAAAAAATTGCAGTAATTGAAATATTTATTGAAATAATTGTAATTGTAATTAAAGTTTTTAAATATACAAAAATTGTAATGGTAATTGCAATTGTAATTGCAGTTTACAGCTCTGGTATACACATTCTAAAAAGAGAAGCTGCTCGTTTACCATCTTCTTTGCTCTTCCCCCGCTTCATGAAAAACCAACACGTGTTTAGTCAAGTAAAGTAAAGTTGCTACACCTGGTTGTACCTTTATTGCATTGCTAAATTTTCTTAAAACTTATTTTTTACTTGTTCCCACATTTCATGCTAATTTCAAGTCATTCGGACTCCATTTAAATATAGCTTGAGTACGAGAGAGAGTGACGAGAGTAACATAGCTCATAAATAACTCTCAACCATTTTTTCAGATTGCTCTGCTCACGTCCCTGACCGAAAAATAACAAAAAACCAGATAGCAAAGCTAACTTCGTCTGTGTCGAAGTTTTAATACACTTGATAAAGCTAGCCTCAACGGTTAGCGATTTCGACCAAATATCGCAGATCAGTTTGAAAACATATAATATAAATAATTACCGAGCTTAAGAACGCTAACATTAAAACAAGTTTTTTTTCACTAAAACCCATTTTCCGATTGATCGTTCCTATGGCAGCTACAAGAAGTAGTCATCCCATCACGGACGGACAAAGCTCATCGCCCTGATCAAGAATAATTATAGTTTATGGGGTCGGAAATCAATATTTCTATGCGTTGCAAACTTCTGTGCAAAATTATAATACACTTTTCAAGTGTATAAAAAAACGGTCTCGGGTTTTCCTCAACCGAATGTGTTCTGTGTTGTGTTAAGTGGCTGTGGTTGAATACACAGCACTGATCGGGCTGCCTGCAACCAAATAACAGGTCCATGTCAGTCAAGCGGTCATAACATGTGTACTTTTCGAGAACCAAAATGTAAAAATGTTATATTGAAAAGGTTAAATAAAAACCAAAAAAAAAGTGTTTCTCTCCTCTCATAACCAAAGAGAAGCAGTGACCGCAGTTTAAGGTTGTTTTGGTACCTCTCTTCAATTTGTCGGGCGAAAAATGTTTTTTTTCTGACAAAGGCAAACGGGGGACCGATTTTTGGGACCTCTGGATAGTAGTCATGCCGCATGCATATTGTAATAATTATACGTAGCGGACGAGTCGTGTGCGATTCTTTCCTCGCGACCTTAAATCTTAAGATTTTCATCACGTGGCATTCGTTACGATGACGATACGAGACGTGTGCGGAATGTTTAGGCGTACACAAACAAATCCTGACTTTTTTCAAATCAGTCACTTTTTCTGGAGTTCTCATTAAAAAGGATATATTAGATTGGTTAAATTGGAGCAGGAACTTTTTTGAAGATCAATTCTCTGAGTCTCCTAATTATTAAAAAACAGGATTAAAATAGGTACCTGCCGCAAAAGCAATTGTTCACGAACCACAAACATACGGGTGTGTTCCAGAAATATCTAGAGATTTTGGTATAAACTTTTGAATTTCGAGTTAAAACTGCTTGCCTTAATATGCCACATATATGCCCGGGCGACTAGATTAGATGACAAAAGTAGAGCGATTTGAAACCGACTGCTCAAGACCAGGTAGATTTAATGCGTACGGTTTTACCGACCTATAATCTAGTAACCGACCTTATTCTTATCATTTCACATATAAAGTTCTCCTAGCTTAGTTCCAACTCAAATCGTTTGTACGAAAAACTCTAGAGATTTGTGGAACACACCCAAATAATTTCTTGTTTTTTTTTTTAGCGCAGCATGCGGCTTCTTTCCCCCAATCAGCGTCTTGTCTTGTTTAACTAAATTATTTGAGAAATTTCTAATACTCAAAATTTCTCCATTTCTGGGAAATTGCAAATTAATACCATCCCATCAATTTGGTTTTAGAGGAAAAACACAGTACAATAGAATAACAACAGAAATTCGATCCGCCTTTAAATGCAAACAGCACTGTTGTGCAGTATTAATTGATGTTGGCCAAGCATTAGACAGAGTTTGTCTAGGTGGTCTTAAATATAAAATAAATTCTCTACTACCGCAGAACAAACACGCGTTGCTTGGGTTGTATCTAATAGATCGAATGTTTTCTAATTGGATTTTTTAAGCGTTTGTTTTTTGAAAATTAACAAAATAACAGAAAATGTGTAATAGTGAATGAAATATTGAAATATTTATTTGAAGCTATACATCCATGCCTGCCATTTTCTTTTTAAAGATTATTACATTTAAATATTGCCCGCGACTACGCCTGAGTTGGACCATCCCTAAGCTCCACTTTTGGCATACTTTTTCCAGCATTTCGGCTGGTATCTCACCAATGTCAGCTGTAATGTTGTCATCCAGGGCTGCAATTGTGGCTGGCTTGTCCCTGTACACGAGAGACTTTGGGCGGTTCGGACTATTAGCTGGAATAAGCGGTTTGGTTACGGTTTGTTTCTGATCGGTTCAGAACCGGTTTGCATCCCTGCTACAAAACCATCTTGCTGATGTAGAAGTCTGACTGGCAAACTGGCGATTTAAAGTCAACGAAAAGAAATGCGAGCACATTAACTTAACACTAAATACTAAGGACTGGCCAGCGATGAAGTTCTCAATACGCATCTAGAAAGCAGTCTGACTCGAAGAAGACACATCGTAAAGTTATGGTTGAGCAACACTATCATCAAACCAGCCTAGTTATATGTAGAAGAACTATGGCGAAACGTATGTTCATCCAGCATTGAAATTATCCAAAGAGTGCAAAGAATCTCAATATACCAAAAAGCATGTCGACAATCTAAACTCACAACAAAGTTATCATCGCATCCTAATCAATGAGCTAGAGCAGCCCAGCCTAGCGGCCAATGTAAGGCCATCCAATTAACGATCCTAAAACCGAAGGATTAGTATACGATATTGTCAAAAATAACACAGCTACTGTATTTCTCCGATCTGGACCCCTGTGACTTTTTTTCTGTTCCCAAAACAAGAGTTAAAAGGACGAAGCTACGACATAATTAAGGCGATAAAGACAGCGAAGAAGGAGCTAAACAAGGTCACAACAAATAACTTTTTTAAGTGCTTTAAGGATTGGCAGAGACTTGGCATAAATGTATTATATCCAAGGCGGACTATTTTGAAGGGGACAAAATAGGTATTAATGAATACTGTAAGTCTCTTTTTAAGGAGATTCACAAACGGATAGCTCAATCACCCAGCAGCAGCCATAACAAACAGAATTAATTACAACAAATTGGTAAACAAACACCTTCAAACGAAAAGCCATAGCCGAAATTTGGGCTGCGAATTTACAACATTAGGAATTCCTATGTCTTTATTCGCAGATTGAAAGAGGCTCAAATACTAACTGGATGGTTGTTTGAAGTGTGAACAGCAAAAACAAGTCCGCTGATGAGAGAATTCGGTTATTCTCGAAACAGTGATCTTTGTACGGACATACCCAATTGCTATTCCAAAATGTTGTAATTAATATCTGCTGATTTGTGTTGGTTATAAAGATTTATACTCAACCATAGACCTCGAGCTAGCCAGATGTACATTTGACTGAGATTCAATAAATATTAAAATGATCAACCTTAAGAAGAAAAAAAAGAATCTCTGGCTGCACTTTGTAACGATTTGTAACGACGCCGAAGTCAGTGACTGAGGGATCGTCGACTAATGATAATGGCAGCTGAAGAAGCCAGCTACTGATGCTGATATCATCATTTCTGGAGGGGATAATAAGGGTTAAATGAAGCCGCGTTTGCACACTGATATCTTTATACTCTTGCAAAGTGTATTATAATTTTGCCCAGAAGTTTGCAACGCATAGAAATATTCATTTCCGACCCCATAAACTATATATATTCTTGATCAGGGCGACGAGCTGAGACGATTGAGCTCTGTTTCTACGCAAAGTAGTCTCTCAGTTTTAAAGCAATCGAACTGAAATTTTGCAGTCTTCTTTTTACTGCACGCTGCTAATATGTCGGAACCGAACGGATTGGATGACTATATCTTATAGCTGCCATAGGAACCATCGGTCTGAAAATGGGTCTTAGTGTAAAAAACTTTTTTGTTTTCAATGTTAGCGTCTTTAAATTAGGTCATTATTAATATTATATGCTTTCAAACAGATTTGCAAATTTTTGTCAAGATCGTATGACTATATCTTACAGCTGTCATAGGAACCATCCGTTGGAAAATGGGTCTTAGTGAGAAAAACTTTTTTATTTTCACTTTTAGCGTTTTCAAGTGGTGAGTCCTCGTTCTTAAGGTCGGTGATTATTAATATTAAACGCTTTCAAACTAATTTGAAAAAATTGATCTACATCGGGTGACTATATATTATGGTTGCCATAGAACCGATCGGTCGAAAATGGGTCAGTAAGAATTTTTTTTTGTTTTAATGTTAGTGTCCTTAAACTCGGTTATTACTTTTTTTATATGTTTTCAAATAGATCCGCAAAATTTGGTCGAAATCGGATGACTATATAGTCAAGGGCTTAAGGCTGCCATAGGACCGATCGGTCGGAAAATCAGCCTTAGTGAGAAAAACTTTTTTGTTTTCAATTTTATCGTTCGTAAGCTCGGCGTTTGTTAATTTGATATGCTTGAAATCATATGTATATTTGTCGGAAAATGGATTTTAGTTTATATGTAAGCGTTCTTAAACTCTGAGGGTATAAAAACTTCGGCACAGACAAAGTTAGCTCGGCCTTCTCGTTTTCTACTCTCTTTGCATTATTTATGAAACATGGAAACATTTTTTCAACACTTTAGAGAAAAGAATAGTAAAAGCAATAGTCTTTTTTGTGGGAGAAGCAGTTCCACAGAAGGTAACTTGCGTATTTATGACTAACATGTGAACCTCATCATCAACCCTCAACAAATTAATCACATACTTGAAAATAAGTCGCCTACAGATAAGGGTTCTTCACTGAGGTCGTTCATCCTATGTTAATTCTGGAAGCCCAAAGAAACCCACTTGGATGGTATAAGTCGGGCAACAGGAAGACCTAAAGAGACTTTGGGGAAGGACAGTCGATGGAGAAGCTCGGCTTAAAGCAGTGCCATACAATAGAGTTCGGTGTTACTCGAGGGAACAAGGGGTTTGCGGTTGCTCGGAGAGACCTAATTCTACTGTAGATGCGCAATAAACGTCGTCTTAAGAGTAGGTTCAGTCTAATGAATCCTTACAAGAAACCTACAAAGCTGGCGTTCACACTTACCTGAACATATTTGCCCCGAAACTTGCTGGTCATGGAAAACTCCTGCCAGCATATCCATTTGGAGCTCTCGCAGTGCAATGCTGCCACGGGCGGATGATGAGACACCTGCTCGGCCAGGTAGCGCCAGCCGAGATCGTCCATGCGATCGCATTCAAAGGTCTCGCCCAGCAGTGGATTAAAGGGTTTGCCGGTGCGATTCGTTGTCGTTGCATAAGCTGAAGCCGTGAAGGCGGCCACATAGGCCAACTGCTCGCACTCGTCGGCACAGTTGGCGGCATAGTCGAGTATGTCGGCATACTCGTAGTCCTCCACCAGGCGCTGGAGCATGGAGAGCGGCTCGTTAAAGTTAACGGGCATTGGTATCTTGGAGAGATCCTTGCCAATGCAGTTTTTCATGATGGACCACAGGCTTAGCGGATAGTTGGGCTTGTCGGGCACCCGAGAGCGTCGTTGTTTGCCATGTTGACCAGCGTTTGGCCGCACTAACTCTGATCTAGATGTTTTGGATGTGCGGTCCACATCGTCTTTGTTTTCTTGGGAGCCGGAAGCCACACGTGGCGCGCTCACCAGGCACACCTGCTGAATGGTCTTTATGGTGCGCTTTTGCTCGTCACTTTCCGAGGAGCTGCCCGTCTGGCCCTCAACCTGATCCTCGGAGCTGCTGCGTCGCTGATTCAGTTTCAGTATAAAGGTTCCATCCATAGGAGAGGTGCCAAAGGCATGCTCCTGGGCGTCGAAAAACTCCACCTCATCGTCGGAGGTCAGCAGAGCGCCGGTGGGGCTGCCTGCGTTCAGCGACATGGTGGTGCTGGAAGACACCATGGGCGGCACCGGTTTGTTCTGTCGCACCAAGACGGCCGCCTGCTCCATTTGCGACTGCTGTTTGGCCATCTGCTCGACGATCTCCTCCAGACGCTGGCGCTGCTCGCGTTCGTGGTGCAACATTTTGGACCACTTGTGGCCCTGCGACTCAGCCGAGTGAAGATAATCGTTCCCTGCATTGATCATTGCATTCGATGTAATCCGGAAAAGGGTGGCCCGCTCGTTGACAATCTTTGTGCGGCTGGCCAGCGACTCCTCCTCGTTAGATTCCAGATCGTTCAAAGCCCGCTGCAGCGCTGCGCCATGCTTGGTGATCAGATCATAGCAGGTGCGCATGTTTTCCAGCCGCTCACTCAGATCCCTAACCACCGTGCTGATCTCTTGGCTGGGCACGACCTGGGCCGTCTCTTCGGCCTCCTCCTCCTCACTCTCAATGGCCCGTATGGCTTTGGCCTTGGCCAGCTCCAGTGCGGTCACCCAGGATTGTCGCTCCACTTCCGTACCGGCCTTGATGTGAAAGGTCTGCGTGCCGCCATTCGAAATGACAAACGTGCACGAGTCCACCGTGTGGATGAGGGCTCCGTGCAGTGAGATGGTGCCTCGGCAAGTGTGATTGATCTCCGACTGGTTGCGATAGTAGCTAAGCACTCCCTTGGACAACACAAACCAGCGTCGCTGATAACCCTTGATGTAGTTGGTCCATTTCAGCAGCCAACCCTTCATTTCTGGGTCGCCCTTCTTTTCGCCACCTGCGGCGTCCGTCATGGCTGCGGATGGCAATCTAATTTTATTGACACTCGCGACCTCGCACCGCCGACCGACTTCTGATTAAGAGCCGTAGCCGTGTCACTGTCGCGGCAATTGTGCAAATAACGCCACGTACGATGACGATGGGCGGGGGCGGGGGCGGCGGCGCAACAACTCAATTTCAGACTCCAACTTGAAAACTGGCGACACAATTTTGTTCGATTATGCGAATGCAACTGCTGTGGCAGCAGTTTGCATTATATTGATTGCACTTGGGGGCTCTGACTCCCGTTTCCCCCCGCTGACTCTGTTTCGGGATCGCGATTACAATGAATTTCGGGCCTTTTCTAACTTTTTTTTTGCAGAAACTATGGAAGTAAAGACTGTGTGCGTGTGAGTAAGTATCGATAGTATCTGTCGATAGTATATCGATAGTATCGCGGCTAGCGGGAGACCAAAATACTAAAAGTTCTTAAAAACACTCTGTTTTATTAATTTTCAAAGGGAAACAATTAAATTCAACTAATGTAAGCAAATCTTACGTTAATTCATAACCCATTTCGAAATATTCTGTTGCACGCCAACGCTATTTTTCTCATTTGGACATTAATATTGCAACATTTTAAAATTAGTCGCACTAAATAGGTTTTGGCCGATTTCGCTGAGCCTTGCTTTTATATTGATGGCCAAAAACACCACTTCCATTTTTGGTCACGTGCAAATCGTCTTTTTGATTGGCTTTATGTTGTAACAAGAACCTGGTCTGCTCTCGACTTTAGCACTAAATGAAAAGTGGTATTCCTGAAAGTGATTTGCTTTTGATTTTGATTTGATTTAGATTTCGTCGAACAGCTGTTCACAGCTGCTCCATACAAAACGTCCAGTATGCCTAGAAAAGGTGAGGAAAGTAAGGTCAAACTAATTGATATCGCGAAATCAGCCTGGAAGCTCATCAGGATGATTTAAAGTTTTAATAATGAATATTTATTTATTTAATGCAATTTAGCATACATACGAGCCTCTTTTGAAGAGAAGAAGGACCAGGGCCATAGAGTGGACAGAGGCAAAAGTGCTCGAGTTTTTGGAGCTTGTGATTGACATGATCAAAGAAGTGCCAAAGTCGCTGGAGGTTATGTACAAGAAAAGTTAATTTTGTGTGTTGTATATAAATTATATGAAATTATTCGATTCTAGAAACCAACAGCTCAACAGTTTTGGAAAAAATTAATGGAAAACTTCGTCCACTTCAAAGATGTGAGCTGCATGCCGCTGAAAGCCAGATGCTTGCAAGTGGAGAGCCAACACCGGAGCCGGGCTATCAGCAGAAGGCAAAACCCCATCTGACGCAGGTCAAGTATACAATTCAAAGGAACAAAGGCTTTGAATAATCATTATAAATTTACAGACCATATGTTACCACTTTGCCTAAATGTCAACTTGCTGGGACAGATTTTGGAGCAAAGAAAGAACATCGAGCCGCAAGGTGTAATGGACTCCCTAGACTGCGATGTTTTGGTAGGATATGAGTATCTCCTAGAGCACAGGCAGAACATCAACGCCATAGACGAACTTGAGTTCCTTAATGAATCTCAAACTTGCTCAAACAGCCGCTCCGTGCGTGCCTTAACAGAGCCGAGTAGCTCGAGGCCATGCAAACTCCTAGAAAGAGGAATCTTTGCTGGGGATAGTGACCACTATGCAGCAACGAAAGGTTGACCTGGACATGAAGCTGGTGGAAATTGAAAAGGAGAAGCTTTCTTGGGAAAATGAAAAATATTATAGCGAAAATGGCACGTCTGATTTGGAAAAGGAAAGGTTGATATGGAAACGCGAAAAGTTCGAGATAGAAATAACAGCTAAAAAGGAGCAAAGGGCTATGGAGTTGCAGATTGAAAAGGAGTTGGACTTGAAGAAAATTGAGAATGAAAGAGAGTTGAAGAAAATGGAGATAGAAAAGGAGCTGAAAATGCTGGAGTTGAAGCTAAAATAAAGTAAATAAAAATGCCAAAATATGAAAATGAAATCTAGAAGACCTTTTATATATTTATATATATATTTTCATTGGCCGTTTTGCGCTTTTAATGTTTAAAACATAATGTTAATGTTGTATGTCACAATTTCTTCCAGAATTTCATCCTGTCTCTTCCTCTTAAGATCTGCCAAATTAAAAGAGGGATTTTACGTGACCACCAACAAATGAATAATTGTACTCACTACTGACATGTGACGAACAATTCAAAACTGCATATTCTGTCAGCAAACTATTATTTAAGTGGCTTACCAAAAATGTTTTAACACTTTCTTTTGGCATTGTGTGATTTTCTTCTTTGTTCACTTCTGCGCCAATTGTCAATCAGATCGGCCACTCTAACAGCTGTTCACAAGTCTAAATCAAATTATTGCGCAAAATGGTCGTTCCGTCAACTGATTTAGATTTGCTTTCACGAAATCAAAGTAAATCAAAGTAAAGTAAATTCTATTTATACCCTGTTCCCATTAAAAAATGTCCAATACTCCCCAAATTTGTAAGGTATCAATCTCAAATTTAAAACGTACAATTATATTCGCAATATCTATTATATATATATATATTTTCATAAAGATCGGATGATAAATAGCCGACTTAAAAAAGTGTTGCATACTTTTCGGCTGTCCCCCTTCATGAGTAACGTGTATATAGAAGTCGGTTAGAGCCGACTTTAACTTACTCTCTCGTTAAGATTGAACTCCGAGTTTGAATTCTAAAAACCACAATAAGCAGTTCAGATTATCCTAAAATAGGGTAAACAGGTGGGTAAATAGTAGATAAGTATTATTATGTTGACAAGTACTAGATGTTGACCAAACGGTCAAAAAATCGCGAAATTTCAATTTCATTTGCAGCCTGAAGATATAGTCATCTGATTCCGACCAAATTTTTCAAATTAGTTTGAAAGCGTTTAATATTAATAATCACCAATCTTAAGAACGATTTACTTGAAAAAAAAAAAAAATTTTCACTAAGACCCATTTTCCGACCGATCGGTCCTATGGCAGCTATAAGATGTGGTCATCCGATTTTGACCAAAGTTTGCAAATCTGTTTGAAAGCATATAATATTAATAATGACCGCTAACATTAAGAACAAAAAAGTTTTTCTCACTAAGACCCATGGTTCCTATGGTAGCTATAAGATATAGTCATCCGATCCGGTCGGTTCTGACATATTACCAGCGTGCAGTAAAAAGAAAACTCTGTGCGAAATTTCTGCACGATACATTTAAAACTGAGAGACTAGTTTGCGTAGAAACAGACGGACAGACAGACGGACGGACAAAGCTCAATCGACCCAGCTCGTCGCCCTGATCAAGAATATATATAGTTTATGGGGTCGGAAATGAATATTTCTATGCGTTGCAAACTTCTGGTCAAAATTATAATACCTTTTGCAAGGGAATAATAATAGTCAAAAATAGTGCGAAATTTCCTAATTTTTCGTATGAACTTAGATTATTATAAAGATTTGATGGATGGCAATGTAGACGGGTAAATGGGAGGTGAAGATCGCACTGTTAAAAAAATCGCGAAATTGGCCAATTTTACATATGACTTAAGATTGTTATGAAGATTTGAAAAACGGCAAAGTAGACCGAAGAATAAAGAAGGTGTAGACCAAATTGTCCGAAAAAATTGCGATATTTCCAAAATTCTCATTTGAGTTTTGATTATTATTATATTATGTAAATCAAACGGTCCAAAAAATCTGCAAGCTTCAGATTAAACAAGTAAGAAAGTCGGTCAAGCCCGAGTGTAATATACTCTGTACCGAGCAGCAGCTGCACTGCGGGAGGGAACTATCTTTTAATCTTGAGTATCGTTTATCATAGATGGCGCCACTTGTTTTCAAAAATGATTGTTCAGGAATTTTGAAAACTGACCAATAGATGGCGCCACTACTGACACCATTTGGAACCACTGCTTTCTTTTGGTCATAACTTGAGCATAGTTCATCCTAGAAAGTAAGCGAAGAATATAAAGTTTTTTACAAATTCCGGGAGCGGGAGGCAAATATAAGAAGTATAAGTCTCTTACATGTCAAACCACTATCTCTTACCATCTCTGAGATCTGTGAGTTGATCTAGGTCTTGGGTTGAGCTAAGTCTTGGGATTTTATTGAAGTTTAATTAAACCATTTACTCGTTTTGTTTTCGAAACGCAAATTTATGAAATTGACAAACGTTTAAGTAATAACTAAAAGTAATAGTAAATATTTTTAAAAAATGTTATTCCTCTTCCAAGTGCCGACGATGTTTCATTTGCAGTTCAAATCGACGATTCAGTCTTACGCCGCGTATAAAATCTCCAGTTTTCTCTTTTGGTTGCTGTCGCCCCTTGAACATGGCCATGTGTCGCTCCCGTCTCTGTTGCATTTTATTTTCAAGTGTGGAAGCTGCCGTTGCCTGGGTGGCAAAACTTTTGGCCAGGGATGTGGACAAGTTGAAGGCTGCTTTTGGTGCATAATTGTCGCCCTTTAGGGGTATGCGTGTTGATGGATTTATTTTGGAAGCAGCCACTTCAGGCTTAATGAATCCCTCCATTTTTTTAATTGCTTGTGGACGTGCAAGGTCTTTAGTTGGTGGTTTCTGGGCGGAACCAGCGAGGGGTTTTTTTTTTAATGCCGAGTTGGTCAAAACCTTGGCACGCTCTGCCTTACGCTCAAGATGATCCACCAGGCTTTCCATTTTATTAAACTGCTTTTGATGCATTGCCGCAAAATTGGGCAGTTTGGTGCGCAACTTCACTTTATTGGGATTGGTTGCAGGCTTCACCCAAGCAAAAACCTCTGCGGGAAAGATATAAAACTGTGAAACTGTCAAATAAGACGACGGAAAATCTAAACTTACTTGGCGGTGGGATGCGACTGGGTTGGACATCCAGGGACATTGACCGTTTGCGTCGTGTGGTTATACCTGGAACAATGGATTTAAGTTAGTTGTTTTTTAAGTGTATACGGCCATACTTACGGCTTTGGTCGATTTTGGTGCATATCGCTTTGGTGCAGGCACTCTCAATTGGACTGCAGAAAGATACAGTCTTGGTCTTGGTTTCATTTAGAGAAGACGCCGACTTGGAACGTCTTCTGAACTCTCTAGTGATTATGAGTGTCTCATTTGTGGGTTCCAGATTCTCTCCAGAGAATTTAAAGTTCACTTTGGACTTGTAGGGTGTGGGAAAACGATAGCCCTTTGAGCTTTTTGGAATAGGTGGAGTTTCCTTGCATTTCAGTAGTGTAATGTCTCTATTATCAGCTGTGGTTAAAACCACTTTCGGTGGCTTTTCTGGCGACATTTGCAGTTTTGGCATTTCTGATTCGTGCTGATCAACAGCAGTCTGATCATGATCCTTGGCATCAAATGTGTTGTTTAAGGCGACATTGATGGGTGCTTCAAACACCTCATCTTCAAGTAGAACTAAAGAGGGCATTTCTTCCATACTGTTTTCGGTGTCGGCCTCGCTTTCAAGTGGAGTCAGGCCAAGTTCATTCATGTCCTCGGAAGCTACAATAGGATGCTCTACCTGCATATCTACCGCTTGGTAGGCCAGAGTTTCACATTCAAGCGGGACCAAGTCGAGCTCAACTTTGTCCTCCAATGTCACTTTATCTTCTACTTGAGTCGCAGAAATATCTGGTATGTCCAGCTCTGCTTCAATTTTCTGTAGATCAATCTCAGGCTGGGTCTTTGCCTTCTTGTTGCTGTGGCACATGTCCAGCTCCTCCTCCATCTTATCCTCATTCTCGCTGCACGCCTTCTTTGTGGCTGCTGCGGCCGTACGCTTGGACTTGCGGATACGCTTAACTGAATTACGCCCCACTTCGGCCACAGACCACTTTTGGCTTGTTTGATCTTCCTCCTCTTGAATAGCTACGGCTAAGCCTGTTACCTTTGTATCCTTACTGGCCGAGCGTAGCATAATGTCTTCATAGTCCAGCGGTGGTCTTACGCTTTTACGCGAACTGCGTCGTGGTGTTTCGTTTCCCTTGCAAGTGGTTGGTGTTTTGGGCGCACCATCGAATCGTTCCTGTTCCTTGCGTGTGGCTCGTCTTGTTTTCTTAGCCACTGGAGTTGTATGTGTGGTTGGAGGCTCCAGTGTTGCCGCCTTCACACTGCTTTCCTCTGTTGTGAAATTGATTTAATGTCTTTTAATTATAAATCAAGTGCATTTGCTTATGCGCTTACCATTAGTCGATTCCATTCTGTCTTTTACAACTTAATTGTGTATTTATTAATATTAAACGCTTTATAATGTGTTTGGCGTCACTTAGAAAATTGGATGCGTCGTTTTTTTTGAAGATTAATGCCGCCGATGCTTGGATGCTAGTGATGAGCAGAAATAGATTTGCTTAAACGTTACTTCTAGCGTCTTAGAGTAACGAGTCATAAAATGTATTAATAAATTTTGTTATTGTTATTTTTTAGTTACCAACACGTAATATTTTCACACTATGACTTAAAAGTACTTGATATTGATTCAAGCTATCAAGCTGAACAAACCGACCATCACTAATGTCTTCGATACTTACGATGCTGACAGTTGAAGTTTAAAATGAATGGTATTGAACCTTATATATAAACTTTGGTCCCACGTCGCTGGGAAAACAATATTTTTAAGCAAAAATTAAGACTCCTCCAAAATTTTCCCCATTTTTTTGGGTTATTAAATACATTATAAAATTCTAAGCTCTATATTACTGAGTTTATGCGTTTACATTGGGGCACAGTGCGTCACATTTCAGGGTCACAGTGACACAGCGCAATGTGAACGACCAATGCCTTGGCACAGAAATCGTGTATCACACGAACGGGTACTTTTCAATGTGAACATAAGTACTCATTTGGCGTCAGAGTGGTTCTGTGACCGAGGCGGGTAATTAATTGAATAGCTGATCCAATGAGTTAGTTTTTTTAATACTATCTCAAAAATCAATCACAGCTTAGAAAAAGGGGGTGGTGGTTGATGGTGGTTGGGGGGAACCAACACCATTAACCGTAATTTTTTTATATTTATATTTGTAATATATTTAGTATGCAAGTCGAAAAGTTATTGAATAACTAAAATAACAATTGTTAGTTTTATATTAAAACAAATGAAAAAAGAGTTTTTAAAAAACTTATCAATAAATATTATACGTATTCTAATATATTCATAAAATTCATAAGAACACTACTTAAAAAATGACTAGAGAAATATTAATTTGACTCATATCAAGTTAATAATATGTATATTTACAATGTAAATCCAAAGTTATTGAATACCTAAAATAACCATTGTTATTAGTATTATTTCAAAACAAAAGAACATTTCTTTATAAACTCATCAATAAAAAGAGCAATCAAATTCAATGTCCCAAGGGCTATATACTAAAGCAATCTAAATCTATTGACAGGGACAAGGGTCAAAATGATCCAAAATAACCAAGAAGGAGAAGATTACTGGAGCTGTAAAATCTGAGCTGTACGATACGATATTTGGAAGAGTGAAGATTTTCGGTTTGTTAATTTTTTTGTTTTTGATATCGGCGAGAAATGATTTAAAAAAATTAGAAATAGAAATTAATTGGCAGGCTGCGCATATTAATAATTATAATATTAATTAATTAATATTATTACTCTATTGGCTAGAACTATATGGGCTAGAACTATACAAAAAGCACTAAAAAAAATACCAAAAAATGTGAATGTAAAAATTGTTGTGATCCGACCTTCTTTCCCGGGTCCCACTATCGATCGCCGGCTAGCTTACGGCCGACTCAGGGATGAGTTCGACCTCGATAGCTGGACTGGTCGGCTAGCAACAAAATAATGTATATCTTTTCAGATGCCTGTCACGGCTCACACACTAAACATAAATACTAGGCAAAAATAGCTGGAATTATTTGCCAGAACATTACCCGCCCTACCATAGGTTGACTTACAAAAACCGGACAACCCCCTCAGCTCTCAGACACTGATCTTCAGAACGCCAACTCACCCCCTAGAACAAATTTACACTAACATATTCTTTTCACTCTCAAATACATATATTATATAACGATCCACTAACAACTATAGACATCCTCATTATGTTTCCTAACCAGGGTACCTCTGGGACGAATACACGACAAATAATAAATGTAAATATAAATGGGATAAATAAATTAAATTAAGGGAATAAATTAAATTAATACTTAAATATTATAGCTCCCTACTGCCATGTCTGGCTTTTACCTGGCTTTTAATTAAGTATAAAAACCTTGGGCCACCCAGAGGTGGGTGGCCAATTTCTCCTCCAAAAATTGGATCCTCTGGGGGGGCCGCTGCCAAATCCAGCAATCAAGCTTCTCTCTCCGCGAAAACTTTCCAGAAAATCTCCCTAAAATACACACACTAATTAACCGTACACAAATACTCTTATTCACTCTTACCGAGATAGAGACTTATTGCTAATTTTTCCACTATATATGTAATTTTAGGCTGGGCTACGTGCATTCCGCAAAAGAGCTAGGCAATGACTTTTAAAAAACTTTAGCCCCTTCTTCTTACTCTGAGCCACTATTCGCCCAGGACGGTAACAATATAAAATTTTGAGCCGCTCACTTCCTAAACCTTCGGAACTAGTGAACCAGCACGACCCAGTAAACCACTCGTGCGCTGCCCTGGTTCCAATCTCGTTTATCGGCGGCGTGTATATCGATAAACATTAAGATCCAAACAAACAAATATCTTAGATATGCGTCAAAATAGCGACGGATAATTAGCGACGATTTGGAACGATGGAAACTGGAACACTAGGGCAATTTTTATTTTTAAATTTCCACGTTAATTAAATGATTAATTTAACAACTGTAAATGCAGAAATGTTAAGAAAGACGTAAACTATCGTTTTAATTGGGCGGGTGGAGGATTTAAGCTTTTTGGGCATTCAAAATGAGGTGTTGAAAAATTGACTTTCCACTAAAATGCAAATATCTCTGCAAATTCTCAGCTCGCGTAGGGCAATGCACGATATACCAGCATATTCGCCATGGTTTTGGCTGTCTTTCAGTGAAGGACTC
>JBAMBO010001709.1:0-268951 GCA_037044535.1 Lordiphosa magnipectinata | reverse complement strand
AGATGCTTGATTCAATGCGTTACAAACATCTGGACAGTGATTGGAAAGGTACTCAATTTTCTTACCTAGGTAAGGTACAAGATAAATGTCAAAAAATATACCTAGGTAAGGTAAAAGGTATCCGGAATTTCCAGTACCTAGGTAAAGGTACAAAAAAGGTACTTTTAAATTAAAAAGCAAGGTTCATCAATTTATATTAGTATTAAATATTAACTGTACGGACTTAAATCCAAATATTATGTTTAAAAATCCTTGTTTGTTTGGAATTAAAAGCAAATTTAAAGCAGAGGTCTTCGCCACGCTTGAAGTTAAAACTCCTTTCATAAGGGCATCTTCAAGTTGATCACAATATTCAAAAATAATTCATGTATTGAAGTCAGAAAAAATCCTAAATATACAATCGGATTAGCCCTGCAAAGTTGTGACTAGTGCATTAAAAATATGTATCATCTTGTAGTACTGAGCTAGAGCCGAATAGATAAATTAAATTAAAGATCAATAGCCTTAGCGAAAATATCAGTTACATTCTTCAATTCATGCAAACGATTAATTTCTGTATTTGTAAATAATTGTTTGTTAAGAGTTGAACAAACACTTTGTAAATTGTGTTTTAGTTCCAAAATTCATTGAATACTTTCATGAAAACTGTTCCATCTTGTGCAGTTACTGTTCTTCATCTGCGGCTACTGTGAATCTGCTAACAGCATTCCAAGTTGCCGTTGCTTTCGTTGAGGAAGAATTCTACAACCGCTTGAATAATGTGTCAGTATCTTTCGTAATAACTAGGTTCAAAGTAATTTCAGCATCAGCTGAACTATCCCACTCTAATATCTTTAAAACAGACTCTTCTAAAAACTCAGGCGCTATGTGTTTCCTTCAAAACTGTACACTTTAAATGATTTTCAGAAGTTGGATACATTTTCTGTGAAGCAGTCTTTACACTTGTCATATCTCTAAATATTAGGTTATCAAATTTCTCTAAAGAGAAACTCCTATTTCATCAAAGAAGGCAACATTTTCTTAATATTTAGAGAAATTTGATTTACTATTACACTATTGTCAGGGCGTCTCTTTAGAGATACATATATGACAAGTGTAAAGGCAGCTTAACTTTTTAACATTTGGATATCTCTAAGTCGGTATTTGCTATGAACTTTAGCTTATATAGTAGCAATTATTTCATGTGTGTGGGAAAATCGCACACATTTATGCGAGCACGACAGAATGACGACTATATAGTGGCCGGTTACATGAAAGTAACTTTTGTTATTGCAACACCAGATATCGGAAGTCGTACATATAAAATGAGTATTTTGAAACATACCGGCGATATTTTATTTATATAGTGTAAAAATTTTGCGATTTAAAAAAAATTTGTCTAAAAATCGAAAAATGTTTGCGAAAGTTAAAATGGGAGCACGGCTGATAGTCCGCCTTCCTCTTCTCTAGCATGGATCGTATAGTTTTTGAACATGGAATGTTTACCTGACGACCAGTTAAAGGTCTCTGATACGTTTCTTTTCAATATCGGCTATAATGTAATCGGACCGAAAAAAGTCACGTACGAAAAGTACCTAGTACCTTACTTATTGACAAGGTAAATGAAAATTAAGACCTAGGTAAGGTAAGAGGTATTCGAATTTGAAAATACCGAGGTAAGGTAAAGATACACAATATATGTATCTAGGTATGTACCTAGGTATTTTTACTTAGGTACTTCCAAACACTGCATCTGAACAATTCTAATGTACCTTCTGCAAGGGTATACATAAAAGCAATACTGGGAAATGTCATTACTAAATTTACACTAAAAATCTAGTTGACAATAGTGCAGAAGAGATGACGATATGTTAGCTGCTGTTTTTGAATAGAAATCTGATTTGCCGTAGCAGCAGGAGCATTAAGTGTGTGTGTATTACTCGATACTCAGTACTCGATACTTTGTAAACGATACTCAGTTCTCAATACTCAGAGCTCGATACTCAGTGTTCGGTACCCAGTACTTGATGCTCAGTACTCGATACGCAGTACTCAGAACTCGATGCTCAGAGTACAATACTCAGTACTTGACAATCAGAGCTCGATACTCAGTGTTCGGTACCCAGTACTTGATACTCAGAACTCGATACTCTCTACAAGATACTTAGTACTCGATTCTCTGTACTCGCTACTCAGTACTTGATACGCAGTACTCACAACTTGATGCTCAGAGTACGATACCCAGTACTCGACACTCAGAGCTCGATACTCAGTGTTCGTTACACAGAACTCGATGCTAAGTGCTCATTCTCTCAGTACTTGATTGGCAATTTCTTTTGTTAAATTAAGAATGTGCAGGGTGAAAATATATCATGTTGGATCAGTCGTTATACAAACCGTGCCAAGGGTGGCCAGCGAAGTGGAGAAGAACGGCACTGCCATGGATACAGAACGCTGCGAGCGTAGTATGATCAATAGAATATATCGACGCTGTCTTGGCTCACAAAGTTGCCAGGGACATTTACCCATAACTATGGCCAGCTGGCCACTCTGTATGAAAGAAAACAGTTTAAGCTGATTATACATTCGGTTTCTACTGCGTGGACTTACAGTCTCGGCCACCAAAGTGCCGCCATAGCAATAGACCAACAACTGACTCATGGCGGTCACTGAGTAGGCTATGTAGAGCATTACTCCCAGACTATTACCACCCACAGTCATCAGATCAATGATGCTTATGCCTATCACCAGAATGGCGGAGACAAAGTGAGCCAATGTGATGATCTCATATCGTTTGCGAAACAAATTCGTTAGCTTCATGAGGGCGTTCTGTTTCCCAATAATCCGAGCGAGCAGCCGTTCAATATTTAGACACTGCTCTGAATTGAGTTGAAGGCAGTCTGTGTGATCGAAGATGAGTTTAGCATTAAATGGTTGCAAGTGTGTCTTACCCTCAAAGGGTTGAAAGATGGCGCTAAGCTCCGCCTGCAGACACTTGAAGAGGGAGGAGATGTGCATGCAGAACTCAAAGTAGAAACCATCGCAGCCGCCAAACGTGAAGATGGTCACATATCCCGTATAGACAGTGAACAGATAGGTCAGTGGAAACCAAGGTGACTCCAAAAACAGTTTGGGCATGCTAAGAGACACAAAGAGTTAACAAAATACCAACACGTCCAAATCATAAAACACTTAAAGATTTAATTCTACTTCTCCCCCCACTCACGTCATGTTAAAGGGTGTCCTCCACACAATCTCATCGTATCGCTGCTGCACATACAAGACCATTGTCACAATCAAAGGCTTCAAACTGTATGTGGTACAGGTGAAGAATCCTGTGGATAGTGTCCAGAAATTGATACGCGCCGCCCTCAGGCAATGTTTTCGCACAATTAGATCCTTTTGCTTCGCACTGATGTTGGCAGAGTCCACGAATAGCAAGTATGTCAGCCGTGCTACCACATAGACCAGATCATGACGATAGTTAAGCAAGAGGAACATTTTCAGTAGCGACACGGCCGAAGTGCCCGCCGGACAAAGCGTCTCCAAAGCAAAAGTGATTTGCATGTTTTGCAGATACACAGAGCCAGCATGCAATTCTGTTCCTACGCCAATGGCCAAGATACCAAAGTGCACCAGGGCACGTGTACGTGCCCTAAGTGAGTCCATTTGGGGCCAATAGCCCATCAGTCCCATAGAGAATTGCGGTATAGCAAATAAATACACGGGCAGAGGCTGGTCCCGTCGCAGGAATTCAAACCATTTGGTCATGTTGAAGAGTTGCACTGGCAATCAATCCACAGAGGCCTAAGGATTTCATAGTCCTGGCGGATACCGAGTAATTGACTTGTTCAAGCAATTAGGTAGCACAATAAGAGAAAAGTTTCCAAGCCCAGCACAATTTTCCAATTATCAAAGTTTCGCCAAGGTCAATGTAAATCAATCAATTCAAATTCATATCACGACTCTGGACGACGACGACGACGACAACAGAATTTAGTACGCAATCAGAGCTACTGCATCAATTAGCACTTTTAGCTAATTTCCAAAATCCGAATTAGTACTTGATAACTGGGGAAACTCGTCAAACTTGTACGATTCACTAATTTCTGACACGGGGCATGGTTGTCCAGGGGCGGTTCGGGCCCAACAGAACAGAAACCAATCTTTGTGTTCGGTCTTTCTCTTTTGACTTAATGTGAACACAGAACCTACAAATGTAAAACGTACGTTTATATAAACATCTCTTAAACCAAAGGACGTAATAGAAAACAGACTATTGATTTAATTGTCGAAGTCGTATATACTATATCTTATAGCCACGGTTGCCACTTGAAAAAATTAAATTACACCAAAAAAATTTTAAAAAAGCGACATTTTCATTAAACAAGAAAGAAAGTCGGTCAAGCCCGACTATAACATACTCTGTACCCTTAACATCTCAGCTCGCATTTGCTCACGAGTTATACGCGCTCATCTCTAAGTTTCACTCTCTCTCTCTCTCTCTCACTAAGATTGCCGTTCAACAGAATGATGCGGTGGTGGGTGGGGTGGTGCTGGGTGTTTACTGGCCGTTTTTTGCTCATAACTTGAGTATTGTTCATCCGATCTTTATCATCAGCAAATCGATAAATAATTTTGTTTACAAGGTATCTCTAAAAGGTACGAACGATCTATCTTCAAAACTGTAGGAGATATGACGTTGTTTCCAAATTGCGGGGGCGGGAGTGGGCGTGGCAAAAATTGAAAATAAACTGGATCTGCCTGCAAGTATAAGAAATATATGCCCAATACATGTCAAACCTCTATCTCTTACCATCTCTGAGATCTCTTCGTTCATACGGACGGACGGACAGACGGACGGACGGACAGACGGACGGACGGATAGACGGACAGACGGACATGGCTATATCGACTCGGCTGTTGATGCTGATCAAGAATATATATACTTTATAGGGTGTTTTTATATGTCGTTTAGAGCTTCTTAACGCTTACCTGGTAGTTGATGTTGGCGCCAGCATGCTTCACCAGGCTAAAAAGGTTGTTTAAAAGAAAAATAACATAACTCGAATCCACTCGGTTTTATCAAATCGCGGATACACATCACACACAACAAAAAAAAAACTATGCTTTACAGCAACGGAGCAGCCAAATTTATAATTTTTTTCTTGTATGCGTACAGAGAACGCTAAACTGAACCAAAAATCCAAATAAAATCAAACGAACTATTCCTAGCGCAAACTATCCCCCTCCCTCTTCTGGACCCATCAAGCTCAGCTCGAAGAAAGTGTGCCGAAGTCGCTCTCGTTCGTCTCAGCCTCCCTCGCCGCGGTCTGTTCCAAATACGTCCCGTTCTTTTAAGCGGTGCTCGCCGCTTCAGCGATGCGTTTGTGGACTGGCGCATTGATCTTAGCGGGGTGCGGGGTACCACTGGGCATGCATTGGCCACTGTTGCTAAGCTGAGATTGTGCGTAGTTGGCGGCTTGCAGTATGCGTTGCTGAAATTGCTGCGTGCCTGATAGTTGCATCTATCTTTCGACTCGTTCGGATTGTCGCTGCTATGGATCGCCCTAAGCGGACATTGACCTTCTGGTCTTGCTTCGCCTGTCTCTTTATTTTATGGGCCTCTGCCGTTGCGTTGAATTTAGTTGAACTTTTGGCAATTGTTGTAGGTCCGGATTGTATATATTTTTGTTTTGTTTTGTGCAGTTTTAGGTAATTGGCATTTCTAATTTTATTAATTTTATTAATTTTTATTAATTTTATTTTATTTAACTTTAATGCAGAGTTTTATTTTTCCGACAGTTGGTTTAAATTGGGTTAAAGGCGCATCGCTTAATAGGCACCAGCGCGACATGCATTTTTGTTGCATCAGATTGTTTCGTACCCGTACTCGATCCGGTCGCTTTTAGTTTTCAATCTTTACTAAACGCAGGTTCCGCTGGCTGTCGCTAAGCGGTCCCTTTTAGTCTTTGTCTGGCTGACGGCTTTTGTCGTTGAAGGGCATAGCGAGGGCGGTTTTGGTAATCGCAGGCCCACGTAACAGGCTCGGACCCGTCGATGTCTCGTACATGGAACGTGTCCGCAAAAGGAATTCATACGTGGCCTGTTTCTTGTCCTAGTCCTGTACACCCACGTGTGGCTTCGACCTGCGACCCTGAGATACCAACATTATGCAACGTACAGGTCCTTCGCATGGTAAATTCCCATCGTTTTTCCAGCACCGTTGGCCGATTCGTACAGAGCGTTGCCTTTCCTTCTTACTACTACGCATCGAACTCGGTTTGGGCCCAGCTTAGCATTATAGCCTTCCGCTAAGTTGCTTTGTTTAAAGTTTTTTCTATAGACGACCTGCCCTACCGAAAACTCGACTGTGCGATTACGCGTGTTACATGTCTTCTCAGCTCTCTTATGGGCGCATTCTAACTCTCGCTGGATTTTGCTGCGGAGGAGTTCCAATTTGTCTGCTGGTTCCATAACTTCTTGGTCAGCTGCAGCAATTCCTCCTATCTGTCGCATTATTAGGTAGGCTTTTGCGTGTTGAACCATTCGCGTACCAAACATTGCGTGATATGGTTCCGTGTCAATAGCAGAATGATGTCCGCTCCGTAATGCCCACGCTACCCGACTTAGATGCAAGTCCCATGTGCGCTGATCCTCCTGCACTGCTGTCCGAAGAATTTGAAGGACAGATCTATTTACTCGTTCTGCAGCGTTTGCCTGAGGCGAATAAAAACCAGTCCGTATATGTTGTATGCCGTACCGAGCCACCAAATCCGCAAACGTTTGAGAGACAAATTGTTTCCCATTATCCGAATGGATATATTCAGGCACTCCGAGTTGATGGAAGATTCCCTGCTCCATGAATTCCACCATTTTTCCTGCCACTGCACTTCTAAGAGGCTGCAACCACACGTATTTCGTAAAATGGTCCAAACAAACAAAAATAACAGAATTTCCACTTCGCGTCCTAGGATATGGTCCCATGAAGTCGATGTATAATCGTTAAAGTGGCCTTTCTGTGATCTGCTGCTTTCCCATTGGAGGCCGACTGCTTCTATTGGCTGTTTTAGTGCTCTTACAGATCTCGCAGTTTTGAGTAACTTCATGTACCTCAGTTGCCATCCCTGGCCAGTAATATTTCTGCCGAAGCCGCACCAGCGTCTTATGAATTCCACCATGTCCTGCGGATGATGCATAATGTGCTTGATTAAGAATATCCGCACGCAGCTCCGATGGTACCCATAGCTTCCACAACAGATCGTCATGAATGCTATCGCCAGTCCTAAATCCGACCCGTTTATACACATTATCCGTCAGATACGCAAACATCTGGCAACTCTTTCTGTTTCTTTGTGGTAATTTTTACCAGAGCTCTATACTCCTCTGACTTAAAAGCGGCTGCCGTCAAATCAATTTCATAACTGTCTCTGGTACCCAGCCCGATCTCCTCCATATACATTCGAGAAAGAGTGTCCGGTACAACATTCAAAGATCCTTTTCGGTGTTCTATATTAAAGTCAAAAGCCTGCAGTTTTAGGCTCCAACGAGCCAATCGCCCTGTGAGGTCCTTTTGGTTTATTAACCATTTGAGGCTAGCGTGGTCTGTAATCACCTTAAAGGGCATCCCTTCTACATACGCACGAAAACGGTGTACGCTTAAGATGGCCGCAAAGCACTCGAGCTCAGTTATGCTATAATTGCGTTGAGCCTTGTTGAGCTTAGCTGACATGAACGCTATGGGTCGCTCATTTCCCTCGTCTTCCTCTTGAAAAAGTACCCCTCCAACTCCTACCGTAGAGGCATCGCATTGGATTACGAAAGGTCTCTTAAAGTCAGCTGTGACCAATACTGGAGCCGTGATTAGGGCTGCCTTTAGAGCTGCAAATGCCCGACGACCGTCTTCTGTCAAAGAAAAATTGCGGATTCGATCCTTAGCCAGACTGTCATGAAGTGGAGCTGCTATGCTGGCGTAGTCCTTCACGAATCTCCGGTACCAGCCAGTCATTCCCAGAAAACGTCTTAACTGTGTAGCCGTCTTAGGTTCTGGAAATTCACGCACTGCGCTAACCTTGCTCTCATCCTTCTTGATTTTTCCCTCACCCACTACGAATACCAAATACTTCGCCTGTCGATAGCAAAACTTGCTTTTCTCCACATTAATGGTGAGCTGGGCGCGCGCCAGGCACTCAGCAACTTTTTTGAGCAAGGATAAATGTTCTTCAAAGGTTTTTGAGCACACCAATAGGTCGTCGAGGTAGACGAATACGTGCTCTCTTAAGACTGCTGGAATCACCTTATCCATCAGGCGACACATCCTCTGAGCTGAGTTACACAGCCCGAACGGCATCACTGTAAAATGGTAGAGAGGACGCCCAGGGACAGTAAATGCGGTTTTCTCCCTACTCTTCACTTCCAATGGGACCTGCCAAAACGCATCTTTAAGATCAATTGTAAAATATGTCTCCTGGAGTCGACTTAAAAGTCCCTCGATATGCGGCAATGGATACGCATCCTTAACTGTTCGTTCATTAACCTTGCGCGCATCAAGACAAAGTCGATTTTTGGGACCCTTTTGGACTAGCGTAACTGGGGAGCTCCAACTGCTGTTGCTTTCTTCAATCACTCCCAGTTCCAGCATTCTGTCTAATTCCGCATAAACTAATTTTTGTTTCGCTGGCGATATCGGATAATGCCTCTGTTTGATTGGAAGCTGTTCATTGTGGACCTCAATAACGTGCTGCTCCAAAGACGTCTTTCCCAATCTTAAGGCCCCAGATGAGGGAAATGCGCATTTTATTTGCTCCAACCGCACCACCTGTTCTGACGTCAACTCGTGGGGTGTATATGCTGTTACGGGGGGATCAGGATCATCCAAAACTGACAGCTCGCTCACGTGGATAGATTCTTTCACTAATTCCCCTTTTACCCGACCGACTTTCTTGCCAACCACAGCCAAATCAAACTTTCTCCAAAACTCGATGCCAAAATAAAACGGTTGCTGTAGCGCTGGCACAATAAGGAAATCCAATTCCCTCTCTTCTCCTTCCCAAGATATCGGAAGGGAAATAATGCCTTGTACCATTGTTGTTCCTCCGTCTGCTGTGCGTACTTCCTGTTTCTTTAACCGCCGCACACGTTTCTCTCGACCCTTCAGAAACTCCTCGGCTCCATGCCCAATGCAATTTGCACTTGCTCCGGTATCTAATAGGGCCACAACTTCGACTCCATCGAATTTGGTTTTTGCGAATAAGCGATTGTCCTGTTCTAGTGAAACAACTGCAGCCACCACTGCTTTTTCCAGGGATTCCTCATCTTTCTCTCTTTGTCGCAATTGCTCGATCTTTTTGTAGTTCCGGGTTTTTTGACTCTCTGGCTCCTCTCCAAATATTCGCGCCCTTGCCTCCTCGTATTCCTGTTGGCGCTGATGCAGACATTTCTCCGGAGCTATCTGCCGCGGAGGATGTACTATCGGTTCTATTGGTGGTGTTTCGGGTTCACGTTTGCCTGCGCAGAAACTCCCGTTGCTCCTGGCAGACCTTTCTGTAAAAACGTCGCATCTACTGCCAAATAGGAGTTCATTTTACCACAGGCGAAGCAATTGGCTTCATGAAATGCCGATTTACATGGCTCCTTTGATGAATCATTCTGCTGTTTTCGGTAAAAATCGCCCGGCAATCCGCACACAAAGCATAGGTACAAGTGGAAAGGCGACGAGCAGAAGGCCTCTCCTCCAGCTATGCTCGGTCTAGGTGGACCCAAAGCAGCGCCTTCTCTACCAGCATTTGGCCGAAAACTGCCATTCCCTCCGGTTGGTTGCTGTCGTGCAGGCCGTTGGTCTCGATGCTCCCTTGTGCCCCTCTGGATAGCTTCCACATCGATAGCGTCCTCTCTTTCCCTCGGAGCCACTTCTAGCTCGGCCAGAATGCGTCCTCCTCCCTTTCCTCGATGCTCTTTCAGCCACTTTTCAGCTCTAGCGCCTTCCCTCCTAAAATGCCCCAGAGTGACAATTCTTGACCCATAAAGCAGGCCTCCGAGCTGGGCATTTAGATTGTCCTGAATTATCTCCACAAACTTGGCTTCAGGAACCCGTTCCACTAGCTTAAAGTTGAGATTATGAACATCTGAGTAAAACTCCTCAAATGGTTCTCCGGGCTGTTGCTTCCTCTCCATTATCGCCTTAATAGTGGCATAGTCCGAATCCGCGGTAGAAAAGGTAGACACCAGCTCTCTTCTTAGGTCCTCGTAACCAAAACGGAAGTCAGTCAGGTGATCCTCCAAAATCTGCCAGTACCATTTGGCAGCGGCTCCCGCCAGAAGAAAATGGAACTCATTATAAAGCTGCCTGTCGGTTACTAAATATTGCTCCTTCATCCGCCCTACTCTGAATATGAAGCTCTCTACGGTCATCCCTTTGCCTGATCCATCGAACTTCAAATTCCATCGGTCCAAGGGTATATGTCGGCTTCGATCAATTTCGGTGGGACCCCGACTCGCACTAAATGCCGCTTGAGTGGTTGCTGCTGCTTCACCTTTCCCAGCGTCTTCCAAAAAGCCTACTCGTCGAGTTTTCTGCGTCTGCTGCGCTGCTGGTGTAGAAGTCTGTGCATTTCCGCCTTCTGATCCGGCTATAGACAACTCCAGCTCTATCATTCTACTGGTCATCTGGTCTACTTCTGAGCGAAGATCAGCTAAGACCCGTATTACGGCCTGGTTCTGAGCAAACACCCCTGCAACCATCCTGCAACCATCCGGCCTGCCGGCTGCGACTCACCAAATTCACCTTCAACTGCTCCCTCTTCGTCTTCCATAGTACTACTGTGGAAGTCTGTTAGGGTGCCCAATTGGTCCAGCCTCCTGGAAAAGCTTAGAGATTCCGTTGCGTTGGGTTGCCTTTGGTAAATTTCCTTTTGGCGTTGGTAACTCATCGGGGTTTTGTCGCTCAGCTCCACCAGTTGGCCTAATGGATCTTCTGCACTGAGCGCCCGTTTGGTACTGCGGGTCAGACGGCGACCTTGTATCGGCAACACTCCTCTCGCTGCGCGTTTCATTCACCTACTCAAACCCACAAAAAAAACCCTCTACTAGAAAACCACCTCTGTACTTCCTACTGCTAGTGTACCTACTTTTCAGACCCACACCTAAAAAAAAATATATTTAAAGAATATATATATATATGTTCCAATCCAACCTAGAACAAACTAAATACTACCAAAAAAAAATATATCTAAATCTTTATAATTGTATAAAAAAGAATTAAAATTTATATACCAATTTTATCCTGTATAAAATATAGTGATATACCTACATATATATATAATGATTATATTAAAAAGCAAAAAAAAAAACAATATTTGGATATAAACTTATTTATATAAAAGCAACTCTCTTATTATTCCTTGTTAAACCCTGTTCCCATTAAAAATGGGAAAAGGGGATCATGAAGTTGTGCAAATGTATGTAACAGCCAGAAGGAAGCTTCTCCGACCCTATAAAGTATATATATTCTTGATCAGCATCAACAGCCGAGTCGATATAGCCATGTCCGTCTGTCTGTCTGTCTGTAAGAACGCGTCGATCTCAGAGACCATAATAGATAGAGATACAAATTTTGGCATGCACATAGGTGTATACCGTACCCAGTTCAAGTTTGTTTCAGATTTGGAAAATTCCCCCCCCCCCCCCTTCCCACTTAAAACGCAAAAAACTGTCACAGCCACAATTTTAAAGTTAGAACCTGGTGGCTTAATATATACTATCCTAGGCTTTATATCTAACTACTCTCCAAAGGAAAATAAGATACGAGCAAAAACACAAAAGTTATTAGCGTTTGTGTTAGTGAGTGTGTTTGCATGTGTGTCTCAATTGAACAGGGTATTTTGTAGTCGGGAAACTCGACTTCAGCGCTCTTACTTGTTTTTTTTCTTCTTTTGTTTCTTCTTCAATTAATTCATTTAACTATTGGGGTGGGTATGCTTCGGCAGATAATGGTCTTACTTTGTATTCTGACCGCTGAGACTGCATTTTAATATGTTTCTTCCTTGATCTCATGTCTGTCCGGAAAAATTCCTGTCCTCCCCCTCCCCCCAGTCTATGCTAAAACGGGCCTCAGCTGGGCGTCGCCTCATCCTGGAAGCAGCTCACTGCCTCCAAGGACTTAAACTGCTTTCAGCCTCAGTGTTGCCAAGATTCACGTAGCCGACGCAATTGGGTTAACCCACCTGCACTTTAAGCTCTCCAATATTGGCTACTACCACCCAGATCACTAACTCATCCGACCCTGATCTTTGATCTGGTATCTCGGAGCGGTTAGCTTTTCCGGGGGCTCAACTTTACTTGCCAAATTCCTGCCTCACAGCACTAGTAGCTTTCTCTCTAGTTACTGGCAGCAAAAAAAGCATCTTAGAGTTGCGTAAAGTCCCCAATCACAAAAAAAAAAAAAAATATTTAAATTTAAAGTCCGTCCTTTGCACACAAGCGTTGGGCGCCAATTGCTATGTTCCTTCTCGGCATGTAGGATCAGCTCGCCTCCCTCTGGCACGGTGGTAGCCCGGCTGAAGCTCGCCGTATTTGGTGGGGTTCTTTCTTCGAAGGGCTAATCTCATCCAGAAACATATTCAATAATGTAGAATCGTGTCAATTCCTCAAACAAACAAAAATGGATAGAGTAAAGAAAAAGATGGGCTATGTGAAGAACATGGAAAAAGTCCGTAAAAAATAGAAAAGGAAAATTGTCGATGCTGTCCACAAGCTGACCCCACATTCACTCAAACACTCCGCTCCACAAGCATACTTCCCTTCGTACATACACTCATACACTCTCCATACATACTCTTTCATAACTGCTACATTCACTCCATATTCCCAACTTTCACGCTCATCCCAATCAACTTGTATGGTGTTCTGACAGCTGGGCCTTTTGCCCACCCCTTCTCACTCTGCCAATGCATTGTGACCATGGGCCTTTACTTCATGACCCTCTTTCTTCAGTCCGTTGTTCGTCTAAATGTCCATGAGACTACCTACAGTCACAATCATCCTTTTATGAAGGATGCTTACCATCATCGACTTCCATCAACATAGCCACCCCAATCTGTACTAGATTTACCAATTCATGTTTTTCATTTGGAGAATTATTCAATATACAATGTTTTTAATGTTCAAAGACTTCATCACTAAACCTAACAAATATAACCTATATATATATTTATAAAAAAAATTTAACCTATAAAAAGGCAAAAAAAAAACAAGAAAGAAAGTCGGTCAAGCCCGAGTATAACATACTCTGTACCCTTAACATCGCAGCTCGCATTTGCTCACGAGTTATACGCGCTCATCTCAAAGTTTCACTCTCTCTCTCTCTCTCTCTCTCTCCACTAAGATTGCCGTTCAATAGAATGCTGTTGATGGGTGGGCGGGTGTTTACTGGCCGGTTTTTGCTCATAACTTGAGTATCGTTCATCCGAAAATATAACCTATATATATATTTATAAAAAAAATTTAACCTATAAAAAGGCAAAAAAAAAACAAGAAAGAAAGTCGGTCAAGCCCGACTATAACATACTCTGTACCCTTAACATCGCAGCTCGCATTTGCTCACGAGTTATACGCGTTCATCTCAAAGTTTCACTCTCTCTCTCTCTCTCTCTCTCTCTCTCTCACTAAGATTGCCGTTCAATAGAATGCTGTTGATGGGTGGGCGGGTGTTTACTGCCGTTTTTTGCTCATAACTTGAGTATCGTTCATCCGATCTTTATCATTCCTTCAGCAAATCGATAAATAATTTTGATTACTAGATATCTCTAGAAGGTACGAACAATCTATCATCAAAACTGTAGGAGATATGACGTTTTTTCCAAATTGCGGAGGCGGGAGGGGGCGTGGCAAAAATTGAAAATAAACTTGATCTGCTTGCAAGTATAAGAAATATATGTCCCATATATGTCAAACCTCTATCTCTTACCATCTCTGAGATCTCTTCGTTCATACGGACGGACGTACAGACGGACGGACGGACAGACGGACAGACAGACAGACAGACAGACGGACAGACGGACATGGCTATATCGAACCGGCTGTTGATGCTAATCAAGAATATATATACTGTATAGGGTCGGAAACGATTCCTTCTCCCTGTTACATACTTTTGCACAAACTTAATATACTCTATGTACCTTCGGTACAGAGTATAAACACTTAATTAAAAAAAAATTTTTTGGTTAATTTAAAAACAAAAATATTTATAAATTATATTAAAAAAAATGAATCAGAATAAAGTATAATATCTTTACAACATGTATTATTTTTTTAAAAAAAACTGTACAAACCTCAATATACTGTAACCTTAAATTTTCATGCTTCGCAGCGGGGGCTAGGAATTCATTTTAGACATGGGGTTTCTTCGTGAAATTTTCTTAGAATTCATCGCAGATTCCGAATCTGCTATACGCTTATCGCATAAAAAAATTGACCCGCCCTAATGTATATGTAATGTGTGTGGCTAGAGTTAAGGTAAAGCAATGGGCCCAGTGACTTTTAATCGCATCCCAAGCTATCCTAACCTATGGTTGCATTTGCTTAACCATCTGACAAGCTATGACCTTACTAGCAATTCAGGGCAAATTCATATATTTTAAGTATTTTGGTTTCTTTTTAGCTCAAAAAGGTCTCAATTGAGCGTCAAATGCTTATATATGGTTCGAAACCAGGCTAAGTTGTTCTAAATATAAACTTTTAGGAGCATACTTTTCAGGGCATTTCCCTACCCATCCCAACGAGCTCATTAATGAAATTGCTTGATTGAGTAGCGATAGCGGGTGTTTGCTGTATCTATTTCTTTTATACATCAGACAATTTGTAAATTAAAGGTTGCGGACAGCCAACAGGAGTGTAGTCAATCTGCATAATGATGACGGCATAACCCAGACAGCTGCTCAACAGATCAAAGGCGTCACGCATATCCAATTCTTAAATAGGCCAAGCATAGTTTAATTTCTGAAGGCGGAGCAAGTGCCAAATCAGACTGCAAGAGCAAAAAGGGGAAAGTCTTAAACAAGAGGGAGATCCCAATGATTGTACTTACCACACGCTGGACGTGCTTTATCGTAAGCGGCAGGAGCAGCACATCATTGAGCCGAAAATCGGTGGCCAAAACATGAAGGCAACAATCCAGACGTTGAAGTAGGCCATATAGAAGGTGCAGGTGTATGAATATAACACTGGCAAGACATCCATCCCACATAGCCGGACATGACGTGCCGAATTCCCCCACTGAGGGATAGGCTTAGTTGCAGGAGCAGCCACAGGTAAACCAAACGCAAGAAATGTGACACATTTCAAATATATCCCCACCAAATGGCAACCCAATAGTATGCAGCTAAACTGATGGAAAAGAGGTCAAGAATTTAGGCCAAGATTTAGGTAGCTGTAGCTGTTAGCCAGAGAAGTTCTAGCATCGAAATAAGCCAGTCAGAAATGGAGACAGCACCTGACAGAGAGCCCACCAATAGCGCGCAACAGTCGCAAGTACAAATCGAACTGCACCAGGGTAATGAAATACGCAAATGCCGTCACGGCAATAAGATAAACCAATCGTCTGTCCAAGTACTGCATGCCACACAGCATGGGTGGACGACTCAGTTGCAGTTGTAAGGCAAAATGTTCCACCTCCTGATCCAATCTCACATCCAACGTATGCAGCTCACTAAAGCGACGCATCGTCAGGGCCAGACTCTCCAGCTCCAGTTTGATGTGCTCATTTAGCAGGGTAATTATATAGGTGTCTAGGTAGAAGCATAAAGCATACAGGGAACTAATCACTATGAGATAACTAATCTCCTCCAGCGACTGTTTGGCCAGCATATTGAAGATGGTAAACAGATTGGTCAAATTGTTAATCAAAATGGTCAGCATCAGACCCATCAGCTGCAGTTGCTGCATGCCAAAGCTTTCCACATGCAGCGCATGTATCTGGCCAAACATTAGACGCAGTGCCTCCAGACGATCACACATCTCCCCATAATAGATGGCCCTCCATTGCTCGCTGCCTCGATGGAACTGCTTTAGCTGCACATGCAACTGCCGCATGTACTTCAGCACACTGCCACTGATGAAGTAGAAGTAGTCCGCCATGTGCTCCGTGTAGTTCCACAACACAAATCCATAGATGGCGAAATGCATGTGCAAATGGCTCGACTCCAGGCCATACGCCGCATAGATGTCACACACCTGCACCATTATCATTAGATTGATCAGGCAGAACTTCAAATACATAAAAAACTCAAAACGACGCTTGGGCCGACGAGAACCCCTGTAGCCATCCTTAAAGGCCCGCTCCAGGTTCTGCCGTTGCAGTGTGCAACGCTGATGGTTGGCCTCGAAGTGGACCATGGTTGCCACATAGGTGACTATCACCGCGACATACTTAATGGCCGTGTTGGCAAAGTACACATAGATGAGCAGCTGCATGTGACGATCGTGCGTCTCGACCAAGGCCCGATAGCTATAGCCAAAGTAGCCGGGGAGCACCACAATGAGTAAACTCAGCGCATGACTGTAGACGGTGAGCAGAGCCTTCAGGGGCTTAGGCAGCGGCTCCTGCGGCGCATAGTCGATGGCCACCTGGCCGCAGATGAACGCATAAATGTGACCATATTTGTGGAGCTTGTACTCGTGCCGATCCCAGAAACTAAGCGACTCGTGCGATGTGCCCATGCTGAAGTGTGGAATGAAACTAACCAGTCTAAACGCTAGGCTCTAGACGCTGAGTGGATTGCAGAGATTGGACAAGGGAGATTAGGCACGCACAATATGAAAATGAAAATGGGGTGGAAGGGTGTTTTTTGGTCTATTGGAATGATTTGGCTAGAGCAATAATGGAACCAGATGCCTGTAGAATCTGCAAAGAAATTGTTGGTTGGATATTTAGTTGTTTGTTGAGTGAATAAACGGTAGGCAATCCCAATCTTAGTGTGAAACTAGAATTTGTTTACTTAAAATAAGTAACTTCTATGCTTAACAAAAATAAAGTTCTATGTTAATGAATAACACAAGGACACAAAATTAAACTTTTTCCAGTATATTGAAGGGTCGGTGGTGATTCTAGATGATTTTCGTGTGCTGTACACGAATCTGTGTTCAGAAATGGTCCATCACGTTGAAAATTTTAGTAGTTTGAGCTTAAAGGTACAAAAAACGCTTTATTTGACTCTTTTTATACGCGTTTTGTGGAGAACCTACACTTTCTTTGATACTATCAGAAAGAACTACTCCTTAACTTTGAAATAAACCATCCCAAACAATTCTACGATTTTTTCCAATGAAGATATACAATTTTTAGTAATTGTATCCGAGTTCACAGACACCCAATATATTGTTGCTAGCCTGGAATATCTTCGCTTTAAAAAATCTTACAGTTCTTTGGGATAGTTTATTTTTAAGTTAAGAAATAGCAATTTACGATAATTTCAACAAAAAGTCAAAACAAAATTATAGGTTCCCCACAAAACGCGTCTGAAAAGGGTCAAAATAGGCACTTTTTGCAACTTTAAGCTCAAATTACTGAAAATCTTGACGTGATGGACCATTTTTAAAAACAGAAAACAGCTGTGTTCCCCAAATCTACTGAATATGCGCCTCGCCAGAGCATCGCAGTGGGCTAGTGTATGTTCTGAGGACTCCTCCTTCTCTTCACAGTATCTACATAGTGGGGTGTTTGCTATTCCCAGCTTGTACAGGTGACCCCGCAGCCTGCAGTGGCCCGTGTAGAGCCCTGTCAAGATCCTGAGGGCATTCTTTCGTTGTTGGATTAATTTCTGGAACGTTTTCAGTTTGTGGTCCACTATTAATGCTTTCGCTTGTCTCATGCCCCTGGTGGCTGCTCTAAGCGTATTCTCTTCCTTTCTGAAGCTCCCTAATGGTGTGTTGGCCTATGCAACAGTAGGGTTCTGGTCCTACCATTGCAGTGGCTGCACCCTTGCGTGCCAGTTCGTCAGCCATTTCGTTTCCGGGGATGTTTTTGCAAATTCTCCCATTGACTCAAACCTTTTCGTTCCAGGTCCTGCTACCCCAAGTCCAGTTCCTTGGGGTGTCAAAGACTCGTCTGTGTACCACTGAATTGTGTGTGGTTGCATTTTATATGTCTCTTTTAGTGTGATCCAAGCTCTCTTATTACTTTTGTGTACAGTGAAGTTCCTGTTGAAGTGGAACTCTGCCACCACCTCTCTCAGAGGCCCTCAGGCTTACTATGTAGTTCCTGCCTACTCCTTCTGCTGTCAGTCTGAGCAATGTGGCTTTTTTCTTCAAGCAGATGGTATGGTGGAGTGGTGTTAGCTCCATCAGTACTTCTAGGGCCGCTGTGGGACAGGTACGCATGGCTCCGGTCATGCATACACATGCCAGCCTTTGCAGCTTTTGCAACTGCGTCCTTACAGTGAGAAGATTTGCTCTATCTCCCCACACGACAGCTCCATACGTGAGCATCGGTCTCACCACCATGCCACCAAGCCACCGGAGTATGTGTGGTGCCATGCCCCACGATTTTCCGGCTATGCTCTTGCATGTGTATAGTGTCCTAGTACACTTACTGAGTGTATTCTCTATGTGCTTGTCAAATTTTAGCCTGTTGTCGAAGACGACGCCAAGATATTTGACCTCCTTTTCCGGTGTTATGAGGCAGCCGGAAAGACGTATTGGCCTCATTATACTAAGTTTGTATCTTCTTGTGAACGGTACAAAAATGGTTTTTGCAGGGTTTACGTTGAGCCCAACCTCCTTGCACCAATCGGACGTCACTTTCAGTCCCCTTTGGACTATTTCACATAGGGTTTCTTAGAGCGACTTCCTTTTCTTCTATTGTGTTCTCAAGCATCTTCCAGAGCTGATACAGTGCCGTGTCTGTTGATCGGCCTGCTCTGTAGGCGTGCTGTGTTGCTGCCTCGCTTAATTAAAGCAATTAAGAGGGGAAAAAACACTCACGCTAGGCTGAGATGGCTAGGGACAGTAAGACTGTTCCTACACTTAGGCCAAGATAGGCCCATTGCGATACCATATAATTTCCTATTTAAGCCAGGGGCGGTTCTTCCCAACTGAACCATTGTGACAACATTAAAAATTTCAGTAGAGACCGAATCTCTATCTCACTTCCGAGAGGTTGAGTAGAAAGGGGTGGCCAAGAGTTTTGAGTATCCTTCTACTAAGAGCTGGGCAATGGCAAAGAAGATGCAGTAATGTCTCCTCCTCTTCCTCACACTTGCAGCTTCTACAGAAGTCGTTTCGAGCGTTTGCCTGCCGATGAGGCAGTGAGGCAGTTAGGGCCCCAACCAGAAGTGAGATGATTTCCCTACTTTGGCGCTAAAGACTATTGGTTCGCTTCAGGTTAAACGAGGGCCATGTGACCCTAGCTAGAGCGTAAACCGTAAGGTTATTCCATCGTTCCGTAGCCACTCGCCAGGTTTCATTCCGTGTGATTAGCTTGTATGAGGCTAAGGGCATCCCTATCAAGCTCTTCTCCGGGAGGAGCTGAATGGTAGTACCCTGTCTTGCCGGTTTGTCGGCTGACTCGTTACTCTCAATGTTACGGTGTCCAGGTACCCAGATGAGGTGGATACGGAGATGCTGAGCGATCGCATTTAAAGATCTACGGCATTCCATGAGCGTCTTGGCGTTATTGGTGTAGGAGATAAGAGCCTTTAGAGCGGCTTGTCTATCTGATTAAATGTATGTGTTCCCTTCTTCGATCATGAGTTTGCTGAGGTATTGGGCGGCCTCCTGGATGGCCACCAATTCTGCATGGTACACACAGCAATGATCAGGGAGCCGGAATGAGATTTCCGTATTTAAGTCGGTGGAGAAAACTCCCCTTTCTACTTTGTCATCGAGTTTAGATCCATCTGTGTAGATATTGATGGCATTTGCTCTACTGTGGGGCAAGTTATCCTAGGGATATTGACGTCATAAAGTTTCTGGAATGACGTGGGTATAAAAGTCTGTAACGGCGGCAACCGCATTTCGACGAGTTAGTATAGTTGAGTGTCCTGAGTTACCCGCGTTCCAGGACTCAGACTCTCTTAATCTCAAGGCAGTAATGCCCGCTAACTGTTTAGACATCAAGTCTAGAGGAAGAAAATGAAATATGGTGTTTAGGGCTTCCGTTGGGGTGGTTCGAAGGGCGCCACTCATACATAACACAGGCCAACAGCCATGTTGGTTCAGACTTCTCGTTGCGAAATTCTGGTAATGGTAAATTTCCTCAACATACACATTCGTTTCACAGATAGACTCTCCACTGAAATCTTTTTCCGCCAGCCATTTGCTTAAATTTGGAAAATTATAATAGTCACAAAGGTCTTAGTCTGGAGATTATGGTGAGTGCGGAACTCATTTGGCCCAACTCATAAAATTTTGATGTCATTCTCGCTAGGTTGTTTGATATTAACCAAATATGAATTTGGAAGAAATTGTTTGAATCTAGTACTGCCTGAATGTTATTATATATCTGCTTGACAATTTATGTAAGGTTTATGTTAGATCACGTTGTCTTTTAATATTTCCGATACACATTTTATGTATCAATCTAGTTGTCCTGCCATAAATTTTAATTCATTTTTTTCGGGATTAACCGGCTGTAACTTTGTGCATCCAGCTGATTTAATTGCAACAAAATTTGTGAAAATATAAGAGCCCTTAGGCAACATGCTAAAGTGGTTGTAATTAAAATCCAACCACCGCAATGGCTTGGACACGACGATTAAGTTTGAACAATTTGCCATAATTTGATGAAAATTACTCTTCAATGGCCCCTTTTGACGCTTTTTGGTTTGCTGATGCTGCTCCTATGATTTTTTAGGCTGCACTAATATGTATTCTGTCGCATAAAACTCATAAATACAGATAATTTTTCGAAAGCCAACAATACTGCAAAATTGATTTTCCGCGATATCTTGAAAGCAAACATATTGTTGGCCTGTGTAATTCAGCACTTCTCTGTACCTTGTGTAAAGTGCTCAGTACTGACGGTTTCTCGAGCGCTGGCCACCATACTATATAGAACTCCATAGAGCAGTATGGGACGTACAATGGCTATGTATAGCCAGTGAACTATTGCTGGGGAAAATCCCCATTTACGGCCTATCGCCTGCTTACATACGAAGAGGGCAATGGATGCCAGCTTTACTCGCTCAGAAATATTGTCGTGCCAGAGTAGTTTCCTGTCCAGCACGACAACTAGGTACTTGGCAGTGTTTTTGAATTCCAAACTTATATTGTTTAGTTTGGGAGGCATAAGATCTGGAACTTTGTATCTCCGTGTGAAGAAAACTAGTTCCGTCACTCAGAAAGTGTTGCCAGCGCGGTTCTGCATGAGGTCACATAAGGATTGTGGAAAACTTCCGCATTTGAATATAGCAATGTCATCTGCATAGACCACCACCACATATCACCTGCCTCCATGAGGCGCAGCAATTGTTGCCTGCTACGTGGTGACGGCACCAGGGAAGACATTGTTAAAGGCACCCTGTATGTCCAGAAATGCTAGCAGAGAGTGTTCTTTTATTTCAAGCAATTTTTCAATGCTTGAAACTAGGGAATGTAAGGCAGTCTCAGTGGATCTGTCTTTGCAGTATGCGTGTTGCGTATTTGCTAAGAGAGAAGGGTTAATAGTCTGCCTTAGGTGGGCGTCAATTAGTCTTTCAAGAGTTTTGACCAGAAATGACTATAGGCTTATTGGCCTTTAGTAGCTAGGTCTAGCATATGAGGCTTTGCCAGCTTTGGGTATAAATAGCACTTTAGATTCCCTCCATTTAGTAGGTATATATAGCTAACCTTAAGGCAGCTTGTAAAAATTATGTGTATCCACGCCATGGTGTGCTCCAAAGAATTTTGGAGCTTAAGTGACTTAAAGGGCTCGAATGTGTCAATTGCCCATTTAATTTTGGCCTTAGTGACAATATCAATATTGTGTTGTCTTAAAAGGTTTGGTTGCCTTAATGTCAATTGTAGGATACTAGAACATGCTGGCAAGTGTGTGGTCAGCAGGAGATCCAAGGATTCCTCGCTGGAGTCAGTCCAGGTTCCATCTTCATTTTGTAAGAGATCTGGCAAAACAAGCGACTTGTCCAAAATTTTCCTGAGGCGCGATGCGTCAGAAGTGGACTCTATATTGCTACAGAAATAAGCCCAAGAGGTGCGTTTTGCTTTCCTTAGGGTTTTTCCTTGTATAATTCTCAAAAGGTGGTTTAATCATTATATTTGGAGGCATTAAAAGTATGCCTACATTCTTTCCTGATGGAGGTTTGTTTGTGGATTTTTGTTTTCTAGGGGGGGTCATGCCCTATTGAAGGATTTGGAACACGCTGTGGTGAACATGTCGACTAGTTTATTTATTTATTTATGTTACTCCCAGCGCAACAAGTACATTGGCACTTATAAATTAACGCGCTAGTCACAGTTTTTTTATCCTTAACATTCATCGATTTTCCTAACTCAAATTAAATTATTACAATTATTAAATTTAAATTTAATTTTTAACACTAACAGACATAGAACTTAATTGTATTAAAAGTATTCGTTAAAATTATTCTGTTATATCTATTTGATTATTACTCTAATTCCCTATCTTGCATGATTTCCCTAACCTTCATCTTAAATTGAATTACGCTTCCAATTGTTTTGATACCATGAGGTAGATCGTTCCATAGCCGAATAGCATTTATCAAAAACTGCCTCTCAAAAACTACCATCTCGGGCATATAAAATTGTTTGTGCGCTTCGATGCTGCAGGTCTTAGCATATTGTGAAGATAAGATGGTTCTCTGCTTGTAATGATCTTATGAATGAAAGTAAGAGTTCTGAGATTAATCCACGATTTGAGGCCAAGGTCAAAAATCTTCCGAGCTAGGTGTGATATGTGGTCGAATCGTCTACTATTAAATACATATCTAGCTATTGAGTTAAGTGACACATTAAGCTTCTGAAAGTCTCTAAAATCACAGTAGCCAAAAACTTCTACTCCATAAAAAAGTGTAGGTACGAGAATTTGTTTTGCTATAGTCATTTTAAGATGAACGGGTAATACCGACTTTGTCAGTGCGAGCTGCCGCAGCATTCCGTATGTTTTACCTGTTGCTTTTGATATGTGATTAGTCCATGTTAGGTTGTTGCTAAAGGTTATGCCGAGATTGACAGCATGTTCTACATAATTAATTGAAGTGCCATTAATGACAACTTTTGGCAACTGGCTTGTGTCGAGGGATTTTTTATATATGACTATGCACTTGGTTTTAGCCGGGTTAAGACCTAATCCGTTCTCTTTAGCCCAAGTATCGATTTTAGCAAGCACATTATTGGTTACACATACACATTCATTAATATTTATAAGAGGCCTACTAACATAGATTTGGACATCGTCAGCATACATGTGGACATCACAATCTGACAGGACACTAGGAAGATCATTCACGTATACAGAAAACAACAATGGTCCCAAAACAGACCCCTCGAGGACACCACGATGGACTGAGCAAAAGTTAGAAATGCGGGAGCCTGATGCCACGGCCTGCATTCTGTTATTTAGATATGACTTAAGCAGAGAAACTGCAGTTCTTGAAAAGTTGTATAAGTTCATCAGTTTCGTGCAGAGAATCTCGTGATTGACAGCATCAAATGCTTTACTGTGGTCAAGCAGCGTCAGAAAAGTTACACAGCTATCGTCCAGCTGTTTCCGAATATCCTCGACTATACTAGTTATTGCTGTGATGCACCCCCGATTCTTTCTAAAACCCGACTGTTTTTGACTCAATAGCTTATGATTATTAAGGAAGCACTGCATTTGTGTAGCCATTAGATTCTCAAAAATTTTAGACATAAATGGTAAAATGGACACCGGCCTAAAGTCCATATTGGTTTTCGGAATAGGGATAATTTTATCGTTTTTCCATGCATATGGAGACGTGGACGTGGTAAAAGCCGTATTAATGATATGAGTAATATGGTTTAGTATCACAGGCAGTAGTATTTTAACAAATTTTGGACTAACATTATCTAAACCTTCAGCATTTGACTTCACTTTTTATAAATACTTTCAATAACATCACACGGACTGACACAAGCAAAACTAAAACTATTATCACAGAGCGGTAACACATTTAGATAATTATTGCACGTAGCCTCAGGTACATCTATCTGCGCGAACTTCTCATTCAACTCATTTACATTAATAATCTCCGTTGGGCGTGCTTTGATTTTTCCGATTCCTAGACTATTAACTTCTCTCCAGGAATCTCTGGTCATAGCAACTTGGCTAAATGTGGAATTATAATAATTTCGCTTTGCTACACTAATCATTTTAGTTACAGTGACCCTAGTTCGTCTATTTGTTCGCCGTTTGTTGGTGTGAACGGCGGAATGGGTTCAATATTTTTTGTAAAATAGTTAATGTATGTTTCCCAGTTGGTTCTTCTGGGATTTAGTATTTTAATGGGAGGGGGGCATTTATTGCTAAATTTGCACTCTATATACCTATGGTCCGAGAAAGAGTGATCTGTTAGGACCTTCCAAGACAATTTGGTTCCGCAGGTCCTCCGAAAAGAGGGTGATGTCCAAGACCTCCTTTCGTTTTTTATTATAAAGGTGGGGTCGTTTTAACTTTGTTTTCGAGGGCAATATTGGTACTGAGTAGATAATTAAAGGGTGACTCACCACTTAAAAGAAAGCCACAAAATACGTCAAAGTATCGACCAGATTTAAGAGTTGACTTACAAAATATGTGACTTGTACTACGATTGGTCGGGCTTCACTCGAGCTCCAGCCGTCTGTCAGTATGCCAAGAAATTGGCTACCCTGGTGGGTAACAGCTAGCACGCTATACCGCAGAATACACTTGAGAAAAAGTTCTATTATCTCCGAAGTCGATGCTAAATCTTCGACGTCAAGCAGAATCAATCTGAAATCAGCTTGTTGATGGTTTCTAACATTCAACGAAAACTATCGAAAACTAGTACACATTTTCAAAGAAATAAGAAAAAAATTGCGTTTATGGTCAATACGACCAGATTCAACCAAATGTGGCACATCTGAATCAAAGCTAAAAACAACTGGATATTGAGGGAAACAAATTCCTAAAAATTGGTAAGTGGACAGTAAGTGGACAAATCTTTGCAGTTTTCGTTTGGCAACAGAATCAGCTCTCAAGTCCAAAAGGAATTTGAAGAAGAGACACGGAGTGGTTCCAGAACGCAACGAGCAAATGAGGAAATAAAAGAAAAATAAGAGATGTTGACCCTTTGGCCGACAGCAATGAAATGAAATGAAATCAACGAACTCAGGGAAGGTATCCAACAATTTGTGTGACAACCAAATTTATAGCCTACTTGGTCCTTTTGATGAAATTAAAAAGGTTGTAAGGCATTGTTGGTTTCATAGTTATATAAACATAGTAGGCTTAAAGCTACAGTTAAAAATTGTTTGCGCTTTAAACAAGCATATTCATACTCTATTTCAATGGTACAAAGATTCAAATTAGTTTGTGTGAAAGTATGTAACGGACAGAGCGGAGCATCTTCGATCATATCTTTATAAATCCAAACAAGTGTATAGCGAAAACATAATTTAGGGAAAACAATTGTACACTGGAATTGAATGAAAAATTGACCGTCAGAAATTCCAAGAAATTCCAGAAAAAGTGGCTTAAAAAGTAGCCAATTAATAGCCTTTTTCCACCAAAGAAATGAAGCTTCATTTTTTGAAATGAGAAGAAATGAAGAAAATGATATCATTTCTTTCCATACAAATTGTTGTTGCATTTTGCCCATCATTTCTTTCATTTCTCAAAAATGATGGCATTCCCCACGAAGGAATTTGGTATTTTTTAAATAAAATAACTCGCTACTCTCTGGAAATAGAAAATGTCATTTAAATTTAAAAAGTAGTCGAAATTTTGTTTAAAATATAAATTAGTCAAAAAAAGTTGTGTATTTAGCTTTCTGCTAATAATTCAGGGCGATAACAATGCGTTCGCCCCAAATTTGCTTTCCTGACGGGTATGTTTTTTTTTTGGGAAAATATTGCAAAAAGTCCCCGTGAGTTTGTAAGTGGCCATTCAGCTGTTTTTGTCAACGTGGCATTGCGAATGTCAAAAAGATGACGATTTGTCAATGGAAACAGCATCACTTTTTTAAGAAATGAAAATGATACAAAATGAAGCCAGTGGAAATAGGCTATAACCCATGATGTCGGATGGAATGGACGGTTTTGAAGGTTCCACTTTTTCATCTTTTTTTTGACCAAGATAAATTAAGGTCCTGACTATGGCTTACGGTTGTCATTTCTTGATATTTTAGACCAGGGGGTGCCCGCGCCCATTCCGCAAGCAACGCAATTGTTGTTGCTTTGCGCAAAGGAATAGCTCGCTCGCAAACGTTATACGCACCCATAAGCCAGTAAACAACAATTTCATATGCTTGCTCATACTTTTTTTCAGAACTATATTTTGTATGGCAAGCAGTACCAAATAGTTCAGCCTTATTTATCAAACTTGGTGAAATTATGTAAAAGCATAGAAAACTTATAAATACGAGGTTTGCGCACGTTTTTGGTTAAAGACAAAAAAGTTGTTCTAACTAAAACTACTTTTTCGACCAATAGTTCCTATGGCAGCTATATGCTATAGTCATAATCGGATGAACAAAATTGGTAGAATTGTGTGGCAGCATATAGTATTGATCAATAACACTGTGACACATTTTTGAACTCAAAAAATAGCGTAAGTTAAAGTCGGCTCTAACCGACTTCGATATACCCGTTACTCATGGAAACAAATGTTTAATAGCCTTCCTGTGTGCCTGAGGTGGGTCAGCCGAAAAGTATGCAACATTTTTTAACTCGGCTATTTATCATCCGATCTTGATGAAAATTTCAGGGCTTATAGATGTTGCGAATATAAATGTAAGTTTTAAATTTGAGATCGATATCTCATTGTGGGAGTTATCCAACATTTTTTATTGTGGGGGCGTGGGTGGGCGTGGCAAAAATTTGAAATAAACTTGATCTGCGTGCAGACAAAAGGAGTCTACATTTCAAAATTGGTTGCTCTAGCTCTTCTAGTCTCTGAGATCTAGGTGTTCATACAGACAGACGGACGGACGGACGGACGGACAGACGGACATGGCTATATCGACTCGGCTGTTGATGCTGATCAAGAATATATATACTTTATATGGTCGGAAATGACTCCTTCTCTCTGTTACATACATTTGCACGACTTTAGTATACCCTTTTACTCTACGAGTAACGGGTATAAAAAGTTGATCGCGTCGAGACCACAAAATTCTGAAAGGGTGTGTTGGTAGTATAAAAAACCAGTCTTGGTTTGGTCTGATCAGCTGCCGTTTTCTTTTTATTGCACTTTGAACTTTTCAGCTTCAAAGTTGGACTAACGATTCTATATCTCGTAAACTATTTTGAATTTCGCTTTTAAATGTTCAACAAAGTTGTTGCTCTTGGTTTGACCTACAAAACATTTCTTAGTAGCAAATCAAAAAAATTACATCTTCATACTCAAAACGAGAGCGTAAGTTAAAGTCGGCTCAAAGCGACTTCGATATACCCGTTACTCATGGAAAAAAATGTTTAATAGCCTTCCTGTATGCCTGAGGAGGGTCAGTCGAAAAGTATGCAACATTTTTTTAACTCGGCTATTTATTATCCGATCTTGATGAAAATTTTAGGGCTTATAGATGTTACGAATATAAATCTACGTTTTGAATTTGAGATCGATATCTTAAAAATTGTGGGAGTTATTCAACATTTTCTAGTGTGGGGGTGTGGGTGGGCGTGGCAAAAATTTGAAATAAACTTGATCTGCGTGCAGACAATAGGAGTCTTCATTTCAAAATAGGTTGCTCTAGCTCTTCTAGTCTCTGAGATCTAGGTGTTCATACAGACAGACGGACGGACGGACAGACGGACAGACGGACAGACGGACGGACGGACAGACGGACGGATGGACAGACGGACAGACGGACATGGCTATATCGACTCGGCTGTTGATGCTGATCAAGAATATATAAGCTTTATATGGTCGGAAATGATTCCTTCTGACTGTTACATACATTTGCACGACTTTAGTATACCCTTTTACTCTACGAGTAACGGGTATAATTATAAAAGTTGCCCAAAAAAGCCAAGTTTTGACCACTTTTATACAGTTTTTCAACTTCATCATGAAATTCGTTTTAAATTTGGACAAGTAATTCAACACAAAGTTGTAGCTTAGACCAAAATTAAGAAACCGTTAGAAAGAACCAACTTCATTTAGTTACTCTTTCTTATAGTTATACGCCCACAAGCACGTACAACTGTCATAAAAACTCGAAAAACTAACATTTTCGGTAAAAAAGTAAAAATTTTAAAATTTTTTTAATTACAGTTTTTAAGTTATGGTTTTTTACTATATTCTTGATTTAATACAAAATTTAATACAATCGAAATTTTTGACTGTGTCGGCCTATTGGTACCAATTTTTATAGTTTTGGTTCCAATTCTACATGCTTAAGGGCCCGTAACTATACGAAGGACCAATCGAATGAAGTTGGTATGTTCCAATCGTTTGTTTATTCAAGTCCAAGCTACATTTTTGTCCTGCATTGCTTAGTCAAATTCGTTACAGTTTTCAAGACATAGATGAAAAACTGTACAAAATGAGGGGAAAAATTTTGATTTTAAGACATTTTTGTAATTTTGAGTATAAAGATGTGACTTTTTTGACTTGCTACTTAAGAATGTTTCGTAAGCCAAGCCAAGAGCAACGACTTCCTCTAAGACGTCAAAGCAAAATTCCAAATAGTTTACGAGATATGGAGTTGCAAGTCCCAATCAGAAGCTGAAAACTTCAAAGTGCAATAAAAAGAAAACGGCAGCTAACCAGAACAAACGCAGCGAATGCTTTTGTACCACCATCATACCCTTTCAGAATTTTTTCTTCTCGACTCTCTCAACTTTTTAGTGTTGCACAGTGTAACAAGTTTGGGAGCGATAGCATTCAAAACCAAAAAGGTATTCCTACTACGACTTTTTTTCTGACTTAACTTTTGTATGGCAGCTATACCATATAGATGTTCGATTTTCATCAAACTTGTTGGAATTATGTAAAAGCATAAAAAACTGATAGATACGAGGTTTGGTGGCGTTTGCATTGAAAACAAATTAGTTTTTATCACTTAGACTTTTTTTCAGACCTATCTTTTGTATGGCAGCTATACTATATAGTTGTCTGATTTTCACCAAACTTAGTGAAATTCTGTGAAAGCATAGAAAACTCATAAATACGGGGCTTGGGGGCGTTGGAATTGAAAACCAAAAGAGTTTTTCTCACTAAAACTAGTTTTTCGATCGATCGTTCCTATGGCAGCTATATGATTTAGTCATCCGATCCGGCCGGTTCCGACAAATATGCAGCGTATTTGTACCTTTGGACTTTGTGCAAAGTTTGCTTAAGATAGCTTTAAAACTGAAGGAGAAGATAGCCTAGAAACAGACGGACATGGCTCTATCAACTTAGCTCGTCATGCTGATAAAGAATATATATACTTTATGTGGTCGGAGATGCTTGATTCAATGCGTTACAAACATCTGGACAGTGATTGGAAAGGTACTCAATTTTCTTACCTAGGTAAGGTACAAGATAAATGTCAAAAAATATACCTAGGTAAGGTAAAAGGTATCCGGAATTTCCAGTACCTAGGTAAAGGTACAAAAAAGGTACTTTTAAATTAAAAAGCAAGGTTCATCAATTTATATTAGTATTAAATATTAACTGTACGGGCTTAAATCCAAATATTATGTTTAAAAATCCTTGTTTGTTTGGAATCCAAAGCAAATTTAAAGCAAAGGTCTTTGCCACGCTTGAAGTTAAAACTCCTTTCATAAGGGCATCTTCAAGTTGATCACAATATTCAAAAATAATTCATGCATTGAAGTCAGAAAAAATCCTAAATATACAATCGGATTAGCCCTGCAAAGTTGTGACTAGTGCATTAAAAATATGTATCATCTTGTAGTACTGAGCTAGAGCCGAATAAATAAATTAAATTAAAGATGAATAGCCTTAGCGAAAATATCAGTAACATTCTTCAATTCATGCAAACGATTAATTTCTGTATTTGTAAATAATTGTTTTTTAAGAGTTGAACAAACACTTTGTAAATTGTGTTTTAGTTCCAAAATTCATTGAATACTTTCATGAAAACTGTTCCATCTTGTGCAGTTACTGTTCTTCATCTGCGGCTACTGTGAATCTGCTAACAGCATTCCAAGTTGCCGTTGCTTTCGTTAAGGAAGAATTCTACAACCGCTTGAATAATGTGTCAGTATCTTTCGTAACAACTAGGTTCAAAGTAATTTCAGCATCAGCTGAACTATCCCACTCTAATATCTTTAAAACAGACTCTTCTAAAAACTCAGGCGCTATGTGTTTCCTTCAAAACTGTACACTTTAAATGATTTTCAGAAGTTGGATACATTTTCTGTGAAGCAGTCTTTACACTTGTCATATCTCTAAATATTAGGTTATCAAATTTCTCTAAAGAGAAACTCCTATTTCATCAAAGAAGGCAACATTTTCTTAATATTTAGAGAAATTTGATTTGCTATTACACTATTGTCAGGGCGTCTCTTTAGAGATACACATATGACAAGTGTAAAGGCAGCTTAACTTTTTAACATTTGGATATCTCTAAGTCGGTATTTGCTATGAACTTTAGCTTATATAGTAGCAATTATTTCATGTGTGTGGGAAAATCGCACACATTTATGCGAGCACGACAGAATGACGACTATATAGTGGCCGGTTACATGAAAGTAACTTTTGTTATTGCAACACCAGATATCGGAAGTCGTACATATAAAATGAGTATTTTGAAACATACCGGCGATATTTTATTTATATAGTGTAAAAATTTTGCGATTTAAAAAAAATTTGTCTAAAAATCGAAAAATGTTTGCGAAAGTTAAAATGGGAGCACGGCTGATAGTCCGCCTTCCTCTTCTCTAGCATGGATCGTATAGTTTTTGAACATGGAATGTTTACCTGACGACCAGTTAAAGGTCTCTGATACGTTTCTTTTCAATATCGGCTATAATGTAATCGGACCGAAAAAAGTCACGTACGAAAAGTACCTAGTACCTTACTTATTGACAAGGTAAATGAAAATTAAGACCTAGGTAAGGTAAGAGGTATTCGAATTTGAAAATACCGAGGTAAGGTAAAGATACACAATATATGTATCTAGGTATGTACCTAGGTATTTTTACTTAGGTACTTCCAAACACTGCATCTGGACAATTCTAATGTACCTTCTGCAAGGGTATACATAAAAGCAATACTGGGAAATGTCATTACTAAATTTACACTAAAAATCTAGTTGACAATAGTGCAGAAGAGATGACGATATGTTAGCTGCTGTTTTTGAATAGAAATCTGATTTGCCGTAGCAGCAGGAGCATTAAGTGTGTGTGTTTTACTCGATACTCAGTATTCGATTCTTTGTAAACGATACTCAGTTCTCAATACTCAGAGCTCGATACTCAGTGTTCGGTACCCAGTACTTGATGCTCAGTACTCGATACGCAGTACTCAGAACTCGATGCTCAGAGTAAAATACTCAGTACTTGACAATCAGAGCTCGATACTCAGTGTTCGGTACCCAGTACTTGATACTCAGAACTCGATACTCTCTACAAGATACTTAGTACTCGATTCTCTGTACTCGCTACTCAGTACTTGATACGCAGTACTCACAACTTGATGCTCAGAGTACGATACCCAGTACTCGACACTCAGACCTCGATACTCAGTGTTCGTTACACAGAACTCGATGCTAAGTGCTCATTCTCTCAGTACTTGATTGGCAATTTCTTTTGTTAAATTAAGAATGTGCAGGGTGAAAATATATCATGTTGGATCAGTCGTTATACAAACCGTGCCAAGGGTGGCCAGCGAAGTGGAGAAGAACGGCACTGCCATGGATACAGAACGCTGCGAGCGTAGTATGATCAATAGAATATATCGACGCTGTCTTGGCTCACAAAGTTGCCAGGGACATTTACCCATAACTATGGCCAGCTGGCCACTCTGTATGAAAGAAAACAGTTTAAGCTGATTATACATTCGGTTTCTACTGCGTGGACTTACAGTCTCGGCCACCAAAGTGCCGCCATAGCAATAGACCAACAACTGACTCATGGCGGTCACTGAGTAGGCTATGTAGAGCATTACTCCCAGACTATTACCACCCACAGTCATCAGATCAATGATGCTTATGCCTATCACCAGAATGGCGGAGACAAAGTGAGCCAATGTGATGATCTCATATCGTTTGCGAAACAAATTCGTTAGCTTCATGAGGGCGTTCTGTTTCCCAATAATCCGAGCGAGCTGCCGTTCAATATTTAGACACTGCTCTGAATTGAGTTGAAGGCAGTCTGTGTGATCGAAGATGAGTTTAGCATTAAATGGTTGCAAGTGTGTCTTACCCTCAAAGGGTTGAAAGATGGCGCTAAGCTCCGCCTGCAGACACTTGAAGAGGGAGGAGATGTGCATGCAGAACTCAAAGTAGAAACCATCGCAGCCGCCAAACGTGAAGATGGTCACATATCCCGTATAGACAGTGAACAGATAGGTCAGTGGAAACCAAGGTGACTCCAAAAACAGTTTGGGCATGCTAAGAGACACAAAGAGTTAACAAAATACCAACACGTCCAAATCATAAAACACTTAAAGATTTAATTCTACTTCTCCCCCCACTCACGTCATGTTAAAGGGTATCCTCCACACAATCTCATCGTATCGCTGCTGCGCATACAAGACCATTGTCACAATCAAAGGCTTCAAACTGTATGTGGTACAGGTGAAGAATCCTGTGGATAGTGTCCAGAAATTTATACGCGCCGCCCTCAGGCAATGTTTTCGCACAATTAGATCCTTTTGCTTCGCACTGATGTAGGCAGAGTCCACGAATAGCAAGTATCTCAGCCGTGCTACCACATAGGCCAGATCATGACGATAGTTAAGCAAGAGGAACATTTTCAGTAGCGACACGGCCGAAGTGCCCGCCGGACAAAGCGTCTCCAAAGCAAAAGTGATTTGCATGTTTTGCAGATACACAGAGCCAGCATGCAATTCTGTTCCTACGCCAATGGCCAAGATACCAAAGTGCACCAGGGCACGTGTACGTGCCCTAAGTGAGTCCATTTGGGGCCAATAGCCCATCAGTCCCATAGAGAATTGCGGTATAGCAAATAAATACACGGGCAGAGGCTGGTCCCGTCGCAGGAATTCAAACCATTTGGTCATGTTGAAGCGTTGCACTGGCAATCAATCCACAGAGGCCTAAGGATTTCATAGTCCTGGCGGATACCGAGTAATTGACTTGTTGTTCAAGCAATTAGGTAGCACAAAAAGAGAAAAGTTTCCAAGCCCAGCACAATTTTCCAATTATCAAAGCTTCGCCAAGGTCAATGTAAATCAATCAATTCAAATTCATATCACGACTCTGGACGACGACAACGACGACAACAGAATTTAGTACGCAATCAGAGCTACTGCATCAATTAGCACTTTTAGCTAATTTCCAAAATCCGAAATAGTACTTGATAACTGGGGAAACTCGTCAAACTTGTACGATTCACTAATTTCTGACACGGGGCATGGTTGTCCAGGGGCGGTTCGGGCCCAACAGAACAGAAACCAATCTTCGTGTTCGGTCTTTCTCTTTTGACTTAATGTGAACACAGAACCTACAAATGTAAAACTTACGTTTATATAAACATCTCTTAAACCAAAGGACGTAATAGAAAACAGACTATTGATTTAATTGTCGAAGTCGTATATACTATATCTTATAGCCACGGTTGCCACTTGAAAAAATTAAATTACACCAAAAAAATTTTAAAAAATCGACATTTTCATTAAACAAGAAAGAAAGTCGGTCAAGCCCGACTATAACATACTCTGTACCCTTAACATCTCAGCTCGCATTTGCTCACGAGTTATACGCGCTCATCTCTAGTGAAACTTCTCTCTCTCTCTCTCACTAAGATTGCCGTTCAATAGAATGCTGCGGTGGTGGGTGGGGTGGTGCTGGGTGTTTACTGGCCGTTTTTTGCTCATAACTTGAGTATCGTTCATCCGATCTTTATCATTCCTTCAGCAAATCGATAAATAATTTTGTTTACAAGGTATCTCTAAAAGGTACGAATGATCTATCTTCAAAACTGTAGGAGATATGACGTTGTTTCCAAATTGCGGGGGCGGGAGTGGGCGTGGCAAAAATTGAAAATAAACTGGATCTGCCTGCAAGTATACGAAATATATGCCCAATACATGTCAAACCTCTATCTCTTACCATCTCTGAGATCTCTTCGTTCATACGGACGGACGGACAGACGGACGGACGGACAGACGGACGGACGGATAGACGGACAGACGGACATGGCTATATCGACTCGGCTGTTGATGCTGATCAAGAATATATATACTTTATAGGGTGTTTTAATATGTCGTTTAGAGCTTCTTAACGCTTACCTGGTAGTTGATGTTGGCGCCAGCATGCTTCACCAGGCTAAAAAGGTTGTTTAAAAGAAAAATAACATAACTCGAATCCACTCGGTTTTATCAAATCGCGGATACACATCACACACAACAAAAAAAAAAACTATGCTTTACAGCAACGGAGCAGCCAAATTTATAATTTTTTTCTTGTATGCGTACAGAGAACGCTAAACTAAACCAAAAATCCAAATAAAATCAAACGAACTATTCCTAGCGCAAACTATCCCCCTCCCTCTTCTGGACCCATCAAGCTCAGCTCGAAGAAAGTGTGCCGAAGTCGCTCTCGTTCGTCTCAGCCTCCCTCGCCGCGGTCTGTTCCAAATACGTCCCGTTCTTTTAAGCGGTGCTCGCCGCTTCAGCGATGCGTTTGTGGACTGGCGCATTGATCTTAGCGGGGTGCGGGGTACCACTGGGCATGCATTGGCCACTGTTGCTAAGCTGAGATTGTGCGTAGGTGGCGGCTTGCAGTATGCGTTGCTGAAATTGCTGCGTGCCTGATAGTTGCATCTATCTTTCAGCTCGTTCGGATTGTCGCTGCTACGGATCGCCCTAAGCGGACATGGTCTTGCTTCGCCTGTCTCTTTATTTTATGGGCCTCTGCCGTTGCGTTGAATTTAGTTGAACTTTTGGCAATTGTTGTAGGTCCGGATTGTATATATTTTTGTTTTGTTTTGTGCAGTTTTAGGTAATTGGCATTTCTAATTTTATTAATTTTATTAATTTTTATTAATTTTATTTTATTTAACTTTAATGCAGAGTTTTATTTTTCCGACAGTTGGTTTAAATTGGGTTAAAGGCGCATCGCTTAATAGGCACCAGCGCGACATGCATTTTTGTTGCATCAGATTGTTTCGTACCCGTACTCGATCCGGTCGCTTTTAGTTTTCAATCTTTACTAAACGCAGGTTCCGCTGGCTGTCGCTAAGCGGTCCCTTTTAGTCTTTGTCTGGCTGACGGCTTTTGTCGTTGAAGGGCATAGCGAGGGCGGTTTTGGTAATCGCAGGCCCACGTAACAGGCTCGGACCCGTCGATGTCTCGTACATGGAACGTGTCCGCAAAAGGAATTCATACGTGGCCTGTTTCTTGTCCTAGTCCTGTACACCCACGTGTGGCTTCGACCTGCGACCCTGAGATACCAACATTATGCAACGTACAGGTCCTTCGCATGGTAAATTCCCATCGTTTTTCCAGCACCGTTGGCCGATTCGTACAGAGCGTTGCCTTTCCTTCTTACTACTACGCATCGAACTCGGTTTGGGCCCAGCTTAGCATTATAGCCTTCCGCTAAGTTGCTTTGTTTAAAGTTTTTTCTATAGACGACCTGCCCTACCGAAAACTCGACTGTGCGATTACGCGTGTTACATGTCTTCTCAGCTCTCTTATGGGCGCATTCTAACTCTCGCTGGATTTTGCTGCGGAGGAGTTCCAATTTGTCTGCTGGTTCCATAACTTCTTGGTCAGCTGCAGCAATTCCTCCTATCTGTCGCATTATTAGGTAGGCTTTTGCGTGTTGAACCATTCGCGTACCAAACATTGCGTGATATGGTTCCGTGTCAATAGCAGAATGATGTCCGCTCCGTAATGCCCACGCTACCCGACTTAGATGCAAGTCCCATGTGCGCTGATCCTCCTGCACTGCTGTCCGAAGAATTTGAAGGACAGATCTATTTACTCGTTCTGCAGCGTTTGCCTGAGGCGAATAAAAACCAGTCCGTATATGTTGTATGCCGTACCGAGCCACCAAATCCGCAAACGTTTGAGAGACAAATTGTTTCCCATTATCCGAATGGATATATTCAGGCACTCCGAGTTGATGGAAGATTCCCTGCTCCATGAATTCCACCATTTTTCCTGCCACTGCACTTCTAAGAGGCTGCAACCACACGTATTTCGTAAAATGGTCCAAACAAACAAAAATAACAGAATTTCCACTTCGCGTCCTAGGATATGGTCCCATGAAGTCGATGTATAATCGTTAAAGTGGCCTTTCTGTGATCTGCTGCTTTCCCATTGGAGGCCGACTGCTTCTATTGGCTGTTTTAGTGCTCTTACAGATCTCGCAGTTTTGAGTAACTTCATGTACCTCAGTTGCCATCCCTGGCCAGTAATATTTCTGCCGAAGCCGCACCAGCGTCTTATGAATTCCACCATGTCCTGCGGATGATGCATAATGTGCTTGATTAAGAATATCCGCACGCAGCTCCGATGGTACCCATAGCTTCCACAACAGATCGTCATGAATGCTATCGCCAGTCCTAAATCCGACCCGTTTATACACATTATCCGTCAGATACGCAAACATCTGGCAACTCTTTCTGTTTCTTTGTGGTAATTTTTACCAGAGCTCTATACTCCTCTGACTTAAAAGCGGCTGCCGTCAAATCAATTTCATAACTGTCTCTGGTACCCAGCCCGATCTCCTCCATATACATTCGAGAAAGAGTGTCCGGTACAACATTCAAAGATCCTTTTCGGTGTTCTATATTAAAGTCAAAAGCCTGCAGTTTTAGGCTCCAACGAGCCAATCGCCCTGTGAGGTCCTTTTGGTTTATTAACCATTTGAGGCTAGCGTGGTCTGTAATCACCTTAAAGGGCATCCCTTCTACATACGCACGAAAACGGTGTACGCTTAAGATGGCCGCAAAGCACTCGAGCTCAGTTATGCTATAATTGCGTTGAGCCTTGTTGAGCTTAGCTGACATGAACGCTATGGGTCGCTCATTTCCCTCGTCGTCCTCTTGAAAAAGTACCCCTCCAACTCCTACCGTAGAGGCATCGCATTGGATTACGAAAGGTCTCTTAAAGTCAGCTGTGACCAATACTGGAGCCGTGATTAGGGCTGCCTTTAGAGCTGCAAATGCCCGACGACCGTCTTCTGTCAAAGAAAAATTGCGGATTCGATCCTTAGCCAGACTGTCATGAAGTGGAGCTGCTATGCTGGCGTAGTCCTTCACGAATCTCCGGTACCAGCCAGTCATTCCCAGAAAACGTCTTAACTGTGTAGCCGTCTTAGGTTCTGGAAATTCACGCACTGCGCTAACCTTGCTCTCATCCTTCTTGATTTTTCCCTCACCCACTACGAATACCAAATACTTCGCCTGTCGATAGCAAAACTTGCTTTTCTCCACATTAATGGTGAGCTGGGCGCGCGCCAGGCACTCAGCAACTTTTTTGAGCAAGGATAAATGTTCTTCAAAGGTTTTTGAGCACACCAATAGGTCGTCGAGGTAGACGAATACGTGCTCTCTTAAGACTGCTGGAATCACCTTATCCATCAGGCGACACATCCTCTGAGCTGAGTTACACAGCCCGAACGGCATCACTGTAAAATGGTAGAGAGGACGCCCAGGGACAGTAAATGCGGTTTTCTCCCTACTCTTCACTTCCAATGGGACCTGCCAAAACGCATCTTTAAGATCAATTGTAAAATATGTCTCCTGGAGTCGACTTAAAAGTCCCTCGATATGCGGCAATGGATACGCATCCTTAACTGTTCGTTCATTAACCTTGCGCGCATCAAGACAAAGTCGATTTTTGGGACCCTTTTGGACTAGCGTAACTGGGGAGCTCCAACTGCTGTTGCTTTCTTCAATCACTCCCAGTTCCAGCATTCTGTCTAATTCCGCATAAACTAATTTTTGTTTCGCTGGCGATATCGGATAATGCCTCTGTTTGATTGGAAGCTGTTCATTGTGGACCTCAATAACGTGCTGCTCCAAAGACGTCTTTCCCAATCTTAAGGCCCCAGATGAGGGAAATGCGCATTTTATTTGCTCCAACCGCACCACCTGTTCTGACGTCAACTCGTGGGGTGTATATGCTGTTACGGGGGGATCAGGATCATCCAAAACTGACAGCTCGCTCACGTGGATAGATTCTTTCACTAATTCCCCTTTTACCCGACCGACTTTCTTGCCAACCACAGCCAAATCAAACTTTCTCCAAAACTCGATGCCAAAATAAAACGGTTGCTGTAGCGCTGGCACAATAAGGAAATCCAATTCCCTCTCTTCTCCTTCCCAAGATATCGGAAGGGAAATAATGCCTTGTACCATTGTTGTTCCTCCGTCTGCTGTGCGTACTTCCTGTTTCTTTAACCGCCGCACACGTTTCTCTCGACCCTTCAGAAACTCCTCGGCTCCATGCCCAATGCAATTTGCACTTGCTCCGGTATCTAATAGGGCCACAACTTCGACTCCATCGAATTTGGTTTTTGCGAATAAGCGATTGTCCTGTTCTAGTGAAACAACTGCAGCCACCACTGCTTTTTCCAGGGATTCCTCATCTTTCTCTCTTTGTCGCAATTGCTCGATCTTTTTGTAGTTCCGGGTTTTTTGACTCTCTGGCTCCTCTCCAAATATTCGCGCCCTTGCCTCCTCGTATTCCTGTTGGCGCCGATGCAGACTTTTCTCTGGGGCTATCTGCCGCGGAGGATGTACTATCGGTTCTATTGGTGTTTCAGGTTCACGTTTGCCTGCGCAGAAACTCCCGTTGCTCCTGGCAGACCTTTCTGTAAAAACGTCGCATCTACTGCCAAATAGGAGTTCATTTTACCACAGGCGAAGCAATTGGCTTCATGAAATGCCGATTTACATGGCTCCTTTGATGAATCATTCTGCTGTTTTCGGTAAAAATCGCCCGGCAATCCGCACACAAAGCATAGGTACAAGTGGAAAGGCGACGAGCAGAAGGCCTCTCCTCCAGCTATGCTCGGTCTAGGTGGACCCAAAGCAGCGCCTTCTCTACCAGCATTTGGCCGAAAACTGCCATTCCCTCCGGTTGGTTGCTGTCGTGCAGGCCGTTGGTCTCGATGCTCCCTTGTGCCCCTCTGGATAGCTTCCACATCGATAGCGTCCTCTCTTTCCCTCGGAGCCACTTCTAGCTCGGCCAGACTGCGACCTCCTCCCTTTCCTCGATGCTCTTTCAGCCACTTTTCAGCTCTAGCGCCTTCCCTCCTAAAATGCCCCAGAGTGACAATTCTTGACCCATAAAGCACGCCTCCGAGCTGGGCATTTAGATTGTCCTGAATTATCTCCACAAACTTGGCTTCAGGAACCCGTTCCACTAGCTTAAAGTTGAGATTATGAACATCTGAGTAAAACTCCTCAAATGGTTCTCCGGGCTGTTGCTTCCTCTCCATTATCGCCTTAATAGTGGCATAGTCCGAATCCGCGGTAGAAAAGGTAGACACCAGCTCTCTTCTTAGGTCCTCGTAACCAAAACGGAAGTCAGTCAGGTGATCCTCCAAAATCTGCCAGTACCATTTGGCAGCGGCTCCCGCCAGAAGAAAATGGAACTCATTATAAAGCTGCCTGTCGGTTACTAAATATTGCTCCTTCATCCGCCCTACTCTGAATATGAAGCTCTCTACGGTCATCCCTTTGCCTGATCCATCGAACTTCAAATTAGATCGGTCCAAGGGTATATGTCGGCTTCGATCAATTTCGGTGGGACCCCGACTCGCACTAAATGCCGCTTGAGTGGTTGCTGCTCGAGTGGTTGCTGCTGCTTCACCTTTCCCAGTGTCTTCCAAAAAGCCTACTCGTCGAGTTTTCTGCGTCTGCTGCGCTGCTGGTGTAGAAGTCTGTGCATTTCCGCCTTCTGATCCGGCTATAGACAACTCCAGCTCTATCATTCTACTGGTCATCTGGTCTACTTCTGAGCGAAGATCAGCTAAGACCCGTATTACGGCCTGGTTCTGAGCAAACACCCCTGCAACCATCCTGCAACCATCCGGCCTGCCGGCTGCGACTCACCAAATTCACCTCCAACTGCTCCCTCTTCGTCTTCCATAGTACTACTGTGGAAGTCTGTTAGGGTGCCCAATTGGTCCAGCCTGCTGGAAAAGCTTAGAGATTCCGTTGCGTTGGGTTGCCTTTGGTAAGTTTCCTTTTGGCGTTGGTAACTCATCGGGGTTTTGTCGCTCAGCTCCACCAGTTGGCCTAATGGATCTTCTGCACTGAGCGCCCGTTTGGTACTGCGGGTCAGACGGCGACCTTGTATCGGCAACACTCCTCTCGCTGCGCGTTCCATTCACCTACTCAAACCCACAAAAAAAACCCTCTACTAGAAAACCACCTCTGTACTTCCTACTGCTAGTGTACCTACTTTTCAGACCCACACCTAAAAAAAAATATATTTAAAGAATATATATATATATGTTCCAATCCAACCTAGAACAAACTAAATACTACCAAAAAAAAATATATCTAAATCTTTATAAATGTATAAAAAAGGATTAAAATTTATATAGCAATTTTATCCTGTATAAAATATAGTGATATACCTACATATATATATAATGATTATATTAAAAAGCAAAAAAAAAAAACAATATTTGTATATAAACTTTTCTATATAAAAGCAACTCTCTTATTATTCCTTGTTAAACCCTGTTCCCATTAAAAATGGGAAAAGGGGATCATGAAGTTGTGCAAATGTATGTAACAGCCAGAAGGAAGCTTCTCCGACCCTATAAAGTATATATATTCTTGATCAGCATCAACAGCCGAGTCGATATAGCCATGTCCGTCTGTCTGTCTGTCTGTATGAACGCGTCGATCTCAGAGACCATAATAGATAGAGATACAAATTTTGGCATGCACATAGGTGTATACCGTACCCAGTTCAAGTTTGTTTCAGATTTGAAAAATCCCCCCCCCCCCCCTCCCCCCTTAAACCGCAAAAAACAGTCACAGCCACAATTTTAAAGTTAGAACCTGGTGGCTTAATATATACTATCCTAGGCTTTATATCTAACTACTCTCCAAAGGAAAATAAGATACGAGCAAAAACACAAAAGTTATTAGCGTTTGTGTTAGTGAGTGTGTTTGCATGTGTGTCTCAATTGAACAGGGTATTTTGTAGTCGGGAAACTCGACTACAGCGCTCTTACTTGTTTTTTTCTTCTTTTGTTTCTTCTTCAATTAATTCATTTAACTATTGGGGAGGGTATGCTTCGGCAGATAATGGTCTTACTTTGTATTCTGACCGCTGAGACTGCATTTTAATATGTTTCTTCCTTGATCTCATGTCTGTCCGGAAAAATTCCTGTCCTCCCCCTCCCCCCAGTCTATGCTAAAACGGGCCTCAGCTGGGCGTCGCCTCATCCTGGAAGCAGCTCACTGCCTCCAAGGACTTAAACTGCTTTCAGCCTCAGTGTTGCCAAGATTCACGTAGCCGACGCAATTGGGTTAACCCACCTGCACTTTAAGCTCTCCAATATTGGCTACTACCACCCAGATCACTAACTCATCCGACCCTGATCTTTGATCTGGTATCTCGGAGCGGTTAGCTTTTCCGGGGGCTCAACTTTACTTCCCAAATTCCTGCCTCACAGCACTAGTAGCTTTCTCTCTAGTTACTGGCAGCAAAAAAAGCATCTTAGAGTTGCGTAAAGTCCCCAATGACAAAAAAAAAAAAAAATATTTAAATTTAAAGTCCGTCCTTTGCACACAAGCGTTGGGCGCCAATTGCTATGTTCCTTCTCGGCATGTAGGATCAGCTCGCCTCCCTCTGGCACGGTGGTAGCCCGGCTGAAGCTCGCCGTATTTGGTGGGGTTCTTTCTTCGAAGGGCTAATCTCATCCAGAAACATATTCAATAATGTAGAATCGTGTCAATTCCTCAAACAAACAAAAATGGATAGAGTAAAGAAAAAGATGGGCTATGTAAAGAACATGGAAAAAGTCCGTAAAAAATAGAAAAGGAAAATTGTCGATGCTGTCCACAAGCTGACCCCACATTCACTCAGACACTCCGCTCCACAAGCATACTTCCCTTCGTACATACACTCATACACTCTCCATACATACTCTTTCATAACTGCTACATTCACTCCATATTCCCAACTTTCACGCTCACCCCAGTCAACTTGTATGGTGTTCTGACAGCTGGGCCTTTTGCCCACCCCTTCTCACTCTGCCAATGCATTGTGACCATGGGCCTTTACTTCATGACCCTCTTTCTTCAGTCCGTTGTTCGTCTAAATGTCCATGAGACTACCTACAGTCACAATCATCCTTTTATGAAGGATACTTACCATCATCGACTTCCATCAACATACCCACCCCAATCTGTACTAGATTTACCAATTCATGTTTTTCATTTGGAGAATTATTCAATATACAATGTTTTTAATGTTCAAAGACTTCATCACTAAACCTAACAAATATAACCTAAATATATATTTATAAAAAAAAATTAACCTATAAAAAGGCAAAAAAAAAACAAGAAAGAAAGTCGGTCAAGCCCGAGTATAACATACTCTGTACCCTTAACATCGCAGCTCGCTCATCTCAAAGTTTCACTCTCTCTCTCTCTCTCTCTCTCTCACTAAGATTGCCGTTCAATAGAATGCTGTTGATGGGTGGGCGGGTGTTTACTGGCCGTTTTTTGCTCATAACTTGAGTATCGTTCATCCGATCTTTATCATTCCTTCAGCAAATCGATAAATAATTTTGATTACTAGATATCTCTAGAAGGTACGAATCACGAAGTACGAAGGTACGATCATCAAAACTGTAGGAGATATGACGTTTTTTCCAAATTGCGGAGGCGGGAGGGGGCGTGGCAAAAATTGAAAATAAACTTGATCTGCTTGCAAGTATAAGAAATATATGCCCCATACATGTCAAACCTCTATCTCTTACCATCTCTGAGATCTCTTCGTTCATACGGACGGACGTACAGACGGACGGACGGACAGACGGACAGACAGACAGACAGACAGACGGACAGACGGACATGGTTATATCGAACCGGCTGTTGATGCTAATCAAGAATATATATACTGTATAGGGTCGGAAACGATTCCTTCTCCCTGTTACATACTTTTGCACAAACTTAATATACTCTATGTACCTTCAATACAGAGTATAAACATTTAATTAAAAAAAAATTTTTCGGTTAATTTAAAAACAAAAATATTTATAAATTATATTAAAAAAAATGAATCAGAATAAAGTATAATATCTTTACAACATGTATTATTTTTTTAAAAAAACTGTACAAACCTCAATATACCAAAATATACTGTAACCTTAAATTTTCATGCTTCGCAGCGGGGGCTAGGAATTCATTTTAGACATGGGGTTTCTTCTTGAAATTTTCTTAGAATTCATCGCATATTCCGAATCTACTATACGCTTATCGCATAAAAAAATGGACCCGCCCTAATGTATATGTAATGTGTGTGGCTAGAGTTAAGGTAAAGCAATGGGCCCAGTGACTTTTAATCGCATCCCAAGCTATCCTAACCTATGGTTGCATTTGCTTAACCATCCGACAAGCTATGACCTTACTAGCAATTCAGGGCAAATTCATATATTTTAAGTATTTTGGTTTCCTTTTAGCTCTAAAAGGTCTCAATTGAGCGTCAAATGCTTATAGATGGTTCGAAACCAGGCTAAGTTGTTCTAAATATAAACTTTTAGGAGCATACTTTTCAGGGCATTTCCCTACCCATCCCAACGAGCTCATTAATGAAATTGCTTGATTGAGTGGCGATAGCGGGTGTTTGCTGTATCTATTTCTTTTATACATCAGACAATTTGTAAATTAAAGGTTGCGGACAGCCAACAGGAGTGTAGTCAATCTGCATAATGATGACGGCATAACCCAGACAGCTGCTCAACAGATCAAAGGCGTCACGCATATCCAATTCCTAAATAGGCCAAACATAGTTTAATTTCTGAAGGCGGAGCAAGTGACAAGCCAAATAAGACTGCAAGAGCAAAAAGGGGAAAGTCTTAAACAAGAGGGAGATCCCAATGAATGTACTTACCACACGCTGGACGTGCTTTATCGTAAGCGGCAGGAGCAGCACATCATTGAGCCGAAAATCGGTGGCCAAAACATGAAGGCAACAATCCAGACGTTGAAGTAGGCCATATAGAAGGTGCAGGTGTATGAATATAACACTGGCAAGATATCCATTCCACATAGCCAGACATGACGTGCCGAATTCCCCCACTGAGGGATAGGCTTAGTTGCAGGAGCAGCCACAGGTAAACCAAACGACAGAAATGTGACACATTTCAAATATATCCCCACCAAATGGCAACCCAATAGTATGCAGCTAAACTGATGGAAAAAAGGTCAAGAATTAAGGCCAAGATTTAGGTAGCTGTAGCTGTTAGCCAGAGAAGTTCTAGCATCGAAATAAGCCAGTCAGAAATGGAGACAGCACCTGACAGAGAGCCCACCAATAGCGCGCAACAGTCGCAAACCCAACCAAGTGACTAATCCTCAGTGGCTCCGTTTGCGCAAGTACAAATCGAACTGCACCAGGGTAATGAAATACGCAAATGCCGTCACGGCAATAAGATAAACCAATCGTCTGTCCAAGTACAGCATGCCACACAGCATGGGTGGACGACTCAGTTGCAGTTGTAAGGCAAAATGTTCCACCTCCTGATCCAATCTCACATCCAACGTATGCAGCTCACTAAAGCGACGCATCGTCAGGGCCAGACTCTCCAGCTCCAGTTTGATGTGCTCATTTAGCAGGGTAATTATATGTAGGTGTCTAGGTAGAAGCATAAAGCATACAGGGAACTAATCACTATGGGATAACTAATCTCCTCCAGCGACTGTTTGGCCAGCATATTGAAGATGGTAAACAGATTGGTCAAATTGTTAATCAAAGTGGTCAGCATCAGACCCATCAGCTGCAGTTGCTGCATGCCAAAGCTTTCCACATGCAGCGCATGTATCTGGCCAAACATTAGACGCAGTGCCTCCAGACGATCACACATCTCCCCATAATAGATGGCCCTCCATTGCTCGCTGCCTCGATGGAACTGCTTTAGCTGCACATGCAACTGCCGCATGTACTTCAGCACACTGCCACTGATGAAGTAGAAGTAGTCCGCCATGTGCTCCGTGTAGTTCCACAACACAAATCCATAGATGGCGAAATGCATGTGCAAATGGCTCGACTCCAGGCCATACGCCGCATAGATGTCACACACCTGCACCATTATCATTAGATTGATCAGGCAGAACTTCAAATACATAAAAAACTCAAAACGACGCTTGGGCCGACGAGAACCCCTGTAGCCATCCTTAAAGGCCCGCTCCAGGTTCTGCCGTTGCAGTGTGCAACGCTGATGGTTGGCCTCGAAGTGGACCATGGTTGCCACATAGGTGACTATCACCGCGATGGCCGTGTTGGCAAAGTACACATAGATGAGCAGCTGCATGCGACGATCGTGCGTCTCGGCCAAGGCCCGATAGCTATAGCCAAAGTAGCCGGGGAGCACCACAATGAGCAGTAAACTCAGCGCATGACTGTAGACGGTGAGCAGAGCGTTCAGGGGCTTAGGCAGCGGCTCCTGCGGCGCATAGTCGATGGCCACCTGGCCGCAGATGAACGCATAAATGTGACCATATTTGTAGAGCTTGTACTCGTGCCGATCCCAGAAACTAAGCGACTCGTGCGATGTGCCCATGCTGAAGTGTGGAATGAAACTAACCAGTCTAAACGCTAGGCTCTAGACGCTGAGTGGATTACAGAGATTGGACAAGGGAGACTAGGCACGCACAATATGAAAATGAAAATGGGGTGGAAGGGTGTTTTTTTGGTCTATTGGAATGATTTGGCTAGAGCAATAATGGAACCAGATGCCTGTAGAATCTGCAAAGAAATTGTTGGTTGGATATTTAGTTGTTTGTTGAGTGAATAAACGGTAGGCAATCCCAATCTTAGTGTGAAACTAGAATTTGTTTACTTAAAATAAGTAACTTCTATGCTTAACAAAAATAAAGTTCTATGTTAATGAATAACACAAGGACACAAAATTAAACTTTTTCCAGTATATTGAAGGGTCGGTGGTGATTCTAGATGATTTTCGTGTGCTGTACACGAATCTGTGTTCAGAAATGGTCCATCACGTTGAAAATTTTAGTAGTTTGAGCTTAAAGGTACAAAAAACGCTTTATTTGACTCTTTTTATACGCGTTTTGTGGAGAACCTACACTTTCTTTGATACTATCAGAAAGAACTACTCCTTAACTTTGAAATAAACCATCCCAAACAATTCTACGATTTTTTCCAATGAAGATATACAATTTTTAGTAATTGTATCCGAGTTCACAGACACCCAATATATTGTTGCTAGCCTGGAATATCTTCGCTTTAAAAAATCTTACAGTTCTTTGGGATAGTTTATTTTTAAGTTAAGAAATAGCAATTTACGATAATTTCAACAAAAAGTCAAAACAAAATTATAGGTTCCCCACAAAACGCGTCTGAAAAGGGTCAAAATAGGCACTTTTTGCAACTTTAAGCTCAAATTACTGAAAATCTTGACGTGATGGACCATTTTTGAAAACAGAAAACAGCTGTGTTCCCCAAATCTACTGAATATGCGCCTCGCCAGAGCATCGCAGTGGGCTAGTGTATGTTCTGAGGACTCCTCCTTCTCTTCACAGTATCTACATAGTGGGGTGTTTGCTATTCCCAGCTTGTACAGGTGACCCCGCAGCCTGCAGTGGCCCGTGTAGAGCCCTGTCAAGATCCTGAGGGCATTCTTTCGTTGTTGGATTAATTTCTGGAACGTTTTCAGTTTGTGGTCCACTATTAATGCTTTCGCTTGTCTCATGCCCCTGGTGGCTGCTCTAAGCGTATTCTCTTCCTTTCTGAAGCTCCCTAATGGTGTGTTGGCCTATGCAACAGTAGGGTTCTGGTCCTACCATTGCAGTGGCTGCACCCTTGCGTGCCAGTTCGTCAGCCATTTCGTTTCCGGGGATGTTTTTGCAAATTCTCCCATTGACTCAAACCTTTTCGTTCCAGGTCCTGCTACCCCAAGTCCAGTTCCTTGGGGTGTCAAAGACTCGTCTGTGTACCACTGAATTGTGTGTGGTTGCATTTTATATGTCTCTTTTAGTGTGATCCAAGCTCTCTTATTACTTTTGTGTACAGTGAAGTTCCTGTTGAAGTGGAACTCTGCCACCACCTCTCTCAGAGGCCCTCAGGCTTACTATGTAGTTCCTGCCTACTCCTTCTGCTGTCAGTCTGAGCAATGTGGCTTTTTTCTTCAAGCAGATGGTATGGTGGAGTGGTGTTAGCTCCATCAGTACTTCTAGGGCCGCTGTGGGACAGGTACGCATGGCTCCGGTCATGCATACACATGCCAGCCTTTGCAGCTTTTGCAACTGCGTCCTTACAGTGAGAAGATTTGCTCTATCTCCCCACACGACAGCTCCATACGTGAGCATCGGTCTCACCACCATGCCACCAAGCCACCGGAGTATGTGTGGTGCCATGCCCCACGATTTTCCGGCTATGCTCTTGCATGTGTATAGTGTCCTAGTACACTTACTGAGTGTATTCTCTATGTGCTTGTCAAATTTTAGCCTGTTGTCGAAGACGACGCCAAGATATTTGACCTCCTTTTCCGGTGTTATGAGGCAGCCGGAAAGACGTATTGGCCTCATTATACTAAGTTTGTATCTTCTTGTGAACGGTACAAAAATGGTTTTTGCAGGGTTTACGTTGAGCCCAACCTCCTTGCACCAATCGGACGTCACTTTCAGTCCCCTTTGGACTATTTCACATAGGGTTTCTTAGAGCGACTTCCTTTTCTTCTATTGTGTTCTCAAGCATCTTCCAGAGCTGATACAGTGCCGTGTCTGTTGATCGGCCTGCTCTGTAGGCGTGCTGTGTTGCTGCCTCGCTTAATTAAAGCAATAAAGAGGGGAAAAAACACTCACGCTAGGCTGAGATGGCTATGGACAGTAAGACTGTTCCTACACTTAGGCCAAGATAGGCCCATTGCGATACCATATAATTTCCTATTTAAGCCAGGGGCGGTTCCTCCCAACTGAACCATTGTGACAACATTAAAAATTTCAGTAGAGACCGAATCTCTATCTCACTTCCGAGAGGTTGAGTAGAAAGGGGTGGCCAAGAGTTTTGAGTCTCCTTCTACTAAGAGCTGGGCAATGGCAAAGAAGATGCAGTAATGTCTCCTCCTCTTCCTCACACTTGCAGCTTCTACAGAAGTCGTTGCGAGCGTTTGCCTGCCGATGAGGCAGTGACCCGTTAGGGCCCCAACCAGAAGTGAGATGATTTCCCTACTTTGGCGCTAAAGACTATTGGTTCGCTTCAGGTTAAACGAGGGCCATGTGACCCTAGCTAGAGCGTAAACCGTAAGGTTATTCCATCGTTCCATAGCCAGTCGCCAGGTTTCATTCCTTGTGATTAGCTTGTATGAGGCTAAGGGCATCCCTATCAAGTAGTACTCAGGTAGTACCCTGTCTTGCCGGTTTGTCGGCTGACTCGTTACTCTCAATGTTACGGTGTCCAGGTACCCAGCTGAGGTGGATACGGAGATGCTGAGCGATCGCATTTAAAGATCTACGGCATTCCATGAGCGTCTTGGCGTTATTGGTGTAGGAGTTAAGAGCCTTTAGAGCGGCTTGTCTATCTGATTAAATGTATGTGTTCCCTTCTTCGATCATGAGTTTGCTGAGGTATTGGGCGGCCTCCTGGATGGCCACCAATTCTGCATGGTACACACTGCAATGATCAGGGAGCCGGAATGAGATTTCCGTATTTAAGCCGGTGGAGAAAACTCCCCTTTCTACTTTGTCATCGAGCTTAGATCCATCTGTGTAGATATTGATGGCATTTGCTCTACTGTGGGGCAAGTTATCCTAGGGATATTGACGTCATAAAGTTTCTGGAATGACGTGGGTATAAAATAGTCTGTAACGGCGGGAACCGCATTTCGACCAGTTAGTATAGTTGAGTGTCCTGAGTTACCCGCGTTCCAGGACTCAGACTCTCTTAATCTCAAGGCAGTAATGCCCGCTAACTGTTTAGACATCAAGTCTAGAGGAAGAAAATGAAATATGGTGTTTAGGGCTTCCGTTGGGGTGGTTCGAAGGGCGCCACTCATACATAACACAGGCCAACAGCCATGTTGGTTCAGACTTCTCGTTGCGAAATTCTGGTAATGGTAAATTTCCTCAACATACACATTCGTTTCACAGATAGACTCTCCACTGAAATCTTTTTCCGCCAGCCATTTGCATAAATTTGGAAAATTATAATAGTCACAAAGGTCTTAGTCTGGAGATTATGGTGAGTGCGGAACTCATTTGGCCCAACTCATAAAATTTTGATGTCATTCTCGCTAGGTTGTTTGATATTAACCAAACATGAATTTGGAAGAAATTGTTTGAATCTAGTACTGCCTGAATGTTATTATATATCTGCTTGACAATTTATGTAAGGTTTATGTTAGATCACGTTGTCTTTTAATATTTCCGATACACATTTTATGTATCAATCTAGTTGTCCTGCCATAAATTTTAATTCATTTTTTTCGGGATTAACCGGCTGTAACTTTGTGCATCCAGCTGATTTAATTGCAACAAAATTTGTGAAAATATAAGAGCCCTTAGGCAACATGCTAAAGTGGTTGTATTTAAAATCCAACCACCGCAATGGCTTGGACACGACGATTAAGTTTGAACAATTTGCCATAATTTGATGAAAATTACTCTTCAATGGCCCCTTTTGACGCTTTTTGGTTTGCTGATGCTGCTCCTATGATTTTTTAGGCTGCACTAATATGTATTCTGTCGCATAAAACTCATAAATACAGATAATTTTTCGAAAGCCAACAATACTGCAAAATTGATTTTCCGCGATATCTTGAAAGCAAACATATTGTTGGCCTGTGTAATTCAGCACTTCTCTGTACCTTATGTAAAGTGCTCAGTACTGACGGTTTCTCGAGCGCTGGCCACCATACTATATAGAACTCCATAGAGCAGTATGGGACGTACAATGGCTATGTATAGCCAGTGAACTATTGCTGGGGAAAATCCCCATTTACGGCCTATCGCCTGCTTACATACGAAGAGGGCAATGGATGCCAGCTTTACTCGCTCAGAAATATTGTCGTGCCAGAGTAGTTTCCTGTCCAGCACGACAACTAGGTACTTGGCAGTGTTTTTGAATTCCAAACTTATATTGTTTAGTTTGGGAGGCATAAGATCTGGAACTTTGTATCTCCGTGTGAAGAAAACTAGTTCCGTCACTCAGAAAGTGTTGCCAGCGCGGTTCTGCATGAGGTCACATAAGGATTGTGGAAAACTTCCGCATTTGAATATAGCAATGTCATCTGCATAGACCACCACCACATATCACCTGCCTCCATGAGGCGCAGCAATTGTTGCCTGCTACGTGGTGACGGCACCAGGGAAGACATTGTTAAAGGCACCCTGTATGTCCAGAAATGCTAGCAGAGAGTGTTCTTTTATTTCAAGCAATTTTTCAATGCTTGAAACTAGGGAATGTAAGGCAGTCTCAGTGGATCTGTCTTTGCAGTATGCGTGTTGCGTATTTGCTAAGAGAGAAGGGTTAATAGTCTGCCTTAGGTGGGCGTCAATTAGTCTTTCAAGAGTTTTGACCAGAAATGACTATAGGCTTATTGGCCTTTAGTAGCTAGGTCTAGCATATGAGGCTTTGCCAGCTTTGGGTATAAATAGCACTTTAGATTCCCTCCATTTAGTAGGTATATATAGCTAACCTTAAGGCAGCTTGTAAAAATTATGTGTATCCACGCCATGGTGTGCTCCAAAGAATTTTGGAGCTTAAGTGACTTAAAGGGCTCGAATGTGTCAATTGCCCATTTAATTTTGGCCTTAGTGACAATATCAATATTGTGTTGTCTTAAAAGGTTTGGTTGCCTTAATGTCAATTGTAGGATACTAGAACATGCTGGCAAGTGTGTGGTCAGCAGGAGATCCAAGGATTCCTCGCTGGAGTCAGTCCAGGTTCCATCTTCATTTTGTAAGAGATCTGGCAAAACAAGCGACTTGTCCAAAATTTTCCTGAGGCGCGATGCGTCAGAAGTGGACTCTATATTGCTACAGAAATAAGCCCAAGAGGTGCGTTTTGCTTTCCTTAGGGTTTTTCCTTGTATAATTCTCAAAAGGTGGTTTAATCATTATATTTGGAGGCATTAAAAGTATGCCTACATTCTTTCCTGATGGAGGTTTGTTTGTGGATTTTTGTTTTCTAGGGGGGGTCATGCCCTATTGAAGGATTTGGAACACGCTGTGGTGAACATGTCGACTAGTTTATTTATTTATTTATGTTACTCCCAGCGCAACAAGTACATTGGCACTTATAAATTAACGCGCTAGTCACAGTTTTTTTATCCTTAACATTCATCGATTTTCCTAACTCAAATTAAATTATTACAATTATTAAATTTAAATTTAATTTTTAACACTAACAGACATAGAACTTAATTGTATTAAAAGTATTCGTTAAAATTATTCTGTTATATCTATTTGATTATTACTCTAATTCCCTATCTTGCATGATTTCCCTAACCGTCATCTTAAATTGAATTACGCTTCCAATTGTTTTGATACCATGAGGTAGGTCGTTCCATAGCCGAATAGCATTTATCAAAAACTGCCTCTCAAAAACTACCATCTCGGGCATATAAAATTGTTTGTGCGCTTCGATGCTGCAGGTCTTAGCATATTGTGAAGATAAGATGGTTCTCTGCTTGTAATGATCTTATGAATGAAAGTAAGAGTTCTGAGATTAATCCACGATTTGAGGCCAAGGTCAAAAATCTTCCGAGCTAGGTGTGATATGTGGTCGAATCGTCTACTATTAAATACATATCTAGCTATTGAGTTAAGTGACACATTAAGCTTCTGAAAGTCTCTAAAATCACAGTAGCCAAAAACTTCTACTCCATAAAAAAGTGTAGGTACGAGAATTTGTTTTGCTATAGTCATTTTAAGATGAACGGGTAATACCGACTTTGTCAGTGCGAGCTGCCGCAGCATTCCGTATGTTTTACCTGTTGCTTTTGATATGTGATTAGTCCATGTTAGGTTGTTGCTAAAGGTTATGCCGAGATTGACAGCATGTTCTACATAATTAATTGAAGTGCCATTAATGACAACTTTTGGCAACTGGCTTGTGTCGAGGGATTTTTTATATATGACTATGCACTTGGTTTTAGCCGGGTTAAGACCTAATCCGTTCTCTTTAGCCCAAGTATCGATTTTAGCAAGCACATTATTGGTTACACATACACATTCATTAATATTTATAAGAGGCCTACTAACATAGATTTGGACATCGTCAGCATACATGTGGACATCACAATCTGACAGGACACTAGGAAGATCATTCACGTATACAGAAAACAACAATGGTCCCAAAACAGACCCCTGAGGGACACCACGATGGACTGAGCAAAAGTTAGAAATGCGGGAGCCTGATGCCACGGCCTGCATTCTGTTATTTAGATATGACTTAAGCAGAGAAACTGCAGTTCTTGAAAAGTTGTATAAGTTCATCAGTTTCGTGCAGAGAATCTCGTGATTGACAGCATCAAATGCTTTACTGTGGTCAAGCAGCGTCAGAAAAGTTACACAGCTATCGTCCAGCTGTTTCCGAATATCCTCGACTATACTAGTTATTGCTGTGATGCACCCCCGATTCTTTCTAAAACCCGACTGTTTTTGACTCAATAGCTTATGATTATTAAGGAAGCACTGCATTTGTGTAGCCATTAGATTCTCAAAAATTTTAGACATAAATGGTAAAATGGACACCGGCCTAAAGTCCATATTGGTTTTCGGAATAGGGATAATTTTATCGTTTTTCCATGCATATGGAGACGTGGACGTGGTAAAAGCCGTATTAATGATATGAGTAATATGGTTTAGTATCACAGGCAGTAGTATTTTAACAAATTTTGGACTAACATTATCTAAACCTTCAGCATTTGACTTCACTTTATAAATACTTTCAATAACATCACACGGACTGACACAAGCAAAACTAAAACTATTATCACAGAGCGGTAACACATTTAGATAATTATTGCACGTAGCCTCAGGTACATCTATCTGCGCGAACTTCTCATTCAACTCATTTACATTAATAATCTCCGTTGGGCGTGCTTTGATTTTTCCGATTCCTAGACTATTAACTTCTCTCCAGGAATCTCTGGTCATAGCAACTTGGCTAAATGTGGAATTATAATAATTTCGCTTTGCTACACTAATCATTTTAGTTACAGTGACCCTAGTTCGTCTATTTGTTCGCCGTTTGTTGGTGTGAACGGCGGAATGGGTTCAATATTTTTTGTAAAATAGTTAATGTATGTTTCCCAGTTGGTTCTTCTGGGATTTAGTATTTTAATGGGAGGGGGGCATTTATTGCTAAATTTGCACTCTATATACCTATGGTCCGAGAAAGAGTGATCTGTTAGGACCTTCCAAGACAATTTGGTTCCGTAGGTCCTCCGAAAAGAGGGTGATGTCCAAGACCTCCTTTCGTTTTTTATTATAAAGGTGGGGTCGTTAACTTTGTTTTCGAGGGCAATATTGGTACTGAGTAGATAATTAAAGGGTGACTCACCACTTAAAAGAAAGCCACAAAATACGTCAAAGTATCGACCAGATTTAAGAGTTGACTTACAAAATATGTGACTTGTACTACGATTGGTCGGGCTTCACTCGAGCTCCAGCCGTCTGTCAGTATGCCAAGAAATTGGCTACCCTGGTGGGTAACAGCTAGCACGCTATACCGCAGAATACACTTGAGAAAAAGTTCTATTATCTCCGAAGTCGATGCTAAATCTTCGACGTCAAGCAGAATCAATCTGAAATCAGCTTGTTGATGGTTTCTAACATTCAACGAAAACTATCGAAAACTAGTACACATTTTCAAAGAAATAAGAAAAAAATTGCGTTTATGGTCAATACGACCAGATTCAACCAAATGTGGCACATCTGAATCAAAGCTAAAAACAACTGGATATTGAGGGAAACAAATTCCTAAAAATTGGTAAGTGGACAGTAAGTGGACAAATCTTTGCAGTTTTCGTTTGGCAACAGAATCAGCTCTCAAGTCCAAAAGGAATTTGAAGAGAGACACGGAGTGGTTCCAGAACGCAACGAGCAAATGAGGAAATAAAAGAAAAATAAGAGATGTTGACCCTTTGGCCGACAGCAATGAAATCAAATGAAATCAACGAACTCAGGGAAGGTATCCAACAATTTGTGTGACAACCAAATTTATAGCCTACTTGGTCCTTTTGATGAAATTAAAAAGGTTGTAAGGCATTGTTGGTTTCATAGTTATATAAACATAGTAGGCTTAAAGCTACAGTTAAAAATTGTTTGCGCTTTAAACAAGCATATTCATACTCTATTTCAATGGTACAAAGATTCAAATTAGTTTGTGTGAAAGTATGTAACGGACAGAGCGGAGCATCTTCTATCATATCTTTATAAATCCAAACAAGTGTATAGCGAAAACATAATTTAGGGAAAACAATTGTACACTGGAATTGAATGAAAAATTGACCGTCAGAAATTCCAAGAAATTCCAGAAAAAGTGGCTTAAAAAGTAGCCAATTAATAGCCTTTTTCCACCAAAGAAATGAAGCTTCATTTTTTGAAATGAGAAGAAATGAAGAAAATGATATCATTTCTTCCATACAAATTGTTGTTGCATTTTGCCCATCATTTCTTTCATTTCTCAAAAATGATGGCATTCCCCACGAAGGAATTTGGTATTTTTTAAATAAAATAACTCGCTACTCTCTGGAAATAGAAAATGTCATTTAAATTTAAAAAGTAGTCGAAATTTTGTTTAAAATATAAATTAGTCAAAAAAAGTTGTGTATTTAGCTTTCTGCTAATAATTCAGGGCGATAACAATGCGTTCGCCCCAAATTTGCTTTCCTGACGGGTATGTTTTTTTTTTGGGAAAATATTGCAAAAAGTCCCCGTGAGTTTGTAAGTGGCCATTCAGCTGTTTTTGTCAACGTGGCATTGCGAATGTCAAAAAGATGACGATTTGTCAATGGAAACAGCATCACTTTTTTAAGAAATGAAAATGATACAAAATGAAGCCAGTGGAAATAGGCTATAACCCATGATGTCGGATGGAATGGACGGTTTTGAAGGTTCCACTTTTTCATCTTTTTTTTAACCAAGATAAATTAAGGTCCTGACTATGGCTTACGGTTGTCATTTCTTGATATTTTAGACCAGGGGGTGCCCGCTCCCATTCCGCAAGCAACGCAATTGTTGTTGCTTTGCGCAAAGGAATAGCTCGCTCGCAAACGTTATACGCACCCATAAGCCAGTAAAAGCAACAATAATTTCATATGCTTGCTCATACTTTTTTTCAGAACTATATTTTGTATGGCAAGCAGTACCAAATAGTTCACCCTTATTCATCAAACTTGGTGAAATTATGTAAAAGCATAGAAAACTTATAAATACGAGGTTTGCGCACGTTTTTAGTTGAAGGCAAAAAAGTTGTTCTAACTAAAACTACTTTTTCGACCAATAGTTCCTATGGCAGCTATATGATATAGTCATAATCGGATGAACAAAATTGGTAGAATTGTGTGGTAGCATATAATATTGATCAATAACACTGTGACACATTTTTGAACTCAAAAAATAGCGTAAGTTAAAGTCGGCTCTAACCGACTTCGATATACCCGTTACTCATGGAAACAAATGTTTAATAGCCTTCCTGTGTGCCTGAGGTGGGTCAGCCGAAAAGTATGCAACATTTTTTAACTCGGCTATTTATCATCCGATCTTGATGAAAATTTCAGGGCTTATAGATGTTGCGAATATAAATGTAAGTTTTAAATTTGAGATCGATATCTCATTGTGGGAGTTATCCAACATTTTTTATTGTGGGGGCGTGGGTGGGCGTGGCAAAAATTTGAAATAAACTTGATCTGCGTGCAGACAAAAGGAGTCTACATTTCAAAATTGGTTGCTCTAGCTCTTGTAGTCTCTGAGATCTAGGTGTTCATACAGACAGACGGACGGACGGACAGACGGACGGACGGACAGACGGACATGGCTATATCGACTCGGCTGTTGATGCTGATCAAGAATATATATACTTTATATGGTCGGAAATGATTCCTTCTCTCTGTTACATACATTTGCACGACTTTAGTATACCCTTTTACTCTACGAGTAACGGGTATAAAAAGTTGATCGCGTCGAGACTACAAAATTCTGAAAGGGTGCGTTGGTAGTATAAAAAACCAGTCTTGGTTTGGTCTGATCAGCTGCCGTTTTCTTTTTATTGCACTTTGAACTTTTCAGCTTCAAAGTTGGACTAACGATTCTATATCTCGTAAACTATTTTGAATTTCGCTTTTAAATGTTCAACAAAGTTGTTGCTCTTAGTTTGACCTACAAAACATTTCTTTGTAGCAAATCAAAAAAATTACATCTTCATACTCAAAAAAATGAAAGTTGCCCAAAAAAGCCAAGTTTTGACCACTTTTATACAGTTTTTCAACTTCATCATGAAATCCGTTTTAGATTTGGACAAGTAATTCAACACAAAGTTGTAGCTTAGACCAAAATAAACAAACCGTTAGAACGAACCAACTTCATTTAGTTACTCTTTCTTATAGTTACAGAACAATCGCAGCGAATGCTTTTGTACCACCATCATATCCTTTCAGAATTTTTAAAAGTACCTTTTTTGTACCTTTACCTAGGTACTGGAAATTCCGGATACCTTTTACCTTACCTAGGTATATTTTTTGACATTTATCTAGTACCTTAAAAAGCAAGGTTCATCAATTTATATTAGTATTAAATATTAACTGTACGGGCTTAAATCCAAATATTATGTTTAAAAATCCTGGTTTGTTTGGAATCCAAAGCAAATTTAAAGCAAAGGTCTTTGCCACGCTTGAAGTTAAAACTCCTTTCATAAGGGCATCTTCAAGTTGATCACAATATTCAAAAATAATTCATGTATTGAAGTCAGAAAAAATCCTAAATATACAATCGGATTAGCCCTGCAAAGTTGTGACTAGTGCATTAAAAATATGTATCATCTTGTAGTACTGAGCTAGAGCCGAATAAATAAATTAAACTAAAGATCAATAGCCTTAGTGAAAATATCAGTTACATTCTTCAATCCATGCAAACGATTAATTTCTGTATTTGTAAATAATTGTTTTTTAAGAGTTGAACAAACACTTTGTAAATTGTGTTTTAGTTCCAAAATTCATTGAATACTTTCATGAAAACTGTTCCATCTTGTGCAGTTACTGTTCTTCATCTGCGGCTACTGTGAATCTGCTAACAGCATTCCAAGTTGCCGTTGCTTTCGTTAAGGAAGAATTCTACAACCGCTTGAATAATGTGTCAGTATCTTTCGTAATAACTAGGTTCAAAGTAATTTCAGCATCAGCTGAACTATCCCACTCTAATATCTTTAAAACAGACTCTTCTAAAAACTCAGGCGTTATGTGTTTCCTTCAAAACTGTACACTTTAAATGATTTTCAGAATTTGGATACATTTTCTGTGAAGCAGTCTTTACACTTGTCATATCTCTAAATATTAGGTTATCAAATTTCTCTAAAGAGAAACTCCTATTTCATCAAAGAAGGCAACATTTTCTTAATATTTAGAGAAATTTGATTTGCTATTACACTATTGTCAGGGCGTCTCTTTAGAGATACATATATGACAACAATTAACATTTGGATATCTCTAAGTCGGTATTTGCTATGAACTTTAGCTAACATAGTAGCAATTATTTCATGTGTGTGGGAAAATCGCACACATTTATGCGAGCAAGACAGAATGACGACTATATAGTGGCCGGTTACACGAAAGTAACTTTTGTTATTGCAACACCAGATATCGGATGTCGTACATATAAAATGAGTATTTTGAAACATACCGGCGATATTTTATTTATATAGTGTAAAAATTTTGCGATTTAAAAAAAATTTGTCTAAAAATCGAAAAATGTTTGCGAAAGTTAAAATGGGAGCACGGCTGATAGTCCGCCTTCCTCTTCTCTAGCATGGATCGTATAGTTTTTGAACATGGAATGTTTACCTGACGACCAGTTAAAGGTCTCTGATACTTTTCTTTTCAATATCGGCTATAATGTAATCGGACCGAAAAAAGTCACGTACGAAAAGTACCTAGTACCTTACTTATTGACAAGGTAAATGTAAATTAAGACCTAGGTAAGGTAAGAGGTACCTTACCGAGGTAAGGTAAAGATACACAAAATATGTATCTAGGTATGTACCTAGGTATTTGTACTTAGGTACTTCCAAACACTGCATCTGGACAATTCTAATGTACCTTCTGCAAGGGTATACATAAAAGCAATACTGGGAAATGTCATTACTAAATTTACACTAAAAATCTAGTTGACAATAGTGCAGAAGAGATGACGATATGTTAGCTGCTGTTTTTGAATAGAAATCTGATTTGCCGTAGCAGCAGGAGCATTAAGTGTGTGTGTTTTACTCGATACTCAGTATTCGATTCTTTGTAAACGATACTCAGTTCTCAATACTCAGAGCTCGATACTCAGTGTTCGGTACCCAGTACTTGATACTCAGAACTCGATACTCTCTACAAGATACTTAGTACTCGATTCTCTGTACTCGCTACTCAGTACTTGATACGCAGTACTCACAACTTGATGCTCAGAGTACGATACCCAGTACTCGACACTCAGAGCTCGATACTCAGTGTTCGTTACACAGAACTCGATGCTAAGTGCTCATTCTCTCAGTACTTGATTGGCAATTTCTTTTGTTAAATTAAGAATGTGCAGGGTGAAAATATATCATGTTGGATCAGTCGTTATACAAACCGTGCCAAGGGTGGCCAGCGAAGTGGAGAAGAACGGCACTGCCATGGATACAGAACGCTGCGAGCGTAGTATGATCAATAGAATATATCGACGCTGTCTTGGCTCACAAAGTTGCCAGGGACATTTACCCATAACTATGGCCAGCTGGCCACTCTGTATGAAAGAAAACAGTTTAAGCTGATTATACATTCGGTTTCTACTGCGTGGACTTACAGTCTCGGCCACCAAAGTGCCGCCATAGCAATAGACCAACAACTGACTCATGGCGGTCACTGAGTAGGCTATGTAGAGCATTACTCCCAGACTATTACCACCCACAGTCATCAGATCAATGATGCTTATGCCTATCACCAGAATGGCGGAGACAAAGTGAGCCAATGTGATGATCTCATATCGTTTGCGAAACAAATTCGTTAGCTTCATGAGGGCGTTCTGTTTCCCAATAATCCGAACGAGCTGCCGTTCAATATTTAGACACTGCTCTGAATTGAGTTGAAGGCAGTCAGTGTGATCGAAGATGAGTTTAGCATTAAATGGTTGCAAGTGTGTCTTACCCTCAAAGGGTTGAAAGATGGCGCTAAGCTCCGCCTGCAGACACTTGAAGAGGGAGGAGATGTGCATGCAGAACTCAAAGTAGAAACCATCGCAGCCGCCAAACGTGAAGATGGTCACATATCCCGTATAGACAGTGAACAGATAGGTCAGTGGAAACCAAGGTGACTCCAAAAACAGTTTGGGCATGCTAAGAGACACAAAGAGTTAACAAAATACCAACACGTCCAAATCATAAAACACTTAAAGATTTAATTCTACTTCTCCCCCCACTCACTTCATGTTAAAGGGTGTCCTCCACACAATCTCATCGTATCGCTGCTGCGCATACAAGACCATTGTCACAATCAAAGGCTTCAAACTGTATGTGGTACAGGTGAAGAATCCTGTGGATAGTGTCCATAAATTGATACGCGCCGCCCTCAGGCAATGTTTTCGCACAATTAGATCCTTTTGCTTCGCACTGATGTTGGCAGAGTCCACGAATAGCAAGTATGTCAGCCGTGCTACCACATAGACCAGATCATGACGATAGTTAAGCAAGAGGAACATTTTCAGTAGCGACACGGCCGAAGTGCCCGCCGGACAAAGCGTCTCCAAAGCAAAAGTGATTAGCATGTTTTGCAGATACACAGAGCCAGCATGCAATTCTGTTCCTACGCCAATGGCCAAGATACCAAAGTGCACCAGGGCACGTGTACGTGCCCTAAGTGAGTCCATTTGGGGCCAATAGCCCATCAGTCCCATAGAGAATTGCGGTATAGCAAATAAATACACGGGCAGAGGCTGGTCCCGTCGCAGGAATTCAAACCATTTGGTCATGTTGAAGCGTTGCACTGGCAATCAATCCACAGAGGCCTAAGGATTTCATAGTCCTGGCGGATACCGAGTAATTGACTTGTTGTTCAAGCAATTAGGTAGCACAAAAAGAGAAAAGTTTCCAAGCCCAGCACAATTTTCCAATTATCAAAGTTTCGCCAAGGTCAATGTAAATCAATCAATTCAAATTCATATCACGACTCTGGACGACGACAACAGAATTTAGTACGCAATCAGAGCTACTGCATCAATTAGCACTTTTAGCTAATTTCCAAAATCCGAATTTGTACTTGATAACTGGGGAAACTCGTCAAACTTGTACGATTCACTAATTTCTGACACGGGGCATGGTTGTCCAGGGGCGGTTCGGGCCCAACAGAACAGAAACCAATCTTTGTGTTCGGTCTTTCTCTTTTGACTTAATGTGAACACAGAACCTACAAATGTAAAACTTACGTTTATACAAACATCTCTTAAACGAAAGGACGTAATAGAAAACAGACTATTGATTTAATTGTCGAAGTCGTATATACTATATCTTATAGCCACGGTTGCCACTTGAAAAAATTAAATTACACCAAAAAAATTTTAAAAAAGCGACATTTTCATTAAACAAGAAAGAAAGTCGGTCAAGCCCGACTATAACATACTCTGTACCCTTAACATCTCAGCTCGCATTTGCTCACGAGTCATACGCGCTCATCTCTAAGTTTCACTCTCTCTCTCTCTCTCACTAAGATTGCCGTTCAATAGAATGCTGCGGTGGTGGGTGGGGTGGTGCTGGGTGTTTATTGGCCGTTTTTTGCTCATAACTTGAGTGTCGTTCATCCGATCTTTATCATTCCTTCAGCAAATCGATAAATAATTTTGTTTACAAGGTATCTCTAAAAGGTACGAATGATCTATCTTCAAAACTGTAGGAGATATGACGTTGTTTCCAAATTGCGGGGGCGGGAGTGGGCGTGGCAAAAATTGAAAATAAACTGGATCTGCCTGCAAGTATACGAAATATATGCCCAATACATGTCAAACCTCTATCTCTTACCATCTCTGAGATCTCTTCGTTCATACGGACGGACGGACAGACGGACGGACGGACAGACGGACGGACGGATAGACGGACAGACGGACATGGCTATATCGACTCGGCTGTTGATGCTGATCAAGAATATAAATACTTTATAGGGTGTTTTTATATGTCGTTTAGAGCTTCTTAACGCTTACCTGGTAGTTGATGTTGGCGCCAGCATGCTTCACCAGGCTAAAAAGGTTGTTTAAAAGAAAAATAACATAACTCGAATCCACTCGGTTTTATCAAATCGCGGATACACATCACACACAACAAAAAAAAAAACTATGCTTAACAGCAACGGAGCAGCCAAATTTATAATTTTTTTCTTGTATGCGTACAGAGAACGCTAAACTGAACCAAAAATCCAAATAAAATCAAACGAACTATTCCTAGCGCAAACTATCCCCCTCCCTCTTCTGGACCCATCAAGCTCAGCTCGAAGAAAGTGTGCCGAAGTCGCTCTCGTTCGTCTCAGCCTCCCCCGCCGCGGTCTGTTCCAAATGCGTCCCGTTCTTTTAAGCGGTGCTCGCCGCTTCAGCGATGCGTTTGTGGACTAGCGCATTGATCTTAGCGGGGTGCGGGGTACCACTGGGCATGCATTGGCCACTGTTGCTAAGCTGAGATTGTGCGTAGGTGGCGGCTTGCAGTATGCGTTGCTGAAATTGCTGCGTGCCTGATAGTTGCATCTATCTTTCAGCTCGTTCGGATTGTCGCTGCTACGGATCGCCCTAAGCGGACATGGTCTTGCTTCGCCTGTCTCTTTATTTTATGGGCCTCTGCCGTTGCGTTGAATTTAGTTGAACTTTTGGCAATTGTTGTAGGTCCGGATTGTATATATTTTTATTTTGTTTTGTGCAGTTTTAGGTAATTGGCATTTATAATTTTATTAATTTTATTAATTTTTATTAATTTTATTTTATTTAACTTTAATGCAGAGTTTTATTTTTTCGACAGTTGGTTTAAATTGGATTAAGGGCGCATCGCTTAATAGGCACCAGCGCGACATGCATTTTTGTTGCATCAGATTGTTTCGTACCCGTACTCGATCCGATCGCTTTTAGTTTTCAATCTTTACTAAACGCAGGTTCCGCTGGCTGTCGCTAAGCGGTCCCTTTTAGTCTTTGTCTGGCTGTCGGCTTTTGCCGTTGAAGGGCATAGCGAGGGCGGTTTTGGTAATCGCAGGCCCACGTAACAATCTCTTCGTTCATACAGACGGACGGACAGACGGACATGGCTATATCGACTCGACTGTTGATGCTGATCAAGAATATATATACTTTATAGGGTCGGAAACGATTCCTTCTGGCTGTTACATACTTTTGCACAAACTTAATATACTCTGTGTACCTTTGGTACAGAGTATAAAAATCTAACATCTGATTTCGACCAAATTTCACGAATCTTTTTGAAAACATATCAAATAACCAATCGCGGAGTTTAAGAAAGATAAAATTTAAAACAGAAAAGTTTTTCTCACTAAGGCTCATTTTCCGACCGATCGGTCCTGTGGCAACCATAAGATATAGTCACCCGATGTCGATCAACTTTTTCAAATTAGTTTAATATTAATAATCACCGACTTAAAGAACTATTTATTTGAAAACAAAAAAGTTTTATTCACTAAGACCCATTTTCCGACCGATCGGTCCTATGGCAGCTATAAGATATAGTCATCCGATTTTGACAAAAATTTGCTAATCTGTTTGAAAGCATATAATATTTATTATCGCCGAGTTTTATGACGCTAGCATTGAAAACAAAAAAGTTTTTCTTACTAAGACCCATTTTCCGACCTATTGTTCCTATGACAGCTATAAGATATAGTCATCCGATCTTGACCAAAACTTGAAAATATGTTTGAAAGCGGATAATATAAATTATGGCCGAGATCAAGGCTGCTAACATTGAAAACAAAAAAGTTTTTCTCACTAAGACCCATTTTTTGACCGATGGTTCCTATGGCAGCTATAAAATATAGTCATCCGATCCGGTCGGTTCCGACATATTAGTAGCGTGCAGTAAAAAGAAGACTCTGTGCAAAATTTCAGCTTGATAGCTTTAAAACTGAGAGACTAGTTTGCGAAAAAAACAGACGGACAGACAGACAGACGGACGGACAAAGCTCAATCGACTCAGCTCGTCGCCCTGATCAAGAATATATATAGTTTATGGGGTCGGAAATGAATATTTCTATGCGTTGCAAACTTCTGGGCAAAATTATAATACCCTTTGCAAGGGTATAAAAAGATCATATCTGGCATTTCGGCCGGTATCTCACCAATGGCAGCAAGAAAAACACTTGAATGAGGACCATATTGATGTTATGCGACAAAATCCAAATCATGATAGTCATTAATCATGACAAGAATTCCGTTCTGGTATTAATTAACAGTATCAAACCATTTGTGCAATGCAATACGCTTTTATTCTTCATTCTCTTTAAAACCAGAAGAATAGTCAGCAAAAGTATTAGATTGGTTCGGCTGCTACCAGGGCTCATTTGAGGCAAGAGTCCCATTTTCATTAGACATTCAGCATATTGTGCAATATACAGCAGTGGAATGGCGTTGTGGCAATTTGAGTCCCCCTTTTCTTACAAGCATTTAGAAGGTTGATTGCTGCATCCACAAGCTCTCCTCTCTTTCAAAAATTTAAAATATTTACTATTTTAAAGAAAATTGCACTTATAAAAGTCACATTTTATTACCACTAGGAAACATTTAAGCGCTTCTTGGTATGTGCACATTCATGCCTCTCATGGTCAGCAGCTCCTCTTCGATCTCTGCAAGGCATTCTTGATAAGATTTGCTTTGCCAAATTAAAAGTTGCTGTTTTTGAGCAACACTAATTGTTCTTCAAAATGCACTACGGCGACTGAAGTTGCTAAATGTTGACAACTTGAAGATGTGAATCGCTATTTCACATCTTCAAAAAGTTCCTTGCGTTCAGCTAAGATGTGCTATTACCACTGCGGTTCGAATTTGCTTAATAGACATTTTAGTACCCAATTAATTATTTAGAATTATTTTTTGTTAAATTTTTCACATAGAATAGCCGTCGAGTTTTCGCTCAAAATCAAAAACAGTCAACTTCGTAAATTTTTCCTACCCCTTTTTTAGTTAGTGCTAACATCACATACTGAACACACGTATCGTTTGAGGAGAGAAAAATATAATTTTTTTTGTCAAGTCTTAGTGAAATTTTTACAATACTTTTTGGTTTTTCTCGTAAGCAAACAAAATTTTAGTACTAATTTGTTTTTTGACCATACATAAATATGTCGTCGTTGGAAGCTGAGAGCCACCTGACAATTGCCAGCGGGGTGACGAGTGAAGGAGATGGTGCGAGCAATCAATCAGAGAATGCAGATTTAAATGACAACTTGGAACAAACAACACAAAAAGATGTCGATAAAGACGAAAGAAAGCGAAAACGATCAAACCCTACGAAGTCCTTGGAGGATGACGACGATAGTGAAGAAAGAAAGAGAAAGCCAAAACGCCGAAAGCGCAATCATGATGATACCAAAAATACTACCAAGTCTGTGGGGGATATGATGCGCAATCCGTTTCTCAATTTCCTCCGCGAATATCGGCTCAACACTGACTATCGTGGACACGAACTAGTGGATAAGGCGACACGCTACTGGAACATAATGCCCACGAGCCAACGCAGTCTATATTCACCGGTAAGAGAAATTAGACAGAAAATTCGAATATATACTAAATGATTTTTTTAAAGGAAGTCTTCCGTTATAGAAACAGAAATCGATTCCACTTTTCAGACTCAGATGATGACGACAGCGAAATGGACATGACCGATGCGCCCAAGCGCTTTCGCTTCTCGAAGCGCGCAGGCAAACCAAAGCCCAAGCCAAAGTTGAGGCGCGCCAAACCGAAACGCAAGCGGTGCTAAAAGGCCATCTTCTAGCATAGTCAATCATAGACAAAATCGACAATTTTAAATTTCCACATGTACAACTTCTACCACACAAGATTCCAAATTTCTAGCGTCTCTGCAAGCGCGATTCCTTAAAGTTGAGGGTGTTTTGGGTTAAAAGAATATAGACTTTCAATTCGGACTACTTAATTTTGAGATTATTGATTTAGGAAAATATATGTTTTCTGTTGAACTGTTGTCTGCTCGGCGCCTTGCTCTCTTACGATGCACGTTTTCGGGTTTTAGGTTTACTTCACGAGGCATTTTTTCGTGGCATTTGTTTGTTGTGACGTCTACTTCGTGTTTCGCTGCTAAGCACACAAGCGCAATGTTTGATTGTGTGAGTTTGAAAGCGATAGCATTACAAACAAAAAAGTTTTTCCTGCTAAGACTTTTTTCAGACCTATCTTTTCAATGGCAGCTATACTATATAGTTGTCCGATTTTCATCAAACTTGATGAAATTAGAAAAAAGCATAGAAAACTAAACAATGCAAAGTTCGGCGACATTTTCATAGAAAACAAAAAGGGTTTTATACCCTTGTAGAGGGTCTATTAAAATTGTCGAGACGCTACCATTGAAAATAAAGTTTTTCTCACTAAAACTACTTTTTCGACCGATAGTTCCTATGGCAGCTATATGCTATAGTCATCCGATTTGGACCAAACTTGGTAGAATTGTGAAGTAGCTTATAATATTGATTAGTCCACAGACTTTTTCTCAGACATATCTTTTGTATGGCAGCTATACTATAAAGTTGTCCAATTTTCATAAAACTTGGTGGAATTATGTAAAGGCATAGAAAACTTAGAAATTCGAGGATTGGGGCTATATGATTGGGACAGCTATATAATATAGTCATCCGACTCGGCCGATTCCGACAAATGTGCTGCGTATTTGTACCAAAAGGCATCGTGAAAAGTTTTGTTAAGATATCTTTAAAACTGACGGAGGAGATAGCATAGAAACAGACGGACAGACGGACGGACAGACGGACATGGCTATATCAACTCAACTGGTCACGCTGATCAAGAATATATATACTTTATGTGGTCGGAGATGCTTCCTTCTATGCGTTACAAACATCTCGACAATTTTAATCTACCCTCTACAAGGGTAAAAAAACTTTTGTTTTCTATGAAAATGTCCCCGAACTTTGCATTGTTTAGTTTTCTATGCTTTTTTCTAATTTCATCAAGTTTGATGAAAATCAGACAACTATATAGTATAGCTGCCATTGAAAAGATAGGTCTGAAAAAAGTCTTGGAAAAACTTTTTTGTTTGTAATGCTATCGCTTTCAAACTCACACAATCAAACATTGCGCTTGTGTGCTTAGCAGCGAAACACGAAGTAGACGTCACAACAAACAAATGCCACGAAAAAATGCCTCGTGAAGTAAACCTAAAACCCGAACACGCGCATCGTAAGAGCGCAAAGCACCGAGCAGACAACAGTTCAACAGAAAACATGTATTTTCCTAAATAAATAAACACAAAATAAAGTAGGCCGAATTGAAAGTAGTCTTTATTCTTTTAACCCAAAACACCCTCAACTTGGAGGAATCGCGCTTGCAGAGACGCTAGAAATTTGGAATCTTGTGTGGTAGAAGTTGTATATGTGGAAATTTAAAATTGTCGCTTTTGTCTATGATTGACTATGCTAGAAGCTGGCCTTTTAGCACCGCTTGCGTTTCGGTTTGGCGCGCTTCAACTTTGGCTTGGGCTTCGGTTTGCCTGCGCGATTCGAGATGCGAAAGCGCTTGGGCGGTTTGCATCCCCTCTTCTTCCGTTTGGGCTTTCGACGTTTCAGGGCCTTCTTTCTGGTGCTACATCCCATAGCATCGGTCATGTCCATTTCGCTGTCGTCATCATCAGAGTCTGAAAAGTGGAATCGATTTCTGTTTCTATAACGAAAGACTTCCTGTAAAAAAATCATTTAGTATATACTCGAATTTTCTGTCTAATTTGTGTTACCGGTGAATATAGACTGCGTCGGCTCGTGGGCATTATGTTTCAGTAGCGCGTCGCCTTATCCACTAGTTCGTGTCCACGATAGTCAGTGTTGAGCCGATATTCGCGGAGGAAATTGAGAAACGGATTGCGCATCATATCCCCCAGACTTGGTAGTATTTTTGGTATCATCATGATTGCGCTTTCGGCGTTTTGGCTTTCTCTTTCTTTCTTCACTATCGTCGTCATCCTCCAAGGACTTCGTAGGGTTTGATCGTTTTCGCTTTTTCTTTTTTTTTTCGTCTTTATCGACATCTTTTTGTGCTGTTTTTTCCAAGTTGTCATTTAAATCTGCATTCTGCGATTGATTGCTCGCACCGTCTCCTTCACTCGTCACCCCGCTGGCAATTGTCAGGTGGCTCTCAGCTCCCAACGACGACATATTTATGTATGGTCAAAAAACAAATTAGTACTAAAATTTTGTTTGCTTACGAGAAAAACCAAAAAGTATTGTACAAATTTCACTAAAACTTGACAAAAAATAATATATTTTTCTCTCCTCAAACGATACGTGTGTTCAGTATGAGATGTTAGCACAAAGTAAAGAAAGTCTACCTAAAATTTACGATGTTGACTGTTTTTGAATTTGAGCGAAAACTCGACGCCTAATCTATGTGAAAAGTTTAACAAAAAATAATTCTAAATAATTAATTTAATTAATTAGTACTAAAATGTCTTTTAAACAAACTCGAACCGCTTATTCCAATGGCCCAAATGTCCCACGTGGCCTAAAAGTAGAGTTGGGTTTGGTTATGAGTGAGTGAACAAAATTAAGTTGTTCAATAAACTGACAAAGTGCAGATGTTCTTCTCCATTTGTTCAGTTTTGTTCAGTTAATCTTGTTCAGTCTTTATTGCTCTGTGAGTTGTTCAGTCTTTCTTGCTCAGAGCAACTCTGTGAGCTGTTCATTCTATCTTGCTCTGTTGATTACGGAAGGCAACAAGGTCCAGTATATTGAAGGGTTGGTGGTGATCCTAGATAATTTTCGTGTGCTGAACACGAATCCGTCTTCAGAAATGGTACATCACGTTGATATTTTTATTAATTTGATCTTAAAGTGGCAAAATATGCAAAATTCTAATCCTTTTTAGAAGCGTTTTGTGGGAAACCTATATATTTGTGTTGACTCTCTTTGATACCGAAGGTACACAGAGTATATTAAAATTGTGTAAAAGTATGTAACAGGGAGAAGGAATAACTTCCGACCATATAAAGTATATATTTTTTTGATCAGCATCAACAGCCAAGTCGATATAGCCATGTCCGTTTGTCTCTCTGTCCGTCTGTCCGTCCGTTCGTCTGTTTCCATGCTATCTTTTCGTCGGGTAAAAGATACAAAGACGCTGCACATTTGTCAGAACCGGCCGGATCGGATGACTATAGCATATAGCTGCCATAGGAACCATCGGTCAAAAAACTAGTTTTAGCGGGAAAAACTTTGCTGTTTTCAATGCAAACGTCCCCAAACCTGGTATTTATCGGTTTTCTATGCATTCACATAGTTCCACCAAGTTTGATAAAAATCGGACAACTATATAGTATAGCTGCCATACAAAAAAAATGTCTGAAAAAAAGTCTTAGTGGGAAAACCTTTTCTGTTTTCAATGGTATCGCTCCCAAACTTGTTACTGATCAATATTAAATGCTACCACACAATTCTGCAAGGTTTGATCCAAATCGGATGACTGTAGCATATAGCTGTCATAGGAACGATCGGTCGAAAAAGTAGTTCTAGTGAGAAAAACCTTTTTGGTTTGCAATGGTAACGTCTTTTTATTCACCAATTATGAATATTATCAGTTTCCACACAATTTTGGGAAGTTTGGTAAAAATCGGATGAATATATCGTATAGCTGCCATATAACAAACTGGCAAGCAAATGGACAAAGTAATGGCGCCATCAAGCTACAAGGGTATATAAACTTCGGCCGAGCCGAAGTTAACTTTCCTCTATTTTTATACCCTTGCAAAGGGTATTATAATTTTGCCCAGAAGTTTGCAACGCATAGAAATATTCATTTCCGACCCCATACACTATATATATTCTTGATCAGGGCGACGCGCTGAGGCGATTGAGTTTTGTCCGTCCGTCTGTCCGTCTGTCTGTCTGTTTCTACGCAAACTAGTCTCTCAGTTTTAAGGCTATCAAGCTGAAATTTTGCACACAGTCTTCTTTTTACTGCACGCTGATAATATGTCGGAACCGACCGGATCGGATGACTATATCTTATAGCTGCCATAGGAATTATCGGTCGAAAAATGGGTCTTAGTGAGAAAAACTTTTTTGTTTTCAATGTTAGCGTCCTTAAATTCGGTCATTATTAATATTATCTGCTTTCAAACAGATTTTCAGGTTTTGGTCAAGATCGCATGACTATATCTTATAGCTGCCATAGGAACCATCGGTCGGAAAATGGGTCTTAGTGAGAAAACCTTTTTTGTTTTCACTGTTAGCGTCCTCAAGCTCGGCTATTATTAATGTTATATGCTTTTAAACCGATTTGCAAATTTTGGTCAAAATCGGATGACTATATCTTATAGCTGCCATAGGACCGATCGGTCGGAAAATGGGTCTTAGTGAAAAAAAACTTTTTTGTTTTTAAGTAAATCGTTCTTAAGGTCGGTGATTATTAATTTGATTTGTTTTCAAAAAGATTCGCGAAATTTGGTCGAAATCAGATGATTATCTGTCGGAAATTGGGTTTTAGTTACAATAATCTTTGATTTTTATGTAAGCGTTCTAAAACGGTGACATTTGCATTTGCAAGGGTAAAAAAACTTCGGCACAGACGAAGTTAGCTTGGCCTTCTCGTTTTATATGTTTTCAAATAGATTCGCAAAATTAAGTCGAAGTCGGATGACTATATCTTAAGGCTGCCATAGGGCCGATCGGTCGGAAATTGAGTCTTAGTGATAAAAACTTTTTTGTTTTCAATCTTATCGTTCTTAAGGTCGGCGATTGTTAATTTGATTTGTTTTCAAAAAGATTCGCGAAATTTGGTCGAAATCAGATGTTTATCTGTCAGAAAATGGATTTTAGTTAGAAAAATGTTTGATTTTAATGTAAGCGTTCTAAAACGGTGACATTTGCATTTGCAAGGGTATAAAAACTTCGGCACAGACGAAGTTAGCTTGGGCTTCTCGTTTTATATGTTTTCAAATAGATTCGCAAAATTAAGTCGAAGCGGATGACTATATCTTAAGGCTGCCATAGGACCGATCGGTCGGAAATTGAGTCTTAGTGATAAAAACTTTTTTGTTTTCAATTTTATCGTTCTTAAGGTCGGCGATTGATAATTTGATTTGTTTTCAAAAAGATTCGCGAAATTTGGTCGAAATCAGATGTTTATCTGTCAGAAAATGGGTTTTAGTTAGAAACATTTTGATTTTTATGTATGCGTTCTTAAGCTCTGACATTTCAAAAACAGCATTTGCAATGGTATAAAAACTTCGGCACAGACAAAGTTAGCTTGGCTTTCTCGTTTTGAATAATATCAAAATGGCCGTTTTTCTACAAACCGCGATTTAATTTTTAAACCCTGTTCCCATTAAAAATGGGAAAAGGGGATCATGAAGTTGTGCAAATGTATGTAACAGCCAGAAGGAAGCTTCTCCGACCCTATAAAGCATATATATTAGGGCGGGTCAATTTGTATGGAGCTAAAAAACGTGGTAAGCGTATAGCAGATTCGGAATCTGCGATGAATTCTAAGAAAATTTCATGAAGAAACCCCATATCTAAAATGAGTTCCTAGCCCCCGCTGCGAAGCATGAAAATTTAAGGTTGCAGTATATTTTGGTATATTGAGGTTTGTACGGTTTTTGTTAAAAAAAATAATACATTTTGTAAAGATATTATATTTTATTCTGATTCATTTTTATACCCTTGCAAAGGGTATAATTTTGCCCAGAAGTTTGCAACGCGTAGAAATATTCATTTCCGACCCCATAAACTATATATATATTCTTGATCAGGGCGACGAGCTGAGTCGATTGAGCGTTGTCCGTCCGTCTGTCTGTCTGTCTGTTTCTACGCAAACTAGTCTCTCAGTTTTAAAGCTATCGAGCTGAAATTTTGCACAGAGTCTTCTTTTTACTGCACGCTGCTAATATGTCGGAACCGACCGAATCGGATGACTATATCTTATAGCTGCCATAGGAACCATCGGTCGAAAAATGGGTTTTAGTGAGAAAAACTTTTTTGTTTTCAATGTTAACGTGATTAAACTCGGTCATTAATAATATTATATACTTTCAAACAGATTTGCAAATTTTGTTCAAAATCGGATGACTATATCTTATAGCTGCCATAGGAACCATAGGTCGAAAAATGGGTTTTAGTGAGAAAAACTTTTTTGTTTCCAATTTTAACGTGATTAAACTCGGTCATTAATAATATTATATACTTTCAAACAAATTTGCAAATTTTGGTCAAAATCGGATGACTATATCTTATAGCTGTCATAGGAACCATCGGTCGGAAAATGGGTCTAAGTGAGAAAACCTTTTTTCTACCGTTCTTAAATTTGGCCAATATTAATATTCTATGCTTTCAAATAGGAGGACTATATGCTATTGCTGTGATGTGAACGATTGGTAAGAAATGTGTTCTATTGAGAAACACTTTTTTGTTTTCAATGCTAGCGTTCTTAGACTTAGCAATAAGATGACTTAAAGCTCTGCAAAATGCGCTTAAGAAAGTATGTGGTCATTCCATATTACGAATAATTTTAATAATTTAAGAAATTAAGGAAAAAATTTCCGTTAAAATGTGTCTTTCCAGATTAGGTAAACTATATTTCTAACACACAACTTTTTGACAAATTTTTATATTGATGGTGACGTAACAGGTATAGTAATTTTCCTAGTGCTTTTCCTTTCCGGTACATGCAGGTAATAATTATGCGGTCTATTGCTATCCCTTTTTGGTACCTACAGGTACCAGGAAGGGCTTACCTTTTTTAGCAATGCCCCTGTTTAACCCTTTTGGGCCTAGTACCAGGAAGGGATTACCTTTTTAGCGATGGGCCTGTTTAATCCTTTCTAGTATATACCTGTAGTAGCGAGTTTTGAAGTCGATATAGGTCAGAGAAAGGTTGCAACTGGTAATGCTTCGCTTGTGTGTGATACCTGTTTACGAAAGACGCCGATATATAAACCATATACTTAACACGCGCCTGGATCAGTTGATTTTAAGCTACCACATAGAAGCACATCGAATTAAGCAAATAATATAAAGTGAATACAAAGTGTCAAAGTAAACATTTTTAAGTGAGTGAATTATATAGTGATAAAAAGTAAACATTTTTAAGTGAGTGAAGTACACAGTGATAAAAGAACTTAGTAAGAAGTAAAAGAAGTAAAATCAATCAAAATGCCACGAGTATCTTCAATGTCCCAGGAGCAACGACGACAGGCGTCCCGTGATCGAGCTCGCGTCCGTTACCAGCAAAATGCGTCTCAGATATCAACTAGGAATGCTCGTCGATTGGCCGCTAATCGCAAAGGGAATCTGGAAGTTCGTCAAGTAGAGCGGGAGCGTGATGCTACAAATCATTCGCAACGACGACGTAGCTTGCGTTATCGTGAACGTGAACAGTTGGAAAACACTGCTCAACACCAACAACGGCGTCAAATTCAGGATTACAGCCACGACGAGCGTGAAAGGGATGCTATTGCACATTCTCAGCGCAGGGAAAATGAAGAGTATCGCCGAGAAGAGCAGGAAAGAGATGCAGTTGCCCATTCTCAACGCAGGGACAATTTGGACTTTCGCCAAGAAGAACGAGAAAGGAATACATATCGTCGCCGAAACACAAGGAACAACCCTATCACCAGTGCTAGGGAGCAGTCTGTGAATTCATCACAGCGCCGGGAAACAAGACTGCAACGCCGACTTCGGGAACAGCGTCTGCAGGAAATGGCTCAGGATCGGCTGTTAAACTACAGAGAAAACACCGAAAATCGACTCGAGGATTCAAGAAGACAATCTCAACGGAACATTGCTGCCAGAGAAGAATTATCACCAGAAGTCCGAGAGAAGAATTGGAGCATCAACGCCAGCGAAGAAGGGAGACCGCGCGGGAACAATACAAACGCAAAATTAAGGAAGGACCAACGGAATGCTGCACATGCTGCGGAGGGACATGGTTCCCAGATAAGGTTAGTGGTTTGCACAAATTGGCTATCTCTTCTAAATTCCCTAATATTAATGTAGACAACACTTTTTATCTGTCGGGCAAATTTCCCAATCCGTCAGGCAAATATTTATTCTGTTCCACTTGCCGCAAAGCTGTTTCCTCAGGTAAAATACCTTCCCTTTGTCTGTCACACGGGTTTGACTTTCCCGAAATTCCTGACTGCCTAAAGGGGCTGACCTGTTTAGAAGAGCGACTCATTTCACCCAGAATTCCATTCATGCGTATTATTTCCCTCGGTTATGAAAGGCAATGTGGCGTAAGAGGCGCTGTAGTCAATGTACCTATTTCCGTCTCTGATACAGTGATGCGCTTCCGCGCACTTTTGACAACACACATGTTATACAGGTTCATTTAAAACGAAGGCTGGAGTACGCCCACAATTTCCTGACCGAAACTATTCGCCCTGCTCGCGTTCTCGAGGCTTTGCGTTACTTAGTTAACACTGAGCTGTACATAAAACACAATATATCTGTGTCCGCTGATTGGTTAAATCAGGTTGGCAACTCTGAAGAAGTGCCCTTTATCGCCGATGAAGCAGATAGGTCCCTTGTAGATGAACTTCTTGGTCAAATAAATCTTAGTTCAGTTAACCAAGACCCTTCGGATCAAGAAGGAATTCTTAATCCGGGGGGGCATGAAACTATGTTAGATAATGATGCAATTCAAGAAAATTCAGCCATTAGTCGAATAGCTCTGGCTCCCGGTGAAGGTCGTAGACCAGCGGACTTGGCACTAGACGCGGATGCTGAGGAACTTTCGTTTCCCACAATATCTTGTGGCGAAATTTTTAAGGCTAGTACAACATACGTTCGAAAATCAAGATCTCAGATTCGGTTTTATGATCGCCGTTGCGCGATTGTACCCAAAGTACTTTATATGTACAAGCGCTACAAACTTGAGCGAATAAGAAATGCGATTTCAATCTGCTTGAGGAAAAAATCTGGGACAAATAACATAACAGCAGCCAAGATGAGGGACGAATCCTTTGTCGAAAACTTAGTGCAGCATGACGATGGATATCATATTCTTAAAGGTTTGCGGTCCGCTCCAGCTCATTGGGAGGCGGAGAAAAAGAAAGTAATTGCGATGATTCGACAATTTGGATTGCCTACATTTTTCATTACACTTTCCGCTGCTGAAACGAAATGGACTGAACTTTTGGTTATTCTCGCTCTTCTCTTGGATAATCGAAATATCACCGAGGAGGAGGCATCCAGGCTTTCCAACGCCGAAAAAGCCAGGCTCATTCGTTCCGACCCAGTAACCTGTTCGAGGTACTTCGATAACAGATTGCGACAATTAATGAAATTGTTTAAGTCTGATATCTTTGGAGAATTCGAACTTACCCACTATTATTGGAGAATCGAACCGGTATGTACTGGCTGGCTGGTGCCCCAAAGCTCGAAGGTAGCATTTCCCCCAACACAGAGCAGGTGGTTCATTTTATCGTCAGATTTATCGCCACTAATGGAGCTGACACAGATCTACAAGATGTCATCCAGTACCAGCGCCACAGACATAGTGCATCATGCTTAAGGGAGCTTCGAGGTCAACAATTCTGTCGTTTTAACATGCCATACCCCCCCATGCCTCAAACGGAAATTCTCTATCCGTTAGAAGAGGACGCGCCGCACATTGAAAATCACAAGTCTCTGATCAAAAAAATCAAAGAGTTTCTGACGTCAGGTTCAGAAGAAGAAAAATCAAGTCGATTAAATAATTTTAAATATTTTTTGGCCCAAATTGACAGCTATAAACTTGAGTGCTATAAACTTGCTCTACGATCCAGTTTGAAAAAGCCACAGGTCTTGCTTCGTAGAAATTATTCCGATAAGTTGCTGAATGCTTATAATAGGGATATTTTGGGGTTACACAGAGCAAATATGGATATTCAATTTATTCTTGACACGTATGCCTGTTGTAGCTATATAATTAACTACATCAACAAATCAGACAGGGGCGTTTCTCAGCTGCTTCGTGAAGCCATGATTGAGGTAAATCAAGGAAATATCCCTGTTAAAAGAAAATTGCAACATATCGGAAACAAGTTTGTACATGCGACAGAGATTTCAGCACAAGAAGCAGCATACAATATTTTGGGGCTGCATATGTCTGAGGCAAGTAATGCCGAATTGTTTATAAATACCTCCCATCCGGACCAAAGAGTCCGAATGGTCAAATCAAGGAGTGTATTAATCGAACTGCCCGTAGACTCCACTGATATTTTCGTGCCAAACTTGCTTGACCGATATGTGTCAGAGACATGCGCTATTAAGTGGAATATGCTTGGCGGAGTTTGCGGCTTTTTATGAGTTTAAGAAATCCAGGGCACGGCGGTCAGAGGAGGCGGAAGATTACGATGAACTTGAAGAAGATGCAGAAGTTGAAGACAATTTAACTGATCGAAGATACGATCAACTTGATGGCAATGGTTCTTTTAAACGACGTAGACAACCAAAAATTATTAGATGGAGACGCTTTAGTTTCAACATTTCGCCCTTAGAATATTTTAGTGAAAACGTAATGCTTTTCCACCCATGGCGAAGCGAACAGTCCGAGCTGATTTCAAATAATAACGAAAACACATTTAGGGTAAACAATGCCCAAATTAGGGTAAACAAACAATGATGTATTCGATGATATGGAATTGGAGAACGTCCTTCAAGATCTTCGGAATGAAAATAAAGAAGATTCCGGTCATCAAGAAATTTCAGCCTCACAATTCCTTGATGATGAATTCAGGGCTCTAGCTGTTCCAAATATTGATCGCAATGTCAATATATTTGAGAATGGCAACGTTCCTAACGACGAGGAAGCCCACGAAGAAGGTGGTATCCGACTTATTAAACTGCCCCCATTGGTACCGGAAGTTGATCTTTGTTCCCTGATACGCTCTCTCAATTCCAAGCAACGTCAGTACTATGCCCACGTGATGTATAATGTTTGTGAAAAAAAAAACCTTCTATGAATACGTTGGCGGTGGTGCTGGTGTCGGTAAAAGTCGGCTGATTTCCACTTTATATCAGTGAGTGACTTGGCGATCAAATAAAATACCTGGTGCCAACGATTCTGCAAAGGTTCTCCTTTGCGCACCAACTGGAAAAGCTGCTTTTGGTATTGGGGGGCATACACTGCACTCCATATTCTCCTTGCCTCTTAATGCATTGCAAATTAATTGATATTCAACTGATTATCATTGATGAAATATCTATGGTCGGAGCCAAAATTTTGTCATATCTGGATCAAAGGCTCCGCCAAATCTTTAGAAATCAGGATCAATGTTTTGGAGGACTTTCCATAATTGTGTTTGGGGACTTAAAACAGCTCTTTCCAGTTGGCGACAGCTGGATATTTTCTGAAATCACTTATAATCCATATAGCGTTCTAGCTGGTACCAACCTCTGTGAAAATTTCAAATTTTTCGAGCTCACCGAAATTATGTGGCAGCGCGGTGACCGCAATTTTGCGGTAGCATTAAATAACATGTCCGAAGCCAGCATGACCGAATCTGACATTGAACTTTTTAAAGAAAGAGTAGTTTCAGCTAGCGCAGTTCCTTCTGATGCCATACATTTGTTTTACTCAAACGATGAGGTTGCCAATTACAATACCCTGAAACTAGCCCAAATAAATACTGAGCAGTTTGTTTCGACTGCCATTGATACTGTCAAGGCACCAAACATGTCGGCGAAAAATCACTAAACACTTTGAGGCATGCACAAAGGATGAAAAGTTCCAAGACTCAAGGAACTTGTCTACTCTCTGCATTTAAAAACTTTAGCTAAATACATGGTAGTTATAAATATTGATACAAGTGATGGTCATGTAAATGGTGCGAATGGTCAACTAACGCAAATTGACCACAGCAAAATAAACGATTCAGTTGTAGTAACTACCCTATGGATATTGTTTACCAAGCCATCGGTTGGTGCTATTGCCAGGTCCAAAGTAAGAAGCAGTCCCCATCCTAACTGGACTCCAGTCCAAAAAGTGGCTCGAACTTTTCAGTGTGGTCGATCTGAGCATGCTTCGATTGATCGCAAGCAGTTTCCTGTTGTACCTGCTGAGGCTATAACCATTCATAAGAGCCAAGGAGCAACCTATAGCAAAGTCGCTGTGCATCTTCAAAGAAGCATTAGCCGAGCTGCGCTTTATGTGGGTTGTAGCAGAGCACCTAGCGCATCGGGCCTTTTCATATTGGGTGAATTTGGTGCTCCAACTAGATTTGGAGCAAGCAATGTTCAGACAGAGCTCCAAAAACTTAGTGGAGAAAAGGCTTTGACTACGCAATACGAATATCTGCTCAGTCGATCGCAAGAAATTCCATTATACTACCACAATGTTGCATCTCTTCGAAGCATCACGGTTTCGAACGATCAAATTATTTGCTCAGCAGACTTCTTATGTTTCGTTGAAACCTGGACTCTTCCAACCGAAGAGTACAATATTAGTGATTTCGACATCATACGAAGAATGGATGGCAACCGACTTGATGGTGTTTCAAAGAATGAAATAATAGTTTATGCCAAGCAGAGCATTTCACAAAATGTAACATTCTTATTTGAAACAATTGAAACATCAGAACCGAGAAAAATATATCAGTCGATCGCCTTCAAATACTTGGATACATCTTTTATAATTGTTTATAGGAATCCAACATTTCCTATTACAAGGTTTCGTAATGAAATTAAGAAAGATGTTGCAAAAGTACGTCTCACGGGTATTAATAAAGTGGTAATACTAGGAGATTTTAATATTTGTCGATCAACCTACACAGATCCGCTCGAGACCAATCTTAATAGCCGAGGTTTATACCCTATTTTGAATGTACCAACAACAAAGCATTCAACTCAAATAGATTGGGTTTTCTGTGATACTTCGGTATCTGGGGCTTCGGCTATTACATATCAGACACCATACAGTCACCATGATGGAGTATTCCTTAGGTATAGCTTGTAAGTAAATTATCAAAATATTCTATTATAATTATTTTGTAAAAAATTGTTAATTGTAAATTCTGTTAAAATTATTATCTTTGTGCAATATTTAATGTAAATTATAATAAGTATTCCTCCTCGGGGATTGCGACCTTGCCGTGGTGAGGAGGCTGAGTATGTAAATCTTTTATGAATGCAAAACTGTAGAAAATGTTCAATAAACTTTACAGAAACCAGCAGCAATCCAATTCAATTTGATTTGATTTATTTGTATGTCCAATAAATGTTTTTTCTTTATAAGCAGGAGGAGTACGACTAAAATTATTTGAAAAGGAACAATAATTTTTGAAAAGATATTTCGAAAGTAGCACTTGCAAGGGTATAAAAACTTCAGCACAGACGAAGTTAGCCCTCTCGGTTTTTTATAATATAATTTATAAATATTTTTGTTTTTAAATTAACCAACAAATTTTTTTTTAATTCAATTTTTTTTAATAAAAATAACGAAAACACGCCATACACTGATGAAGTGGAAACCAAAAGTCTATAACTTTTTGACAATTAAAGATATAGGTTTGCAATTTGAAATATATATTCAATATAATTTGGAAATTTAAGGTATTCAAATAAAAGTGGGCATGGTACCAAATTAATGAAAACAATTTTAAGTCACAATACAAAACGCTTATGTAATTGTTTAATTTTCACTAATTTCATACATTTATTAAACTTAATATTAAATATAAATAAAGTCAATTTTTAAAGTCTTGCTTCGACTCGATTTGTGGATATTTTAAACGACTTTCTAAAGTTACTGACATAAAGTCATCTACATTGTGCGGCATTACGCGTCGTGCGACATGTGTCAACAATTGCACACATCGTTCGGCTCCCTGAATGTGGGATGGAGTTTCTGGATCTGCCAGTGGTATTTCCTCAGAATTTAAATACTCCAATAAGTGTTCATATGGAATGTTAAAAGTTAACGAAGGTTCAAATAAGATGTCGTCGTTATCTAAGTCAACTAAATTCATATAATCTGTGCAGTCGAAATTAATTATATTCTTTTTATAAGACCTGAGCTTAGACGTATCTTGTAATTTTTCGCGATAGTAAATAATTTTGTTAATAGCATTTTCTCGAACAGATTTTCTTTCATCGAAAAGCGTTGCTAACAAAATATTTTCTGTATGTGCAAAAAATTAATTGTTTTGTATGGCTTTGTTCACAATTTCTTGAAGATTTTTCGGCAAGAACTGTGCTGACCGAATAAAATTAAATAAAAGTTTACTGCCGTATACCACAGAGTTATAAAATTTGACATTAAAATACATTGGTATGTAAACTTTCATAATGAAATTAGTCCAAATTTTTAAATTGTTTGATGGTAAACTACTAGCGACATAAAGGCGTAAAATTCTGCTTGCTTTTGTCAACCAGCGCGAAAGTTGAATAAATGTATGATATTAGTGAAAATTAAACAATTACATAAGCGTTTTGTATTGTGACTTAACATTGTTTTCATTAATTTGGTAAATTTTTAGATATAAAGAATAACGGCATCTAATGTATTTTTCGCCCTTTTTCGTGCCACGCCCACTTTTTTTTGAATACCTTAATTTTCAAAATTATATTGAATATATATTTCAAATTGCAAACCTATATCTTTTATTGTCAAAAAGTTATAGACTTTTGGTTTCCACTTCATCAGTGTATGGCGTGTTTTCGTTATTTTTATTAAAAAAAATTGAATTAAAAAAAAATTTGTTGGTTAATATAAAAACAAAAATATTTATAAATTATATTATGGAAAAATTAATCAGAATAAAATATAATATCTTTACAAAATGTATTATTTTTTAAAAAAAAACCGTACAAACCTCAATATACCAAAATATACTGCAACCTTAAATTTTCATGCTTCGCAGCGGGGGCTAGGAATTCATTTTAGACATGGGGTTTCTTCGTGAAATTTTCTTAGAATTCATCGCAGATTCCGAATCTGCTATACGCTTACCGCATAAAAAAATTGACCCGCCCTAATATATATTCTTGATCAGCATCAAAAGCCGAGTCGATATAGCCATGTCCGTCTGTCCGTCTGTCTGTCTGTCTGTCTGTCTGTCTGTATGAACGCGTTGATCTCAGAGACCATAAGAGAGAGTCACAAATTTTGGCATGCACATAGGTGTATACCGTACCCAGATCAAGTTTGTTTCAGTTTTCGAAAATATCCCCACCTCCACCCTTAAACCGCAAAAAACTGTCACAGCCACAATTTTAAAGTAAGAACGTGGTGGCTTAATATATACTATCCTAGGCCTTATATCCAACTACTCTCAAAAGGAAAATAATTGGGGGGGGGGGAGGCTGCCACTTCATGCAGGCAGCGCTGCCTGCGCAGGCCGCGTGTGAACGCGCGTGAGTGTGTTTGTATTTTTTTTTTTATACTCTGTACCGAAGGTACATAGAGTATATTAAGTTTGTGCAAAAGTATGTAACAGGGAGAAGGAATCGTTTCCGACCCTATAAAGTATATATATTCTTGATCAGCACCAACAGCCGAGTCGATATAGCCATGTCCGTCTGTCCGTCTGTCTGTCTGTCCGTCTGTCCGTCTGTCTGTCTGTCCGTCTGTCTGTCCGTCTGTCCTTCCGTATGAACGAAGAGATCTCAGAGATGGTAAGAGATAGAGGTTTGACATTTATGGGGCATATATTTCTTATACTTGCAGGCAGATCAAGCTTATTTTCAATTTTTGCCACGCCCCCTCCCGCCCCCGCAATTTGGAAAAAACGTCATATCTCCTACAGTTTTGAAGATAGATCGTTCGTACCTTCTAGAGATACCTTGTAAACAAAATTATTTATCGATTTGCTGAAGGAATGATAAAGATCGGATGAACGATACTCAAGTTATGGGCAAAAAACGGCCAGTAAACACAGAACACCACCCCACCCACCACCGCAGCATTCTATTGAGTGGCAATCTTAGTGAGAGAGAGAGAGAGAGAGAGAGTGAAACTTAGAGATGAGCGCGTATAACTCGTGAGCAAATGCGAGCTGCGACGTTAAGTGTACAGAGTATGTTATAGTGGGGCTTGACCGACTTTCTTTCTTGTTTTTTTCTTTTTTTTTTTGTTGTCTCAATTGAACAGAAACTCGACCACAGCGCTCTTACTTGTTATACTCTTGCAAAGGGTATTATAATTTTGCCCAGAAGTTTGCAACGCATAGAAATATTCATTGCCGACCCCATAAACTATATATATTCTTGATCAGGGCGACGCGCTGAGACGATTGAGCTTTGTCCGTCCGTCTGTCCGTCCGACCGTCTGTCCGTCTGTCTGTTTCTACGCAAACTAGTCTCTCACTTTTAAAGCTATCGAGCTGAAATTTTGCACACAGTCTTCTTTTAACTGCACGCTGATTATATGTCGGAACCGACCGGATCGGTTGACTATATCTTATAGCTGTCATAGGAACCATCGGTCGAAAAATGGGTCTTAGTGAGAAAAAATTTTTTGTTTTCAATGTTAGCGTCCTCAAGCTCGGCTATTATTAATGTTATATGCTTTCAAACCGATTTGCAAATTTTGGTCAAAATCGGATGACTATATCTTATAGCTGCCATAGGACCGATCGGTCGGAAAATGGGTCTTAGTGAAAAAAACTTTTTTGTTTTTAAGTAAATCGTTCTTAAGGTCGGTGACTATTAATATTAAACGCTTTCAATCTAATTTGAAAAAGTTGATCGACATCGGGTGACTTTATCTTATGGTTGCCATATGACCGATCGGTCGAAAATGATTTTTTTTGTTTTTTATGTTGGCGTCCTTAAAATCGCTGATGACTGATTTTATATGCTTTCAAATAGCTTTCCAAAATTGGGTCGGAATCGGATGACTATATCTTTACTTTGTTATAAAAATAGTTTTTATACCCTTGCAAATGCAACGTCAGCGTTTATGAACGCTTAAATAAAAATCAAAAATTTTTGTAACTAAAACCCATTTTCCGGCAGATAAACATCTGATTTCGACCAAATTTCGCGAATCTTTTTAAAAACATCAAATTAACAATCGCCGAGTTTAAGAAAGATAAAATTGAAAACACACAAGTTTTTCTCACTAAGACTCATTTTCCGACCGATCGGTCCTATGGCAACCTTAAGAAATAGTCATCCGATTTTGACCAAATTTTGCGAATATATTTGAAAGCATATACAATTAGTAATCTGTGAGTTTAACGACGCTAGCATAAAAAACAAAACTAATTTCTTACTAAGACTCATTTTCGACCAATCGGCCCTATGGCAGCCTTAAGATATAGTCATCCGATTCCGACCCAATTTTGGAAAGCTATTTGAAAGCATATAAAATCAGTCATCAGCGATTTTAAGGACGCTAACATAATAAACAAAAAAATTTCTTACTTAGAATCATTTTCGACCGATCGGTCCTATGGCAACCATAAGATATAGTCACCCGTTGTCGATCAACTTTTTCTAATTAGTTTGAAAGCGTTTAATTTTATTTTTTTGAAATTTTATTTACTTGAAAACAAAAAAGTTTTTTTTTCACAAAGACCCATTTTCCGACCGATCGGTCCTATGGCAGCTATAAGATATAGTCATCCGATCTTGACCAAAATTTGCAATTCTGTTTGAAAGCATATAATATTAATAACGACTGAATTTAAGGACGCTAACATTGAAAACAAAAAAGTTTTTCTCACTAAGACCCATTTATCGACCGATGGTTCCTATGGCAGCTATAAGATATAGTCATCCGATCCGGTCCGTTCCGACATATTAGCAGTGTGCAGTAAAAAGAAGACTCTGGACAAAATTTCAGCTCGATAGCTTTAAAACTGAGAGACTAGTTTGCGTAGAAACAGACAGACAGACTGACTGACGGACAGACAGACAGACAGACAGACAGACGGACGGACAAAGCTCAATCGACTCAGCTCGTCGCCCTGATTAAGAATATATATAGTTTATGGGGTCGGAAATGAATATTTCTATGCGTTGCAAGCTTCTGGGCAAAATTATAATACCCTTTGCAAGGGTATAAAAAAAGCAATCTCTATATCTTCGCATCCCACAATGGGAAAACTCTGAACAAAATATTAAAAATCGTGAAAAACTGCTGTTATAGCCTGATAAAAAATTAAAATATTTGGAGACTATGAAAAAAGATAGTTGCCCACTTCAGAAATGATTACCCATATATGAAATAATAATACTAAAGCTGCCTTTACACTTTTCATATATCTCTAAATAGTAGGTTGTCAAACTTCTCTAAAGAGAATGTCTTATCGAATTGAACCTGTCAAATTTAATCAAAAAAGCCAACATTTTCCAAATATTTAGAGTTATTTGCTTTGCTATAACACTATCGTCAGAGAGTCTCTTTAGAGATGTATGACAAGTGTAAAGGCAGCTTAAGTTTAGGAAAATGGCATAATTTTAAGCCAAAGGATTCCTAAAAAATTTTGTCCTAAAACAAGATTGTTTAGGTAAAATGCCCTATATTTAAAGAAATTATTGCCTTAAAAACACATTTTAGGTAATAAAATCCACTTTCCTAAAATTTAAGGAAAATCTTTTTTCTGTGTGTAGTGAATACGTGTATTAATGTATGTATGTATTGTCTCCAAATAAAAACAGACTCTCTGAAGAAGGCAGCAAAAGCTAGCCGAAACGGGTAGGAGAACAGCTGAGTTCAAGAACGTCTTAGCTGCCGCAAAAGAGGACGGCCTAAAATAACCCCAGTAGAAGAACAAATACACTTATACCTAATGACAGACTAACAGAATAAAAAGAATAAAAAAAGAAGAGTATGGCGGGACGAAAAAAAATGACTAAATCCTTTCGGCGAGTTGGCCAGTGGCCAATGTATGCGGGTAAGATTTGGGGTTCCTACTTTGGTCGCAATCTCAGTGGGGATTCGGGATCTTATGAGTGCCGGACTTCTTTCCTCTCCAGTCTAACGGATTAGAGGAGCCGCTTCACAACTTCTACGGTCGATCGGCTACTTCCGCCTTTACTGGTATGGTCGGGCCTAAGAAGACACAGCTTATTCGTCTGACCAGGCCCGATTAACCGCTCACTCACCCCACTAGTATGCCCAATCCTGCTTCCAGTTCTCTGTATCCGTTTTCTATGCGCAGCACAATTTTAGCCTTTCTGAAAGTACTTGCCAAGAATCAAAACTCATTTCCTTGAGTTTGCCTTCAAGGACGTCTACTTCCACGCAGTCAAATGCCTTTTGCAGATTTATACATGCGGGTACTACTTGACAGCCATCCGCCTTTAGCTCCTGGACTTTGTTCACTAGGTCGCTTATACATTGTGAAGTTGAGTTGAGTTTTCTGAAGATATATGATCTCTCAGCGATTAGGTCATGCTCAGCGATGTGAGACTTGTTCAACAGCCACCTCCCAAACAGCTTGAACAGATGGCAGATGGAAAAATGTCAAAATTTTGCATTTATGAGCATAAATCATAAGTTTTGGCTATGCTTTTGCTCATTTAGGTACCAAATATTACATTTTGGATAAATTTTTGTAAAAAACGCAATTCAACTCTTAAAATATCTATAAAAATCAATGTGTCATGCCACACAATTGGTACAAATCTTCAAAAAAGTATAAGTCTGTACCGAAGGTACATAGAGTATATTAAGTTTGTGCAAAAGTATGTAACAGGGAGAAGGAAACGTTTCCGACCCTATAAAGTATATATATTCTTGATCAGCATCAACAGCCGAGTCGATATAGCCACGTCCGTCTGTCCTTCCGTATGAACGAAGAGATCTCAGAGATGGTAAGAGATAGAGGTTTGACATGTATGGGACATATATTTCTTATACTTGCACGCAGATTAAGATTATTTTCAATTTTTGCCACGCCCCCTCCCGCCCCCGCAATTTGGAAAAAATCATATCTCCTACAGTTTTGGAAATAGATCGTTCGTTCCTTCTAAAGATACCATGTAAACAAAATTATTTATCGATTTGCTGAAGGAATGATAAAGATCGGATGAACGATACTCAAGTTATGGGCAAAAAACGGCCAGTTAACACCACCCACCCCCCCCCCCCCCCCCCCACCAACAACCACAGCAACATACCCTAACCGTTCAACACATGCAATCTTAGTGCGAGAGAGAAAGAGAGAGAGAGAGAGAAACTTAGACAGCGCACCGCGTTGTGCGCGGGATGTTAACTGGCCGTTCGACTCCTGAGCAATTGCGAGTGTAAGGGAACAGAGTATGTTATAGTCGGGCATGACCGACTTTCTTTCTAGTTTTTTCTATATTTTTTAAAATTTACTCATCTTTTAAGCTGCATCACTAGTTTTTTTGATTTTCATATTGAATTTAAAGAGTTATAATGCGTTTTTAACAAAATTTATGCAAAATTTACGAATAAATGGAATATATGGTACCTAAATGAGCAAAAGCATAGCCAAAACTTATGGTATGCTCATAAAAGTAAAATTTTGACATTTTTCTTTAAAAAAAAATGATTCGAAAACTATGGAAATCGTGGTTATTGACCAAGTTATAAGTAAAATTCAAAAACAGTAAGGAAAATCCGATTTTTGGGAAAATTTCGTTTTGCGCGACCTGTAAACGTCTTCCGAAATACTCTATAAGCTTTCCGAAAATGCTTGTGCAAAAAAAAATTTTTATTTTGGGACACCCCAATCTACATGTACGTACGGATCAACCCAACCCAGCCGTTACAACAACCAAATTCCACCTTTTTCACATCTCACCAAGCACATAAGCAGATTCTATAGCACCAGCAAGCTCAGATTTTTGCCTTATCCTTTAAATTCGATCAGGTCTCCACACTCATGAATACGTTGGTCAGCCTTCTTCTCCAAATCGCTTCTAGCCCTCAGCTAGCTAGCTTTTTACCGCAAAGCTCTTGAGATAGAGTTGCTATTCCAGCGGCCCCGTCTGGACATTTTGTTGTTACGTTGAAGTTAAAGTGTAGTAGTTATTGCGTCTATATACTGTCATCCAAATCTACAGTGGCCAGCCGAAGACTTTCCTGGTCTTGATTGCCGAGGACTGGAACGTGCATCACCAGCTCTTAGGAAGAAGAGTCGCAACAGCCAGAGGTACAGCGCTTCATGACTGCCTAACCTTTTCACACCTGCAAGTTCTGTCAACTGGAAGTCCTACGTTCTTTCCCTCTAGCCACAACATTTCCCCCATCAGCCTTAGATTTTGCTATCTACTCGGGCAGCTTGTACCATCAGGGTCAAGCCGCGACTAATACCCAGACATGCTAACATTACTCTGTTCCAGAGTAAACTTGAGCAGATGGTTTACCCCGACATGGAGCTGAAGTCACCCGCGGACATTGACGACACAGCTGAACTTTTTCTTCATAGTAGCCGCATAGCCGCTGAGTAAGCTATGTCTGGTAGACTCCTCCGCAGCCACCGTAGTCCCCTCAGGTACTTTTAAAACCTGAGGTAGTAACGGAGATGAATGGGCTCTCGCAACCCATTAGATGAGGCTGACTACCGTAGAGCTGCAGACTCTCTTAGAAAGCTTCTATTCGACATTAAGGCTAAATACCTAGGGGAAAGCCTTCGCAACATTGACCTATCGCAGGGCCGAGGTTTCTCCCTTTGGAAATGCACCCGACATGTCAAACCAGGGCTCGGTCTGATCTGGAGATAGTCGAGGAGCTTGCCAACAATTTAGAGGATCGATTCACCCCCTTCAGTCGAGCTTCCGCGGAGGATGCCGCCACGACTCAAGCTGGCCTCTTAACCGAAACTGGCCCACTATCCCCCATCAGACCCATATCGCAGAATGAAGTGTGACTACAAATCCGACTGCTTAAGTCCACTAAGTCCCCGGGCTTTGACGATGTTGACGGCAAAACCGTCAAGGCACTTCTTGAAGTGGGAGTTCTGTTCATGCTAATGCTGTTTAGAGCGATGTTACGATTCCAATACTTCCCGAACTCTTGGAAGTCTGCTGTAATCGTGATGATTCCCAACAAGGGCAAGGATATTTCAAAGCCCGACTCCTACTGGCCAACTTTCTCCAATATATTTTAAAGAATATTTCTTGGAAGAATGTTGGCAATTAGCGCTGTTGAAGAAGCTATACTAGGCTATCAGTTTTGTTTTCGCAGAGGACACTGCACTGCAAAAGGTCCACAGACTCTCAAACCATATTCTCAAATCATTTGAGAATCTCCAATACTGCTCTGTCATTTCCATTGCATATTACACAGGCGTTTGATCGCGTTTGGCACGAGGGCCTGCTTTTTATACCCTTGTAGGGGTATATTAAAATTGTCCAGATGTTTGCAACGCATATAAGGAAGCATCTCCGACCACATAAATTATATATATTCTTGATCAGCAAGACGAGCTAAGTTTGTAACGAACCTTTGCAGCCGGGCGTAGCTCAGGGTGCTCGGGGATCGCTCCAACAAATTTATATTGTGTAGGATTGCCAGAAATAAGAAGACAACGACAAAAAGTAATTTAGTCTTTATTTGGGTTCGTATAAATCACTTAGATGTTAGCTATATACTAGGTTCCGACATGGTAATACGAACTCAATTACTTTTTATGTAATACCCTCATTGGTCCAGCCATTGTATTTAGGCATAGATTTTTCGACAGCATTTCAATTGCTGCCCTCAGACTTCGCTAATAAAACGATGACCGCTCACCTTGCAGAGGTGGACTCTAGCCAACTTAGACTCTTTTCTGAATCCCAACAAAGAAGCTTAAATGAAGTTATTCGTAGCTTTCCCTCGTTCGCCGAAAAAGGGTTGGTACAAACTTCCTTGTTGTCGCATGCGATTGATGTTAGCGATGCCAAGCCCATCAAACAGCGGCATTACCCAATTTCTCCCGCAATGGAAAAACTCGTTTGCGAAGAGCTGGATCGAATGATCGCGCTAGGAGTAATCGAAGAATCCGAAGCGCATGGTCTTCGCCGGCTGTGTTGGTAATCTATCCAGACAAATTTCGCCTATGCCTAGACAGCCGACAGGTTAATTTAGCCACGCGCAAAGACGCATATCCCACTCCCATAATAGATGGATTGAGTTCATAAGTCATATCCAGTATTGACTTAAAGGACGCCTACTGGCAGATTCTAGAGCAAAGCTCGCGGGATATAACGGCTTTTGCCGCGCCAAGAAGGGCCCTTTATCAATTTAAAGTGATGCCCATTGGTCTCACAAATGCCACCGCGACCATGTCGAAACTGATGGATCGAGTAATCCCAGTAAAATTCCGAAATGAGGTGTTTGTCTATTTAGACGACTTGCTTATCGCCTCAGTCTCATTTGAACGCCACCTCGATATCCTAAGAGAAATTGCTCAATGCCTATGTCCAGAGCAGAACGTTTAATTCCTAATTAATTATTTGTAAATGTAAATGCCATCGAGCCCACTGTTTGCTTTGCCAAATATATTCATGTTAAATAGATCAATTTGTACAAAAGCTCTTATACGCCCAAAAGCTCTCTCTCGCATTGTTTATCTGAGCGACCTTTTCTAATGCATTTCTGTGCTTTAAATGTGCAGGCGAGAGCAAACGAACCCACTGCAGCTTCAGAGACCAGGCAATAAACAAAATCGTAGAATTGTTTGGGATAGTTTTTTTTTAAAGTTAAGGAGTAGTATCTTCCTAAAATATTAAAGAAAGCCAAAAAAAAAAATAGCCTATACTTTATACATAGGTTCCGCACAAAACGCGTCTGAAAGCAGTCAAAGTAGGCATTTTTTGCAACTTTAAGAGGTAATAACTAAAAATCTCGACGTGATGAACCATTTTTGAAAACAGATTCGTGTTCAGCACACGAAAATCATCTAGAACCACCACCAACGCTTCAATATACTGGACCTTGTTGCCTAGTGTTATTTATCGATTTGTTGAAGGTATAATTAAGATCGGATGAGCGATACACATGTTATGAGCAAAAAAAGATATCTGACCAACCCATCCCCACCCAGCCAGCCATCCACCACTGTATTCCAACAAACACACTCTTTGGGAAAGAGAGCTAGAGAGAGAGATAGAGAGAGAGAGGGAGAGAATCTTACAGATGAGCGTATAATAAAAATATTGCACGATAAACGCGTGAATCCTTAGATGTATTATAATATTATAGTCGGAGGCAAATAAACTTGTACAGAGTATGTTTTAGTCGGGCTTGACCGACTTTCTCACTTGTTATATTATTAATATTATATTGGTTATCTAATATCGGTTGTCCGTACTCGGTAAGTTCTGAGCACCCCCGCGACAGCACTCGATAACGTGATCGTATTTCCGGCAAGCTGGCTTAGCTGACCACTAGTCAAGTTCTTTCACTTTAAAAACTTCCAGCAGAGCAGACGTGTCAGCGGGACAGATATCAAAGCTTCAGGTTAAACCCTAAGCCTTGCCAAACCGTTTCCAATCTCATCCATACGCCTAAGCGCAGCCGCAAAGAACAATTGTTAAAGCCTAATTAATTTTAAAAACAATGAGATTCGTTCTCACCGTCTTGGCGCAACAAAAATTGATTTTCGGCAGTTTTCGTCGTGGAAAACCGGCCTCCCCTTTGTGATTGCTACTTTTCAGCTTGTCGATGTTGCTCAAGCTAACCCACTTATCCTGTGTAGCTTTCCAAATCGATCTAGACGAAGCTGAGGAGCCAAAAGTGGGAGAAAAACTGAACCTCGTGGCGGAGCCACTGCGGAGCCCGTCTCCACCGGCACACATTAAATTGACGCCAGCAATTGGTAATTATACTTGGTTCGCCCGATTCCCCGACATCACCCTAATTTCTTTATTCTCGGTACCTTTTTATCGAAAACTAAAGGAGCCAGAGACCCTAAGCTACCAAGCCAATCCAGCTCCCACCAGTTGCCAAAAAACCTGTAGTGTCAAAGCCGTTCATACCCAAATGTAGTGCAGTGAGACGGAAGAAAATTCCGTAATAAAACGCCCAGTGCAGACGCTGAGTCGTGGATAAGAAAAAGAAAAATCATAAGTCAAAAGTTTTTATTATACCGAAAAGAGAAAGTGAAATTTCAACCAGAAGCGCCAATAGAGTCCCAACATATGCCTTTGTACGCGCAAACCAATTTGTTGTTCTTGTGCCAAATGAACCAAAGAGCTCCACTATTAAGAGAGAAACTCTTCTAAAGATGTTTTTTATTAAATCATTTTTTTTGCGTGGATGACCAAATTGCCTTGAGTGATGGTGTTATGCTTTCAAAATCAATCTAACCCCAACTCCCGACAATCCAAAAGCTTTACAAATACTCCACAGCTGATCGTCTCGGAGAAAGAACTCTCGCCCCGGGATCATCAATAAGCCGTAAGTTTTTCCCCATGGCGATCTCCCTCGAGAGAGACTCTTGTGAGAGATTGACGTGCTTTTTTTGTGTTCCGTATTTAAAAATTAGTTGTGACGTTTAACGTGCCGATAACTTTGTGAATTCATCCTAATTCTTTTTAATATTAATGCCCAATGCCGGTGAGTGCTTTGCTTTCTAGTTGTGCATCTTGGTATTGTTAATTTAACAAATATAAATATCGCGGCGTCTGTGCTGTGTGTTTTGTTTGTGTTTTGTATTCGCTCATCTGTTTTTGGCGGTTCCCCCGTTCCCCCCCTCTTAACAAAGGTTAGTGCGTGCGTTTGCTGTTGCATACTCTTTGTGTGCATCACTCTCACCGCGAATTTGTTTTTTTTTACGTTTCTGCTCAGAGAAAGCTTTGAACTTTTCTATTTGTTACGCCGCTCTTAGAGTGAGTTATTGATACGCGCTTTGATTTCTAATCTCCTAAGTTTTGAGCCCCTGTGGTAAATTTTGATCAATGTCGTACTGCAAAAAGTCGTGTATTAATAAAGTTGCAAATGATTCGGAATAATTCCGGTTTGTTAACTGTTGGCTGTGCGATAACATTATGCATATAAAATGTGCTGCACAAAGTGGACGTAACCTTGATAAAATTTGCTCAACTAAAAAAGGTTGTGGTGCGTTACGGTGGTCCTGCCCTGTATGCACTGATACCCAATTTAGTTTCTCGCTTATGTCTAATGACATGAGAAATAATTATAATAAGTTGCATAAAATAAATAAGCAACTCGCAAGTGAGTTTACCTCTAGTGATGAGTTGCTTAGTAAATTCCATTTTGAGTCACCACTTACACGTCGGTCGGAGCCTCAAGTTGTAATAATGCCACCTCCCGATTCTGACAAGTCGGCTGATCCCCCTTCATCGTTGCCAGTCTCGCCTCAGTGTCAAGACTTGTCGCCGACCCATTCCCTGTCCGCTTCACCAGCTAGTATGCTTGGTTTGTCTCCATTGCCTCCCTCCCCTAGTCAAGGAGTTATTTATAATTTTCTAAATAAACCTCCAAGTCGTAGACTAGTTAATTCTCTAATAGTGCCACCTGATCCTGATGAAAGTGCTTCACTTTCTTCACAGCCTCCCCTTCTTACTGTTATAGCGCCACGCAAAACAGTTTTTGTGTCTAGGTTGTCTCCTGAAACTAGTTGCCAGAAAATTGCCGCCTATATTGCGAGCAAATCCTCAGCAAGTGTTTCGATTTCAAAGTTTCATTTTGCCCAGCCTCGTGATGTAGCTTCCTTTAACATAAGTGTTCCAGGTGAAGCTTTTCCAATCATATGTGACCCAGAATTTTGGCTGCAAGATATGATTGTTCATGAGTTTAGGCAAAAAAAATCGTGTAAGGCCAATGCCCGTCAGCTTGGCCTCAAATGTAGGGTCTAGCTCTAACAGGGTTTCAAAAAACTAGTTCGGTCCCTTAGTCCTCATATAGCCTATCAGAATGATAGGGGTCTGTTATCCAAACTTTCTACCTTGTTCTTGAATAGTCCTTCATTTGAGTTTGACATTATTGCCTTCTCAGAGACGTAGTTAAATCCATCAATCTCTGATTGTGAAATTTTGTCAAATGATTTTTTTATCTATCGACATGATCGACCTACTCGAAGAGGTGGTGGTGTACTGATCGCAGTCAAGACTAGCCTCCGTTCGGAATTCATTCCACTAAGTCTGACTTATGGTGTGGAATTCGTAGCCGTAAAAGTTTCTTTTCTTTCCTTTTCTTTATATATTACTTGCTCCTATATCCCTCCTTCTTCCGATATTCAAGTTTATATGAACCATATAACTTGTATAAAAGATGTTTGCGCCCAATTACGAGACATTGACTCATTGGTTGTTATAGGTGATTTCAACTTACCAAACATCGCCTGGTCATATCTTAATGGGTCAACCTATCTTGTGCCATCATCACAGCATGACTTTTTAGATCATCTTTTTGATATGTCCTTGTCTCAGATAAATTCAATTCCAAACGATCTTATTAAATTGCTGGATCTTGTCTTTGTCGCTGACAGTACTAATGCTGTAGTCTCTAGGTCAGTCCCTCTATCACTACCCGAAGATGTTTACCATCCTACGCTTGAAATCTCTCTTTCAGTTTCTGAAACTACTTCATCAACCTCTAAAATTCCTAATAAACCTCGTCGTTGTTTTCGTAAAGGAAACTTTACATTATTAAATCAACTTATTTGTGCAACAGACTGGTCTTCTTTGTTCAATGCTGTTGATTTAGACTTTTCTTTTGCCTTTTTCTACGAATCCATGATCCTGTTATGAAACAGCTTTTCTGTCATCGGGGCAATGCCGGCTGGCTCAGCTCATCTCTTAAGGGGGGGTTCTGCCCTGCCCGCAGTTCACACAATGCGATCGACAATGACTTCATCACTAACACAACAAAAACCTATAAAAACGGCAAATCAAAACAATGGACAACAATAACAAAAAAAGATCCCAGGTTGGCGACACAGATGGATCTGTCACCGCGCTCCCACCCTTCCTGTGATGCTCCTTCTCAGATTTGAAGAACGTCACCCATTTCATCTCCGGATTAACCTCGTTTAATTCAGGCTAGCGTCGCATATTCCCTCCCCTGGCCTACAAACTTAACCCATCATCTTCAATACTCTAAACATTTATTATCTTCCTATACTTCTAGCAGGAATTATCCGCGACATTAAGTTACAACAATCTTCAACTACAGATACTTTTTATACATATATTCACGAAGTTATTTCCGTTTCAACTTTAAATTTTGCCTTTCAGCACCTCGTCACACGGGTCGGGGTGTGTTTAATAAGCGATGGCTCATTCATTGGGCAAAGTTCCCAGTAAGGTGCGTATGTTTTCCGGCGAGTTATATTTTTATGAATCATTTATCAGTCTAGATGTGCGAACTACTATCCTACCTATCCTGGTGGAGCTCCAAGGGACGGTTTCGGGGAAACGTGCACTGAGCAAGGGTTCACTTGAAAAAATTTACGCAAAGAGACAGCACAATCCCGGACACGAGGAACGTTGGACAATTACAAACGGAAAATTTTTTAAATATAATGTGATATGTGTAATATATAATGTATAGGTAATGTGAATATGTATGCAAGGATGAATATCTATATATGAATATGCGTTTAAAATGCGAATAAAAAAAAAAATATAACGAGACGACAGGTTTTCATCGCTATGGGACAACTTGGGTTGACCAGCCATTCAATAGCAGCGACTTGGAGGTAGCAAGGGCTGGCCACCAAATGGGCTGCGAAAGTCTGGCTGAGATAACCATGTTTAGCCAGTAAATTCAGAAAATTTTCAAAAAAAGATATTTCCCTTGTGAGATTAGAACTGGAGGCTCATCCACTGACAGAGAGGATGATTGCTCCAAGTGTTGAGCACGCATATCGTAGGCGATTGGTCATTATAAAGACCACTGGTGGGGCATCACTGCCTAAACCGGCGGTTGATTTGCAACCTGGTAAGAGTGATAACCGAAACTCTGTGATATGGGCTGTGATATAGAGTTAGCTTAGGGTAATAAATGCAAATCAATGTTGTTAGTTTCTGTGTATAGATAGGATTCTTTGTCTTCCCTCCGTTTGTGCGTCCTGATACCAATCGACCTTAGGTTTAAATGAGTGAAAGTGACCCGTGTTGCATGAGACAGCACGCGCTGCAATTTCACTCTCGATGGTACATGGATGACGCAGGCCATCAGAAGACAGAAAGAGTATTTAGAGGAAGTAGCTCTTTAACTGTCGGCCATCGATCGAGTGTCAATGACCCGTACAGTTGACGACTATGATCCAAAGACCCAGGTGTCAAAAAGCGTAAAGACAATTAGGGACTCGTACCGGCTAGCAGTCGCATTTCTCTCCCCAGCAAATTATGTATGAATCTGAAATAGAAGATTATAAATTAGCATTGTTTTTGTCGAGAAGTTAGGATATTTGTATTCAGTATTATATTTGTTTTCTGTTAGTTGTTAGTAACATTCCTAGTAGCATTTAAATAACAAACAATTAGAGTAGTATTATCGAATTAGGGATGTCCGAAGACGAGCAAATAATTGATCAGGGAGGAAGGTTGCATGAGCACCAACTTCGGTCAAAGGGCCCGCTGAAAATTGGAGAAAATCCGTTGGAGGTTGATAGTAATGAGGGCGGAGCAATGCCATTTCCTCGCGCATTTGGTGGTTTAGCTCGGACGCCCATGGCCGTGCTTAAACAACATCACGAAATGACGCAGCAACTGAAAGCTATGGAGCGACGTCAGTTTGACAACCAGAAGGTTAATCCGACTGAACAACTAGTTCAGGACGAGGAGCTTATTGAGCTGCAACACTTGGCCGATCAGCGGGATAGCGTGGATTTGCCTAGACAGACGCTGACAACAGAAGAAGCCTCAGCAGTGAATGTGGCAATTGCACAGGCTCATCACAGGCTGCAGGAATTAGCCAGGCATTGCAGGACGAGATTCGAGATGGGTTCACGAGCATGATAAAACTCATTAATGATCTCTATGGGCCAATTAAGGGACAGCAAATGGCGCCAACACTCGCTTCCACAGAGGGATTGGAAGTACCTCCCAACAATCAGAAATCCGAATATACGACAGGGAGCAATCCCTAAACAAGGCAGTTCAGACGGACGACTAAATAACCAAGGAGCACTACCGCCAAAACTTCCTCCGAAACCGGCACCGAAGACTCCATACAGCTCCGAGGGTGGTTCGACTCCTGGGTATGTGGACTCACAGGCCAGTAATTGGCCTAATTCGGCCAACCGCAATTGGAGGGTGGAAGATCACCGAGCTGGCGAATTTCGATTCAGACAAAATCTGGCCCCACACGATCGGAGGGTGGAAGATCACCGAGCTGGCGAATTCCGAGAAGAAGCTAGAACAACCGAGCCTAATGGGGGATATATAAATATTCAGGGTAGAGCAGGGACCAAAGTGGAGAAATGGAACATATCGTTTGATGGAGACGAAACGAAGTCTTCCATAGAAGATTTTGTGTTTCGTTTCGAATTTCTTCAGAATCAATATAAATGTCCTTGGGAAGCAATTCTGCAGGAGTTCCATGTCTTGTTGACCGGTCGGGCCAGAGAATGGTATTGGGTCCACGTACGCCAATACAGAGTAAACCGCTGGGAGCACTTGCGTCAGGCTTTGCTTGATAGGTTTCGTGGTCATCAATCGGAACACGACCGTATGCACGAACTATTGTGTAAGGAACAACTCCCAGGAGAGAGCGTCGAAGATTTTATTCATTCCATGCGTCAACTCTCGTCCAGACTACGATATCCTCTACGTAACCGGGAGCTGGTTAAAATAGTTAAGGGTTACGTGACAGTATTGGCCGATACATTTACGCGATGGACATACGTACCCTGGACGAACTTCGGGAGGAGTGTATTGAGGTTGAGAGAAGCATCAGACGACGAGGACGATCGAATTATGGGACTCAGCCGAGATACCATACAGGAGGCAAAGCAATGGTCAGCGAGGCAGAAGCGTATCCCGATGAGGAAAATCCAGACGTTAAACTGGAGGAAATCCGCCATGGGAGCAAACGCACAGCCAGACCAGGATGCTGGAATTGCGCAAAAGGTGACCATGAGTTCCGAGACTGCGATTCAGAGGAAAGGAGAATATTTTGTTTCCGTTGTGGAAGGCCCGAGACGATCGCACCTAAGTGTCCCGAGTGGACGGAAAACGGCCGCCTGAGTGTGTCAAAAGCGGGAATCACACGCTCAGTAACAAATCCCGCGGTCTAGAAAACGAAATAAATGAAAATAAAGAAATCAATAGAGTAGGAGATAAGAAAATAATAAATACAAATAATAAGGCATGCCAAAATAAATATAAATTAAGATATTTGCCTTTTGAAGAAAGGATCCGGAGCTATTTAAAGACGCGAAATCGCATATTTGCAAATCACCGACTGGATGGAATGCGATTAGTGACCCAAAGAGTCAAGAAGGCGCGGGAACGCTACCAGAAGAGACGATTTATGAAGCGACAAGTCGTAGAAGCGGTAAAACGAGGTAGCAGTACTGATCCTCGAATTTTTGCTAACGTCACCATTAGAGGAAAACAGTTAAAGGGTCTGTTGGACACAGGCGCTAGCGTCAGTTTGCTAGATAGAGGCAGCCGCGAACTTCTGGAGGAATTAGGATGTGAAATGCAAAATTATATTTCCATTGTTCGCACCGCGTCTGGGGACGATCGATCCATAATTGGGCGAGTGGATTTACCAGTGGAGTATGGAGAGGACACCAAAGTCCTGACGTTTTACATTTGTCCATACTTGGAGCAGAACGCTTACTTCGGTATAGACTTTTGGCGGGCGTTTGGGTTGGCACCCGCAGTATTATGTGGCACAACGGTACCGGCAGACAAGATTAGAGTGGAGGAATTGGTGGCTACCCAAATGGATTATGGAGAAGAAGACGAAGATGAGAGGCATGATCCGGAGTGCTGGGAGCTATCGGAAGAAGAGAAAAGGGCGTTAATGGATGTTAAGGACAAATTTCTAGCCTTTGAAAACGTAGGCTTGGGAATAACAACACTAGAAAAGCATTCAATCGAACTAATCGAAGGCGCACAACCATTCAAGGATCGAGCGGGTGTAGGCTCGCGGGGGTAGGTAGATCGCCAGTCATGCAGAAAGTGGTTAAGAACGAAGTTGATAAGATGGTTGCCTTAGAAGTCATCGAAGAGAGTAACAGCCCGTGGAGTAACCGCACGACGGTAGTGCGACGGCCTGACAAGGATCGTTTTTGCCTCGATGCCCGCAAATTAAACATGCTAACGGTGAAGGACGCCTATCCACTTCCTTGCATTGAGGGAGTTTTATCCAGGATAGATCAAACTCACTATATATCGAGTGTTGATCTGAAGTTTGCATTCTGGCAAGTGGAATTAGAGGAGAAGAGCAGAGCATATACGGCGTTCACGGTACCTGGAAGACCTTTATACCAATTTAGAGTCATGCCGTTTGGACTTTGCAACGCCGCACAACGTTTAGTTCGACTCATGGACAAGGTTATCCCAGCTGAACTCAGGACCAATGTTTTCGTGTATCTGGACGATCTCCTCATCATATCCGCCGATTTCAAAACGCATCTGAAGCATTTGGAGCAGGTTACAAACTGTCTAAATAAAGCAAATTTAACGATAGGATTAAAGAAATCGAAATTTTGCTTTAAAAGTCTAAAATACCTTGGTTTCATTGTTGGGGGAGGAATCCTAAAAATGGACACAGAGAGGGTGGTCGCGATACAAGTGATTCCGGAACCGAGATCTGTGAAAGAAGTTCGCTCATTTCTGGGAACAGCGGGATGGTACCGCCGATTCATTAAGAACTTCGCCACAATAGCAGCTCCTCTCACGGAAGCCTTGAAAAATAAACCAGGAAGCAAGTTTAAATTGAGCGAAGAAGCAATCCAAGCGGTGGACAACTTGAAATCAGCACTCACATCAGCACCAGTACTTGCTCACGCAGAATTCTCCAAACATTTCTTCATCCAGTGCGATGCATCCCAAGTGGGCGTAGGAGCAGTGCTCTTTCAAAAGGATGACGACGATCAGGAGCGGCCCATTGCTTTTTTCTCTGCCAAACTAAATAAACACCAAAAAAATTATTCAGTTACGGAGAAAGAGTGTCTGGCAGCCGTCTTGGCCATTCGGAGATTTCGTCCGTATGTTGAAGGGACGCCATTTACTTGCATCACGGATCACGCGAGTTTGAAGTGGCTGATGTCCATGAAAGATCTCAGTGGTCGACTGGCACGATGGTCACTGCAGCTGCAAGGCCATAACTTCAACATAGAGTACCGGAAAGGCAGCGAAAATGTGGTTGCAGATACTTTGTCTCGTAGCGTGGAGGAAGTCCATGGGAATCCGGAAGATTGGTTGGGAATTATGAAACTACAGCTTTCGAGTCAGAGGAGTATGTGGATCTGATTAAGGAAGTACAAGCGAACGCAGATCATTTACTAGATATTCGGGTGGAAGGAGGAGTACTGTTCAAACGTGTCGGTTCAAGCTGGGAAGACGAAGTCGAGGGGTCAGAGTGGATGTTATGGGTTCCAGTGGAAGTGACGGCGACTCTTATCGAAAATATGCACGTGGACGAGAAGGCTGCCCATGGAGGAGTAGCGAAAACCTTGGAAAAGCTGCGAAGACAATTTTATTGGCCCGGGATGACGGTACAGGTCAAGCGAATCATCCAGCAATGCGAGACGTGCAAAAAAACGAAAGCTCCAAATTTTAAAATGGGTGTGGGAATCGGACATCAAGTAAAGACGGAGAGACCCTACCAAAAACTGTACGTCGACTTTCTTGGCAAATATCCGCGTTCCAAGCGAGGACACGCCTGGATCTTCATAGTGGTGGATCATTTCTCAAATTACGTTCCTGAAGGCCATGCGTGAAGCCACTGCGGCCAACGTGGTAGATTTCCTCGTAAACGAGGTGTTTTACAAGTTTGGAGCGCCAGAGACTATCCACTCGGATAATGGACGACAGTTTGTGTCAAAAACTTTTACAGACATGGTAGAGGCTTTCGGAGTAAAACATGTCAGGACTCCAGTTCATTCACCTCAGAGTAATGCGTCCGAGCGGGTAAATCGAAATGTCCTAGCTGCAATTAGAGCCTATTTACATGAAGATCATAGGGAATGGGACTCATACTTACCCGAGATCGAAGTAGCGATTCGAAATGCGGTCCATACGGCGACAGGAGTTACACCATATTTTGCAGTTTTTGGACATCACATGTTCCTGAACGGATCGCAGTATAAATTGGCGAGGAAACTCAAATCAATGTGTGATCACGAAATAGCGGACATGAGCACTGCAGATAAGCTCAAGGTAATCCAGGAAAGAGTGCAGCAACAGCTTCTGTCGGCATATGAACGAAGTCGCCAACATTACGACAAGCGGGTGAGGAGCTTCCACGCTGTACCAGGCCAAGAGGTGTTCCGAAGGAATTTCGTTCAGAGCGACTTTGGCAAGTGCTTCAACGCAAAGTTCGCCAGAAAATTCCTTAAGGCGAGAGTGGTGAAGGCGGTGGGCAACAATGCATACCTTCTGGAGGACATGCAAGGACGAAAATTGGGTGTTTACCATAGTAAAGACATCCGAATATGACCTGCAAAACAAAAAAATATACAGACACAAAGTACACAGCACATGTATGGCCAATCATGTGTATACTTCCCGGCTGATGAGTGGGGTGTCCCACGTTGAGGCGCGTCCAAGACAGCGGAAATGGCAAGCCGGCTATTTCCACCAAGAGCGCAAAGGAATGCCCACATAGATTTCGGTGTTTCGCTGTCATTGTTTGGTGCTTCACTGGAATTCTCTGTGTGCTGTTGGCATTTGCGAAAATTCGGTACGTTGGGTTTTATCGATAGTTTTAGGGTAGTATTAGGAATAGTTCGATAGATTTGCGTGTAGGTGTAAGGTGATATATGTGTGTGTCGGCAAGCAGTGGGATTAGGGTGATTCAAGAGTGCAAGGGAAAGTAGTAGTGAGGGGAAATTTTGCGAAGGAGGGGAAAACGCCACCAGTCGGCGGTTATTTAAACGATCGACGACTGGATAGTGCTGTCCCACTCACTTGATTTCTGGGCAGGATCGGGGGGCGAGGAAAGACATTATTCTAATACAGGCATCTTACTCGCACATAGGGGACTAGAAGGGCTTGTCCTTGGCCTTGATATAGCACAATGAACCCGAAGTTCGAAATTGGGTTACATTGCGGGATTAATGGAAGGCAGCTAAAGCGATAAAGGGGACCCAAAAGCTTGACTTCAAGGCAGTCAAAATTTCTAAGCGGCAAATGCAGATCATACTGTCCGCAAGTCAATGTGAAGAAGACGCGAAAAAATAAAATTTGAAATAAAATTAAAAAAATATCAGTAGAGTGAACGCAACCTGTGCATTTGAACTTCTGCCATTTTTCAGCGTGGTCAGACGACTAGGCTGGCCACGTACTAATTTTTGGGGCACCAGCAATTGAGTCAGCCCAGAGGGATTCGTTTTCGCGTCGCAAAGCGTACGGACGGTCCAAGGCCCTGTTCCCGAGTAGGAAAAATTCCAGAGTGAGTCCGTTTCATGCCGAGGAGGGCTACAATTTGGTGGCTAGACAAACAAAAAGGGAAGGCCATACTGATTTATGGCCAGTCACTCCATACACCCGGACCAGCACCACCAATAACATTTTTTTTGGATTTTTTTTATTGGTCCTCTTGCATATATAATATGTGACCGTGATTTGTGTGATTTAGTACACATTAAATTTTTCCCGTTTCGGAATAATCAAATTAAATTTTAAATTCTTTTGCACGCAATCACCGGCAATCTCGATAATATTCTTTTTCACATTAAATTTAAACAGTTTTTTTTTTAATTTATTCGCATATTAAACGCATATTCATATATAGATATTCATCCTTGCATACATATTCACATTACCTATACATTATATATTACACATATCACATTATATTTAAAAATTTTCCGTTTGTAATTGTCCAACGTTCCTCGTGTCCGGGATTGTGCTGTCGCTTTGCGTAAATTTTTTCAAGTGAATCCTTGCTCAGTGCACGTTTCCCCTAAACCGTCCCTTGGAGCTCCACCAGGATAGGTAGGATTGTAGTTCGCACATCTAGACTGATAAATGATTCATAAAAATATATATATATAATATAACTCGCCGGAAAATATACGCACCTTACTGGGAACTTTGCCCAATGAATGAGCCCTCGCTTATTAAACACACCCCAACCCGTGGATTAAACGAGGTTAGTCCGGAGTTGAAATGGGTGAAGTTCTTCAAAACTGAGAAGGAGCATCACAGGAAGGGTGGGAGCGCGGTGACAGATCCATCTGTGTCGCCAACCTGGGATCTTTTTTTGTTATTGTTGTCCATTGTTTTGATTTGCCGTTTTTATTGGTTTTTGTTGTGTTAGTGATGAAGTCATTGTCGATCGCATTGTGTGAACTGCGGGCAGGGAAGAACCCCCCCTTTAGAGATGAGCTGAGCCAGCCGGCATTGCCCCGATGACAAAAAAGCAGTTTCATAACAATCCAAGAGAGAATTACTCTTAGATATGTGTGTTCCTAATAGCGTAGCTTCTCCCGCGACACTTAATCCTCCATGGTACTGCCCTAGACTTTCTAATTTGAAAAATATTAAGTCTAGATGCTTCAAAAAGTAGAAACGAACTGGTTCGGCTGTTGATTTTTCTAAATATTCAAAAGCAAAATCAAACTTTACACTTTTTAACTCTGAGTGCTATAAGAATTATCTTGCCCGGTGCAAAGTTCAATTTGCAGACGACCCTAAACAATTCTATAGCTTTGTGAACTCTAAGCGTAGATCTTCATCATTACCTTCTTCTTTTTTTCTAGGTGACCAAAAGGCTAGCAATGGTTCCGCTGCCGTCGACATATTCGCAAACTTTTTTCAATCAACTTATTCCTCTATCCACTTTACTAACACTTCTTATATATAACATTTCATCTTCTTACTCGATTTGTGCTCCCTCAATTAGTGAAAGCTCCCTACTTTCGCATTTAAAATCTCTGAAATCCTCATACTCCCCTGGCCCTGACAACATTCCTAGTTGTGTTCTCAAAGAGTGCTGTAGTTCCTTATGCAAACCTTTGCTTAAGATTATCAATCTATCACTCGATTCTTCAGTCTTTCCAACTCTTTGGAAAGAGTCCTATATTATTCCTCTTCATTAAAAAGGTGGAAAATCTGATATTTCCAATTACAGAGGCATAGCTAAGCTCTCCGCTATTCCTAAATTATTTGAAAAGATTATAACCTCCACCTTGCAGCATTATTGCAAATCGATTTTATCACCTTTCCAGCATGGGTTTATTTAGCGTCGGTCAACTATGACCAATTTGCTTGAATTTACTTCATCGGTTAATGATGGGTTCCTTAAGAAAAAGCAAACCGATGTCATTTACACCGACTTTAGTAAGGCTTTTGACTTTGTAAACCATGATCTTCTCCTCTATAAGCTTCATCGGTTAGGATTTCCCGCCTCTTTTCTTCTCTCGTTAACCGCGAACTAGCGATTAGGGTACCCATGTAAGGGGTGCTGAAGTGGGTGGTGAAGTAGGTACCCATGTAAGGGGTGGTGAAATAGGTACCCAAGTGAGGGGTGCTGAAATGGGTACCCATGTGAAAAGTTAAAAAATACACCTGCTAAAATATAAAAATTAATACTTTTTTATTTCGATTTACCTTTTTTTTATTGTTCATTTTCGTTTACATTATTATTTGTTATATTTATATTATTGTTATTGTGGCTAAGGCTACTATTTTTAAGAAATCTTTCTTTTGTAGCTGAATGGCCTTCCGCAACTGGTCTTCTGCTGACCCAATTCCACAGTGCGAAGTAATGGAATCTATAAATAGAAAATTAAAATTAATCAAAATATTGCCGACGATAGCAAAATTCAAAACAAATAGACCTACCAAGCAACACTCCATAAAAGTTTTTGTGGTTTTTTAAAGTCAGCTTTCCTTGTACTCCATCGACATTGTAGGCAAGTACTACTGGTGGCCAGCAAATTCTTTAAATTTTTTAAAATGCCGCCAGGCTGAAGGACCGACTTCATTGCATCAATCTGTCAACGGAAACAAAATTAAAATTAATAATGGGCTCTGTTCCGAATTCCAAGTCGGCTTTCGTGAAATCGTTTGTTGAATTTCGTATAAATGTTTATACTAAACTCTTATTTAATAAAGTTATATGGAAGATAACAGACATGTCTGCGGTTACTAGATCTGGAAAATCGGAATTGTTTAAGCAGTTGAAACCGAATGCTCAATGCCCAGTGGATTCAATTCATAAAAAAGAGACCACCTGATGTAGTTAACACAGATATTCGGGGGTGACACAGAAATCACTAGTGATTTTCGTATAAACCCTTATATTTCAAATTGAAACTGCTTGAATTTATATGTGAAGTGGCACAAAACAGCTCGGTTACTAGGTCAGATGTCGAAAGTAAAGCTAATTGAAACCGACTGTTCAAAGCCAAGTAGATTTAAGCAGTTGGTTCCAAAATCGCTCAACTTCACCATCTGATCTAGCAACTGACGATATACTTTTCACGTTACATATGAAATTGTTCAATTCAAATTGGAAATGCAAACGTTTTTACCAATATTTCTAGTGATTTATGTGTCTCCCCCGATTCTTTCCACCCTCCACATTAATTTGTAAATTTTAAATTCGGAAAAGCAACGTTTTCACGAAATCCGATTCGGAATTCGGATCAGCGCCGAACAACAATTTAGAAACATATTTTTACATATATAGCTTTGTTTGTGCTGTTTATTTGGCTGTCCAGCTCTCCTAGCCCTTCCACAGTAGCTACTGGGAACGATTTGGCCACCGTTTGCTCCTGTCCCTGCTGCCGGACCAATCCTTTCAAGGCACCACCCTGCTCTGCCACTGCTTCCACCAAAACATATATTTTTCCTTGAGCAATGGTCAGCTAAAAATATAAAAATAAATTATTACACAGGACAAAAAAATTACCAACTTTCTAAGATGAAGACTTGTTGAAATGGATTTATGATAAATTTATGTCCACTGATTCCAAAACAGGTTTCGTCTTGGCTCTATCAGCTCTTGTTACCATGATATGGCGGAAATCCGAATTTGTTGAATTTTTGGCACTCGAGGATTTTGGAGGCCACACTAGGAATAAATATGCGGATCTATGAGCTATTTTCGACAGAGCACATACACTAGTTAACAGCCTAAAAGACCCATTTCTACTGAAACTATTTTTAAGTGAAGTTTGGATTGGTGATCTCAAAAATCGATTTCAAAAATTTTATCATAACAACGTTTTATAGATATGTTTTTTTCCATTTTTTCGGTAAGCGCACTTACATTTTAAGCCATTTCACACTTCATAATCATCAGATGGTGTCAAGCTAGATATGAATCGAAAGGTAATTGAATTGTAAATAATCGCGTAGAACATTGTTTTCAAATCGGTTAAGTAGTTTGAAGACAATGATCAAAAATATTTCAAAAAAATCTAATTTTTACTACACTTGAAAATAGTTTCAGTAGAAATGGGTCTTTTAGTCTGTAAACTAGTGTTAGCTCACAGATTCGCAAATTTATTTCTAGTGTGGCCTCTCAAATCCTATAGTGCCAAAAATTCAACAAATTCGGATTTCCGCCATATCATGGTAACATGGTATGGTAACATACCTTGTAGTTATTTTAACATGGCTAAAACTGATTGCTCAACTAAAAGTGAATTCAATACTAAAGAAAACAGATCTTGAAACACAGATTTGCTCGTCACTAGCATATAAACTTAAACAACTTCAGTACGAAATACAAACGTTATCATGAAAGTCGACCCAGAATGCGGAACACGGCCCTAAGAGTGAAAACATACCTCGCAAAGCGTGAACCTCATTCAAAAGAGCATTCAAAAGAGCATTCATTCAAAAGAGCATTCCATGCGCTCTATGGCAGCAGAACAGTGGCAATTGGTTTGGTTCTCTGAAATATATTGATAAAATTTTCCATTTAAGCATGTATGTTTTAACGACCTTTATGTTTATTAAACCTTGAAATTTTTTGCCGGCTCTAGGTCTCGCTATGTTGGTACATAACTTTAAAACAGGGACACACCACACCACAAAGGAGGTTAGTTGACCGAACAGCTGTTTCAATGGTATCTCTACAATATCATCAACGGTCTGCACCTTTTATCACAATCAGAAAATAGCTCCCTCCTCATGCCTGAGATGCCATAATCGCTTGGGAACTCCAATGCGATTCAACAGCAAAAACCAGATACAACGAGCCAGAGCCGCGCCGTCTGTGGCCTTTGTACGTGTGTGTGTCCCCCAATGGTCTTACAATGTTAGTAAGAGAGATTTCCTCCCCACTGCTAACACAGTGACCAATAAGTCTGAGTGCAGAATTGCATTCAAACAGGGCAACTATATAGTATAGCTGGCGTAGAAATTGGGTGCAGAAAATGTATATAGGATGCCTTGTCAAAAATGTGTACATTTGGCCGAATGTAGATATTTGTGTCAGTGGAATCAGGCTACTAATTTATATAAATCATACAAGCTACAAGGGTATAAAAACTTCGGTCGAGTCGAAGTAAGCTTTCCTCTATTTTTTTTTTATTTCGTTATTCGAAACGAGGAAGGAAAATCTTCTAAAGATGTCCCCCACGCCGTCGTGTAGGACATTCCCGATTCCCTCAGCATGAGTGCCTCACGTGCCTACGGACTAAAAACCTCCTTTTTAAATTGTAGTAGAATCTTAGAGTTCAAAAAAGTAAGACACGCAACTTAATTGTTTATATGGTGTAGCACTGGCATAATTATTAACTCATTTGAAAACGGAATCGCGATCGCCTTATATTCCAATTGGGTCAATAGAAAAATTTCTTCAGTTGGTGAAGGTTCCGCGTCTACAAGATAAATTCCTATGCTAGAAGAGTTTATGGGTTCTGTATAGAAGTTCTGCGAGTTTCCTACTTGCCGTCCTTTAATTTGCCCGTCAGAATCTTGGGAAATAGACACAATAACTATAAGAATTCCGCCTTTAAGATAGCAGTAATTGTCAGGTGCCTTTTGTGTCAATGTTCATCCCTTAAATGTGATAAATTTATGGTTTATTTTGGGTTCAGAGTTGAGTACAGGAAGGTGTAAACCTCTCTTCGTCTATTCGCCTATTTATTTGTTCTAGTATTTTTGTTGGCTTGCGAACAGAACGCTTTAGAACCTGTAAATAATTTTCGAAAGCGTATGCGGAGCCCTCAACAGGATCGCCAACTTGTTTTATTGTGTCTTTTATATGCAGCACATTATAAGAAACACTATTGTCGCCAAATGTGACTGGGAAATTTTCAACAACTAGGTGCAACATGCGCTGACAGGTTTCCAAATTGATTCCCTTTGCTTTGGGCAGCACTACATCCTATAGGCGCAATGTAGTAAAAGAAAAACGTAGTACTGATCAGCAGTTAATTCGTTTTTAAAAACACAAATACCGGTGTATAGTAAAAATGCCTAAGCTCGGTGGCTTTAAAAACACAAATACCGGTGTATAGTAAACATTGCCTTTAGCTCGGTAGGCTTTCCATTTGTAATACTTCATTTAGCTCACTAGGCTTTCTTACAAATTGTTTTGGTACATTTCTACGTAAGGACCTTCGTTTTTGAGATACTCTTGCTATATTGGCTGTTGCTATTGTAGTGCGAATTTGACCTATAAGGTCATTATTCTCACTATAAATTTGCGCATGACTCCTAAATCGATTAGATGCATACAGCCCAAGGGAATCTGAATAACCATTCTGATGTTTAACTTCTCAAAGGGGGACTTCTTTGTCAAATATTGTTTTGTATGGTGATCGGAGTATTTTCTGTTCCTAAAATCTTCTGTTATTAAGTCTCCACACTCTGTTTTGAAAGTTAAAACACCATTTAATTTTCGTGCTACTTGGTTACACTTTGAACATCTATGTGACGATGTATGTCCAGGAGTCCCACTAATGAAAGCCCTGGCTGGAGCATCACGAACAATTGCTCTTAGACTGCACTCATTTTAATGCACTTGTTGCCTATCTCAATTCCATTATTTATTAAGAACTCCAACTCAGAAATGAATTTGCTTAAAAATTCATCACAGTCGTATGGTTTAGATTTGCCCAAAAATATTCCAACAGGCAATATGTGTGAATTTTTTACGTTTACTAACCGAATGAGAATGGGCCAAAGTTGTGCATTAGAACTTATAAAAAGGGGAATACCGTCAATGTTAATATCAAAATATAAATGATCATTTAAATTAATTGAGCACGAAAGTCTATCAAGCTGATTTTGAATTCCTATGTGTAAATAATGACCGCCATCGATTTGTGTTATATCTGGTTTTGTTTGAGAAGTGTACTTGTAAAATGGAGCGACGTCCAAATTATTTTTTTTCAACACATTTACTAAGTCTATAGCGCATTCGAGGGTCGGTCTATGCCTTAAAAACCAAGTTTTTGGGTCTTCACTCAAGCTATTTTTCTTTTCCGTTTCTACATTTTTTTAACAGTCAATGTTATTAATAATAACTATTTCCTCAGCATGTTCAATTTCACTGTCAATTCGTTCACAAACTAAATTTTCATTTTCAGTCACCTCTTCGTTTGCCGCTACACGATTTAATTTGTATGTATATATACTTGTTTTTATGTTCTTTTTTGAGCATTCTTATATGCCGGTTTCTATACATTTTTTTATTTATTGGATCACTTAAGTGCTTGTCTTACCTTGTAAATAATTTTATTTATTATTTTATTCACTTGTTTTATTGTTCTTGTAACTTTTTCACTTTATTCACTTTCGATGCTGAGGTCTGCTGCAAATGCTGTCACAAATTAAAGTAAACGGCAAAAGCAAAGAATGTTCCAGCAATGCAGAAAATGCGTGCAAGCTAGAAGACAAAATGACAATGCTAGCATTGCATTTGTTTTTGTTATTTCACGAATAATGCGTGGACGAACGAAAGAACCGAAATTTCGCTTATGCTTTGCGCTTTTTTCGACAGTTTTTTCGTACACTGCACATTGGGCAGAATCGCCTTTTTTTTTTGGCAAAAACTCTAACTTTAAAGCTAGAATCTTGAAACTTTGTGAATTTACGACTCATATTATTTGTGAATTTCGAATTAATTTTTTTGGCGCTGCCACCACGCCTTCCCCGCCGCCCATATAAAAGACCTGCATTACATGGAAAAATTCATATTAAATCTAAACATGATTATATTTTCATAATTAAAATATTAAATTATATGTTTTAAAACATATGTTCTTCTTCTAGATCAAAATCAAAATAATCTATGTTTTCAAACTCGTCCTCATCTCCATATGTCCGGTCTGCAACTTCTAATGTTGGCAGTTTTTGTGCTTTTGAAGACTTTCTTGAAGCGATGCTTGATAAATATGGATCAGAAGAATCCAAAGCACGGTGGAATACGTCTGTTAAGTTGTTGACGCGGCTATTTTTCCTGGCATGTAATATCCTATCACGCTTATAATATTTGTTGCGAGCCTCAGATGCGTTTTCGCCTAAGGAACCAACAGGAAGTACAGATGACTTAATAATCTGAGCACCGTGAACTAAAATTTTGTGGACCGTAGCGGTCATTGGGTACCACGAATATTTCGTCAAATGCAGACGAAGCGTCTCTTCACAAAATTTTTGGAATTTAATCGAACATATTTCATAATCGCATGATATAGCTATTAAAACTATATATAGTTTGTTATCGATTTCCAATATTGATGCAAATAATGGAACATTTGAAAATGCCCTTCGCGCCGTATTGCCATCGTTGGAATTTCCAGAACCATTCTGGCTTGGTTTGTTTATATGTAACCCCATTTCTGACCAAAGTTATCCGAGATGCAGTATGGTCAAGTAAGTTCTGCAGTGGCACTTCGGCAACAGTTTTTGTGACGCTAATATCTATAGGCCGGCATTTTTCCTTAGCCTCCTTCACCTTTTCGTAACTCGGATATATATTGGAATTCTTTTCGATATTCTTTAAGCGTATATTAATATATTGCTGCTTGGAAAACGAATTTTCTATAATAAATGCTAAGGCCTCATCAGGTGATAATGGTATTGATTTTTTCAATGAAAGCGAAAGAGAATTCATTGTTGTTTTCAGAATATGTGAAATATCTCTATCATTTGTCTTCTTAGCAGACATAGCAGCTGCATGAATTAGGAGATTAGTTGAATTTTCTTTTGCAAGTTCGGAAGCCAATTTTCTTTTTTGACGTAAACTTCCTTCGTCATAAGATAGAGGAGGCCGTCCACCTTTATGATCACTATTATTCTTTTTTGAATAAAATGTTATTTCTGATGCAAGCCAGATAACATTTTGTTCTTTAAACCGTCGAATATTTCTTTGGGCTTTATTCAGCAGTCTCTTGACTTGTAAAATAAAATTCTTTATTTTTATTTTTAGTCCATCAAAGCATTTTCTGGAAAAGAATTTTGAAGTCTTTCTGCGCAAACCCAGTCGAAAGTAGCGTTCATGTTGCGACGTTTTCCCAACCAAACTTCCAGCAAATCGATACGACGGATAGTATTCTTGCCCACATCTATTGAAATATATCGAAAAACCGCAAAAATCCGCTTATGTTTTAAACTTTACAAAAACGTATACATAATAACACATACTACCACATAAGCACTTTTTTGACCCAACTGTATCTTGCTAGATATGCTCCACGAATCACAACTATATTGAGGTTAGATTCGACAAAATTATGGTTTGTTAATAACATTGAAAACATGACGAAACAAAAGCACATATAATTGAACACATATATAACTCTTTTCTACATACCTGTATGAATATTTTCCATTTTAAAGTATTTCAATTTATCAAACCGTTTAAAAATGAGAGACTCCTAAATATTAACAAATTTTGCAACCAGACTGTGTGCAAACACCGCGTGGCAAACAGCTGACTTTGAAGGGCTGGTGTAAGTCGAGGGTTGCATTATAAAATAAAATTTAAATACTTTCGAGAAGGAGGGCAATTATTTACTGGAAATAATATTATAACAATAAAAATATTTAAAAAAATTTTGGGTTTATGACAAAAAAAAGGCGATTCCGCCCAATGTGCACTGGTTCGGCGTTCGATTACCATAGGGATACTGAGGAAAGTACCCATGTGCGCTGGTTCGCGGTGGGTTACAGAATATACAGGTCATAAATATTTTTATTTTTTCGGTGGTTCGCCGTTCGTTTACCATAGGGCTACTTACGAAAGTACCCGTGTACGAACCAGCCAAGTAGGTAGTGCGAGCATGGTCAATCGCCACCACCAGAACTAGAGGGGTGTGTCTCAATTGAACAGGGTATTTTGTAGTCGGGAAACTCGACTACAGCGCTCTTACTTGTTATTAATGACCTACCCACAATACTATCTTATTCTCGGATACTTATGTATGCCGATGACGTTAAACTTATTTTATCTTTCGATGACCCGACGCATTCCATTAGATTGCAAGATGATTTAAACTCCTTGCAGTCTTGGCGCTTGGTTAATCACTTACACCTAAATTGCTCCAAGTGCATGTTTATGACTTTCCATCGTTGCAAACCTTCGCTGGCTATTTATACGATTGGCAATGAACCCTTGGAACGAATATCTACAGTCGTTGATCTTGGAATTCTTTTTGACCCCAAATTGAGTTTCAATCATCATATCTCCTCTATTGTTAATAGGGCGAATAGTGTACTTGGATTCATTTAACGTTGGTCGAAGAAATTTAATGATCCATACCCACAAAGCTCCTGTACACTGCTCTAGTCCGTCCTGTACTTGAATACTGCTCGTCTGTCTGGTGTCCGCAATATAAAAATCATATCGATCGTATTGAAGCAGTACAAAAGCAATTTTTGCTTTTTGCTCTTCGTGGACTAAATTGTGACCCTAACCTTCGTCTGCCATCGTACTCCAGCAGACTCTTGCTTATTAACCTTCCTTCCTTAGCAAATCGCAGAACAGTCCTAGGCGTTTCTTTTCTTCATAAGCTAATCAGTAGTGATGTAGACTCTACCGAACTCTTAGGTCGCCTTAACTTTTTCGTTTCTTCTCGGCCAACTAGAAACTATTTACCTTTAATCTTGCCCAGATGCACAATTGATTATGCCCAGCACAATCGTTTTCGGGTCTTATGTCAAAATTACAATGATCTCTATCACCTGCTCTCAACAGATCTCTCTCTCTCTTCTCTCTAAAAACTTCTCTCTATAATTATCTCCGGGGAAATCTCTGACCTCTCCCAGCTGTGAGTAGGGGCATAGCTTGCCGGACTGGGCTAAATCTCCCCACCGGGTCAGAGATTTTCCGGTTATTTAGTTTTAAGTTTTACGTATAAATTTTTTATTTTTATACCCTTGCAAAGGGTATTATAATTTTGCGCAGGAGTTTGCAACGCATAGAAATATTCATTTCCGACCCCATAAACTATATATAATATATTCTTGATCAGGGCGACGAGCTGAGTCGATTAAGCTTTGTCCGTCCGTCTGTCTGTCCGTCTGTCTGTTTCTACGCAAACTAGTCCCTCAGTTTTGTAGCTATCGAGCTGAAATGTTGCACAGAGTCTTCTTTTGACTGCACGCTGCTAATATGATATGTCGGAACCGCCCGGATCGGATGACTACTTCTTGTAGCTGTCATAGGAACGATCGGTCGAAGAGTCAATTTTACCACTTTCCTAGTAGGCGTAGGAACTTTTCTAGTAAAATAAATGTTTGATATGTGGCAGTCGAATTTAAGCCACGAGACTGAAAGGAACTTATTTATAACAATAAACAATAACAATAAAATCAATCAAAATGCCACGAGTGTCTTCAATGTCCCAGGAGCAACGACGGCAGGCGTCCCGTGATCTCTGTTTTATTGTAATTTATTATATTATCTTATTTTTTTCCTTTGTTCCTACATAACTACATAGGTTATTGGTTTTGTTTTTCTCTCTCTTCTCTCTCTCCCTCTTCTCGATCTCTATATTATTAAAGTTTTCGTTAGCTCTAATAACGTCTCTGACTACAATTAGCTGTGAATAGGGGCATAGCTGGCCGGACGGGCAAATAAAATTCCCCCACCGTGTCGGAGTCGTTATTAGTTTATTTTGTAATTTTATTAGATTTTCTTTGATAAGCTTCCTTAGCTCATAAAACTTTTTTGTAACGTATTTATACTTTTGTTGACAGCCTTTGTTTGTCGCCTCTAAATAAATAAATAAAATAAACTTAACACTTCCAGAGAGTACGAGCTGTTAAGTGTAGTGGCGCTTGTAGTTACTAATATTCTGCCAAAAAGTATACATCTTTTGCAAGCCTTAGTCTGAGTATTCTTTTGTATGCCTATAAGTATACAGCGAAATATACTGGTAATAATTCAGTTCTTTGGAAACCCTACCCAGCTGTCAATTTGTCAAGTCTAGACCACGGTGGGGAAAGAAGAAGATGTGATTGTCAGAACCGACTTCCAGCCATTTCCGCTTGGCCAGAGTCGTTCTTTCCCATCTAGCTACAGTCGAGTCCAGTTGTGCTCGTGAAGCCCAAAAATATCAAGTTTTATTGTGCATCCAGGGGAAAAGATACTACAGCTGCAGCCTTTTTGTATCGCTGTTTCTATAGTGAGTGCTACCAACAGCTTTTGATAGCAAACGGAGTGATCGTGTTTTTTTATATAGTTGGAAGCAACCCAAATTAAGCCCATCCACGGATGAAGACACAATTTACTATTCTTTAGACGCATATCGACAACCGGGAAAGTTTAACAACCTCCCACTCACGGTGCCAGTCCCTCATGGTAATTAAATAAAATTATGACGCTTCTCTCTGTGTTTAGTTACATTTGGACCAATTTCTTCTTTTGAGGAATTGGCACCCAGTTCTATATCTCCAAAAGCTTGCTGCTAACCACGTTGCTAACCACGTGCATGAAGAGAGTTGGGGAAGACCAGCTGACGCTGCTCTCAACAAATCACCCATTCAGAATTTAACTGCAGTGCGAAAGGCAGCATAGAATTTTGGGAAGCGATCCCAGAAGCGAATCGCCAGCTGAAAGTCGCCTAAATCAGGCCAGCTCAGTGACCAGTGTCCGTACCAGTGTGCCAGTGCGATCTCAACGAGAAAATCAACGTCAAGATTCTGCCCTCAGCAGATGCTCGGAGTACAATTTTTAAGTTTTTTTTTTCCTGGTATCAAATGGTTTAAACAGCAAATGTGTGGTTATGTGGCACCCAAATTAACTCCCTTAAATGCATTGTAGTTGCCATAAATTCAGTTAAAGTGAAGTGAACCATTAGGGCTATCGACCCAGTGCAAGATCAAATGTGTTTTGGTACCTACGAATGGTTCACTTAACTAAGTTAAATATGTAAACATTTAAAATCAATTAAGTGGAACTTAAGTGAAAAACAAGCTTTTTTCCCCAAAAAGCTCGTTTTGTTTACGTTTTTGTGCAACAGAACATGTGCTAAATTGGAGCTCTTAAACCGCTCTTGCTGTAAATTAACCTATAAAGCTTTTTAATCAATTTTAAGACCAGCAATTACACACCAACCGAAAGATCTTTCTGCGTGGGAATTGTGCGGTAAGTGAAACACCAAGAAAAAGAATGGAAAAGCTTTCTCACCTTCTGCGATGAGCTATTGAGTTTGCAGAGGCTTAGCCACACTGTTTTGTTTTGCACCTTAGTACCACTTAACCTAAGCCAAAGCTCGGCTTCAGCGTTGTACCCGACCTGGGCTTATGAAAGCTTCGAAATTGTTTGTTGAATGAACACCAGCGTACACTAGTCAACAAAAGTTTATTACCCTCGCTGCTGGAGTTAGAAGAGAAATGTATTTTAAAAGCGATGAGTGGCGCAACGTAAATCTAAAGTAAAATGCGACATACTTAAACTGAACTTATCTCATCATATTCTAAATCCTAGATAGATGTTAGCCTATATAGAAGGTTGTCAGAAAAGGCTTGCGGCATCAGCTGTCTTGTCTTTGCAAGCGCGTAGTTCTAGTTGTATTCGTCGCATCGGTTAACCTAAGCCTTTTGGAAAGCTCTTTTCACGCGCTTACACGCGTTGTTTGTTTTTAGCCGATCCTGAGCTTATGAGCGTCGCAAACTTGTTTGCTAAATGAAGGAACTACGGCAGATGTTACAGTACTACTACGATCAAGGCAAAAGTCATCTCATGCTGCCCATCGCATTCTGTGCAGTTTATGGACCTGAGACAGTTTCCATTTCCACCGCACAAGCGATGAGTGGCGCAACGTTAAGATCTACAAGTTAAGGAATGCCTACATCGAAACTGAATGCGATAAAATCGCTGAATTGATCAAAGAGACCGGCATAGTAGCAGCCGTAGCATCGGCCAAGAGCTGGGCATGAGTCATCAAACCGTTATAAATCATTTGAAGAGCTTGGATTCAAAAAGAAGCTACGATGTACGGGTGCCACCGACTTGACGCAAAAAAACATTTTTGCCCGTATGATCATGCGAATCGCTTCTGAATCGAACAAAATCAACCCGTTTTTGAATCGGATGGTTACTGGCGATGAAAGTGGGTCCCTTACGACAACGTGAAGTGCAAACGGTCGTGGTGAAAAGCGGTGAAGCTGCCCAACGGTGGAAGCCTGGATTGACGTGCCAGCGAAGAGTTCTTCTGTGTGTTTGGTGGGATTGCGCAGTGGAATCATCCACTATGAAGCTGCTCCCTATGGCCAAACGCTCAATTCGGACCTATACTGCCTTCAACTGGACCGCTAGGATGCAGCACTCATGCAGATATTAAGCCATCTTTGATCATACAGAGGCCGAATTGTCTACGCATCAGGACAACGCTAGGCACACATATGGTGACGCGCCAGAAGCTCCGGGAGCTCGGTGGGAGGTTCTTTTGCATCCACGCGTATAGTACCGGATCTCGCACAAGTAACCACCTATTTTGTCCATGGCGACGTGCTTGTAGTGGAGTTGCCATCAAGCAGTTTCATGGCCTCCGAGTTTTCTTGCCATTAGTCGAAGAGAGCTACCTTGGTCATCCGCCTTGGTCTCGAACTCGTCATCGAACAAGACGGCGCATACTTTGACTTAATCGCATTCTTATAACCAATTTTCTGAACAATTGAAAATTCCATAAAAATACCGCAAGACTTTTTGACAACCGTCGATATCATGCATATGACATTTTATGGGTTTTCAGCTACATATACTCACACGTGCCTAGGCCATATTGTTTTGAATAAACATTTTTTTTTGTGTTTTTGCGATGAATCCCTGAAACTATAAGTGGATAATCAACTTAGCCTTAGTGCAGCGACTAGATTTTTTTTTGTCTAAGCGTAGTGGAATTAATGAAGTTTTTAATTGAAGTTCAAATAAGATATATTGTTATGGCCTAGGATAAAATTATAATCGTAAGTTTTATACTACTACGTTTATACTCCAGCTATTTGCAAATATAAGTAATTTGTCACTCACTAACTCACTGTTTATTCGCTAAATACCAGACGTACGTATAAATCGTATGTTTTAGTGCTGTCTGGATTGCCATCATGGAGTTTCATGGCCTTGATTTGCTTTTAGTCGAAGAAGTACCTTGGTATCCGCCTTGGCTCAATGCAAACAAGCGTTGCAACTTTTTAGCTTCAACATTTCCAGTTTTCCTTGCCTGCAGTCGATGGGAATGCCAATGACAATATACCAGTGCGACCATTAGTTAAGGACAGCGAAATGACTGAATAGAGTGGCAACGCCTAGCGCACTATTTGCAAATAGTCTACTATCAGTAATTGTTTTCGGGACTCAGCCGGTTGCAAATAGCGAATTAACCTCAGCGTTTATACGCAATAGGTGTCACTCACGGTAGGGCTAAGGGCAAATCAGCGTGCTGCATAAACGTAGTACTAGTTAATTCATTATGGAGTTCGTTGAAGTTAGGAATAAACCTATTGTTGCAAAAATGATTTGCTAAATTAGTACTTATTGGGAGCCATGCATCGTTTGAAGGAAGGAATGATGATTTACAGGTAGAGCTATGTTTTTTTTGGGATCACCGGTTAAACGTAACCTTAGGAACCTGGTGATCACGGTAGGGTGGGCAACAGCTGCTGCATCAACACCAGCACAGCACACAAAGCATGGCTGCCCTTTCTCTTGCGCAGCCAGTGCATAGATATAGCTCTTATTTTCTTTCTGTCCTTCCGTATCCGTCTCTTTCCTGTCTTACCCTCTGTGTCAATCGAATCTAATAAAAACCCGCACGCGATTATTTGATAAAATTGATGAACATAAAAGCGAGCAAGTGGCTACAAGGAAAAACTAGTTGGAACCCCTCCTACTACCGAACTCAATAGCCGGAACAAGCGCGTGCCCCTCCAAGTCAGCTACACCCCCATCCGCTCGAGTGCCTGCAACATTTTGTTGCACGTTGCATGCTACAACGTTGCTACAAAGAGGGGATCCAGGAAGAATGATGGCTTCTTGTTCTTCATGAGGGAATTGGACAGACGTAACCCGGGTTTGAGCTTGCTACGCCTCGCCACGTAGAGCGCTAAATGATGGAAGCAGCTAAGCTGCAACGTCGTTGCTACGATGATTCGGATTGTAACACTCCCAAACAATCTCCATTTGCATCGTCGGTATGCCCCACCAAAAAGAACAATCGCGATCCTTGTGCCACAAAGAAGCGCAAGCGTAATCCTTGCGCCAAGAAACGCAAGCCAGCTTGCCCAAAGCGCAGGAAGCGCAAGTCCAGCTGCGGCAATAAGCGTTCCCGTGACAAACAACGGGTACCTTAATTCATATAGACGTAAACATTGCGGACTGAAGCCGACGAACCTAATCATAAAAACCGCTCGAGCCTGAAAAAAGATCCGCTATCAACGCCAGGTGAGTCGCAGTGAAATGTGCGTCTAAATAAATTATTCATTTTTTATTATTTTTTTGTCTAGGCCTGCAAGGTAACACAGAGCCCGCTACACAAACGCCTCCGGGTTTGTAAGAAATAAGTCTAGCTCAAACATAGCCAAAGTTAACTCCAGTCTGCTATCCATATGGATATGTATCTAAATTTTTTAAGTCAAGTCGTAGTATTTTGTATGTATAATGGAAGCACCAAAGCTTCCTGTGTTCAATAAACCAAAAAAAGATTATTTTTAATATTTTTAATTATGACGTCTTGAAACACTTCTTAGCTGCAAAGAAATCTATATTGAACAACACTGAATTTCCACATAATTTCACTGTGAACCAAACCAAGTGTTAAAAATAAAACAAAAATTAGTGTGAGTTGGCTGGCTCTAGGTCCGAAAAAGTTGCGTTTGTTCACAACTTGTAAACAACTTATGCATTGTACCACCAAAAAGATCTGGTTGCCTTTACAGAACTGTTTCATCGTTATCCCTAACGACTCTTCAGAAGGCTTTTTGCTGAAGAAAGCATGATTGCCAACTGCCTCTCCATACAATCATTGCTTAGATCAGTTGGGAACTGCTAAAAGCAATGAAAGCAAAAATAGACAAGCAATGAGTGCTTTCATCTTTCTGGTGGTAATGCTTAAGCTTAGGGCTGAACTTTTTAAGTGCAAAAGCTTGAGCTTTTGAGCGAACTTAGAAGTGCCCGTTAAATTTGAAATGCGAAGCATTCAAATAAGCGTTTTTTGCGTTGTTTCTTGAAACTTTTGTTAGTTTCATTTACAAAAAAAGAGAGCGGGCCGTCTCTTTTATAGATTTGTAATTTATTTGGCGACCTTTCTAATGTTTAATTAGTGTGAGTTGGCTGGCTCTAGGTCCGAAAAAGTTGCGTTTGTTCACAACTTGTAAACAACTTATGCATTGTACCACCAAAAAGAGTACAAAGAGTACAAGTTGTGAACAAACGCAACTTTTTCGGACCTAGAGCCAGCCAACTCACACTAATTAAACATTAGAAAGGTCGCCAAATAAATTATAAAACAAAAATGTAAATCTTGAAAAAATCTGATATTGGCAAGCGTTGCATTAACTGGTGGACAAAGTAGAACAACGTATTCCACGCAAGCCCCAGAAAGGCATTTTTTTAAGTGGTGTTTCTGAAATGAAAGCTAAGTCCACTATTGCGGATCAGTATGACGAAACCAAAGGAAAAAATCCCATCTCACCACCAGAAGGCTCCCCTCAAGACCCTCCTAATACATCGCATTTCACAGCACTCCATATGCAAAAGATATTCTCAGCATGTTATTTCCCGTAGGCTTTTAAATTATAGGCAGCAAATCATAGATTCTATAAATAATGTTGATAGTTTCTAACAAACATAAGGAAAATGGCGAACTTATTGAGGATTCTCATGCATTCTTGGACTTATTTTAATAAAGAAATTTTATATCTTTGGCAAATCGGTGAATAATATTGATTACTAAGTAACACTAAATGGTAAGAAACGTCTATCTATGAAACTATGGAAGATATGACGGTTTTTCTAAATTGCGGAGCCGGAGATAAACTTGATCTCCATGAAAGTATAAGAGATATATGTGTTATACATGCCAAACCTCTATCTCTTAGCATCGCTGAGATCTCTTCGCTCATACGGACTCGACTCAGCTGTTAATGCTGACCAAGAATATATATCTTTATAGGGTCGGAAATGATTCCATCTAGTGCTGCCACTTTAGCAATTTAGTTGCTAGATCTAGCAACTTTTAAAAAATTTGCATTTTTTTTTTTTTTAAATGCTATTAGCAACAAATCTAGCAGTTTTTAATTTTTCTTTAGCAATTTTAGCAACTTTATTAAGAAACTAGAAATTTTTTAATTTTCTTTAGAACTTTTTACTTTTTTTTATACCTTTGTGCAATTGACTGCACAAATTACGATTAATAGTGGTTCACAAAGATATCGGAACTTCTATTTGACTCAGTGGTTCGACTTTATGAACAATATATATGTTCGCTCACTCTTTTGCTGTGTTTTGTGATTGGGTTAAGTTGCCAAGAATTTATAAGCAACATTTTCGTGATGCCTGACTGCAATATGAGGAGTTCAAGCAATGGATTCGCAAGGATTGCGTTGATTCAACGAAAGCATAATGTGCGTTTTGCAAATCCGCAATAGGCGCAAAGCTTTTTAATATCCGCCACCACGCCGCCTCAAGAAAACATGTGGCTGCGATTGGCGCATTTACCCAAAAAATAAGTTGTCTTTCCTTCCAAATTCAACAAAAACGGAGGAACAGGAAGCGGCACTATGCCTGCACCATGCCTACACATTGCCAAACACACGGCGATTGCGACAAGTGATCATATTTTCATCAATACATTCATATTTTTGTCGAAAACGAAAACTTAAATGGATTAGCAATTTTCACATAATCTTTAGCAACTTTTTTTCCCAAATCTAGCAATTTTTGCTTTGGAGATTCTGGCAGCACTGCTCCAAGGTGTTGACTCGACCGGAGTCGGGGACTAACTCACTTGTTAGTGCGCTGATGCTCTGCTTTTATAGGCTGCTGGGCGCAGCTGATTGTGGCAGAGCGCGCGATATCGATAACGATGGCGTGGTTTATCAGCTGGCTGCCTATCGATTGATGGTGGTCGCACTTGTAGTTTGAAAATGCGCGCGTGTTTTGAATCTGATATTTAACTTATTCTAAGGAAATTATAAAATATGACTTCAGGTGTATATGCACGGTTGCCACACTTGGTGTTTTGGCACCAAAAATCGTGTTTTTTTTTCCTGTTGGTGCACTGGCACTTTTTTATTGGAATTGGCTCTTTTGCATGGAGCCCGAAAAGGACGCAGAAATTAAAAGAGTTTCAAAAATTCTGCGAAGTAGATAGATAGATAGATAGATACTTCTGCGAAGTAAGACCACACATAATTTTGGGAATAGCCATGACAAGATGGTTGCGCGAGCTTGCTTGAACAGTGGGATGTTCTCAAACTATTTTCCTTTTCTCAGACTCTAGAAGTCTACAATATAAGCCAAAAAAATAGTCAATTTAATGAATAAACCAGAAATCAAAAGTTCATAAATTGTATTATTGAAATCATTAAAGATTTGAATTAGGAATTTCAATCAGATCGAGACTAGAATCTACTTTAAAATCAACACAAGACACCAAAATTTGACTTTATTCAGAAAATTTAAAGGTTGGTAGTGATTCTAGATTATTTACATCTAATCTTATTATCTTATTTACATCAGCTAAACACGAATCTGTTTTCGGAAATGGTCCATCACGTCTAGATTTTTAGTAACTTTAGCTTAAGGCGCGTTAGCTGTATAGGCGCGTTTAGTTTGGAGTCTGATATTTTATTTTGACTCCCTATGATATTATCAGAAAGTAGAGCTCTTCAACTTTCTAATAAAGTATATCAAACAATTCTACGATTTTTTAAAGCGAAGATATACCTTTTTGAATACATGTCTGTCTAACAAGCTACAGAGTAAATTCAATATTTATCTGGCAAATAGCAGCTATATAAGAGATGAGAAATCGTCCCTTAATGAATATGTGAAAAAAGTATCTGGTCGTAAAGTGGAAAATAATTATAGATTGGAAGCGTTATTTCTTTATTGATAAGATCAAGATGTTATTTTAGTATTTTGACTTACAGACCAATTTTTATTCAGACTTCTTAAGACTTACGTTGTTTTGTTTTACCGTTTTATCTTTGTAACCACTCATCCGATTGTTTTGAAATTTGGACACAATATAGAATTAAGTCTGAGGAAGCCATTGGTATTAAAATCTCAATTTTGACATTTTATTGCCACAGTAACTGATTAATACATGAAATAATTTTTTAGGTTTTTTTTTGTACGTTTAATAATACTCAAGAAATGAAATGAATGTATAGTTTAACGATTTTGTGAAAGAGATATTTTTTATTTTATTAAATAAAAATATAACATGAATAAGGGGAAGAAAATTTTGTTGGCTCCTTTTTAATGAAAATGGCTCTTTTTTGAAATTTTTTCGGTGTAATTAAATTTTTTCAAGTGGCAACCGTGTGTATATGTTGATGATAGATATAGGTTGCGAGCCCGTGGGGCATTGCAGGCTACACACATACACATGCCAAGCTAAAGTGTGATTTTGCTTTTTGTCGTCCCATGCTTCAGACCGAAAACGTGAAAATAGTCAACACCGCAAAATTGCCATGCATATGGATGGTGAGCGCATTGCGGCCAGCTTTGTGGCATTCGCGATTCAACCGTCGACACGACAACTCCTCTAGTGCGAATCTGCTGCGATTTAAGATAATAAAATTTTGAAAATGCCAAGTATGAAGTGCATGGCTCTCTTCACTGAGAAAGAAAAATATATCTAAAATCTAGATTGAAAATCTTGTTTTCAAGAACCTTGCAAGCTTAAAAAATCAAGATTGGTAATCCTTGAAATGAGCTTAGAAATCTTAAAAACAAGATTTATAATCTCGAAACTTATCAGTTGTCTGTAAAGCTTCAGTTGAAAATTTTTTTGATGTATATATAGGGTATTCACCAGCCCGCGTAAATTGTGTAATTTTACACGACGGAGCTATTGAGCGTCCCTTCTGTTTGCTCTCGTAATTTTTGGCGTAAATCAGCTGTTTTTGACAGGCTGTGAATTTTGCTGTTAACTGAGATTCAATACATACTATTTACAACTAATTTCAGACGCCTCAGTGGCATAGAGCACTGGGCATAGCGACATAACTCCGACGACATAATTTCGCCCAGTACATTTGGAATCGAAATTGTGTCGTTCCGATCGAAATTATGTCGTTTTGAAACGACATTATTCCGACAAAAAAAAACGACATTATTTCGCTCGAAATTATGTCGTTTTAAAACGACATTGTTGCGACAAAACAAAACGACACTATTTCGCTCGAAATTATGTCGTTTTATGACGACATTATTTCGCTCGAAACTATGTCGTTTTGGTACGACATTATTCCGACAAAACGAAACGACATTATTTCGCCTAAAAACTCTAATTGGAACGTCGAAACTATGTCGTTCTAAAACGACATAATTTCGATCGACCAATTACAAAATTTAAAGACGCTGTCATGAAAATCAAAATAAATTTTATAATAAAAGAAAGGTTGTGAAATAACTTTGAAATGAATTTTCTTTAGAATTAAGTATTTAAATAAAAAAATTAAGCTTCAAAAGCAAAAAATAGTAGGCAACAAAATATTGTTAAATTTTGTATTATATTATAGTAGAAAAAAATAAACATAGATTAAAATATATTTCTTCTGTTATTATACTCTGTACCGAAGGTACATAGAGTATATTAAGTTTGTGCAAAAGTATGTAACAGGGAGAAGGAATCGTTTCCGACCCTATAAAGTATATATATAAACATCCGATTCGATATAGCCATGTCCGTCTGTCCGTCCGTACATATGAATGAAGAGATCTCAGAGATGGTAAGAAATAGAGGTTTGACATGTATGGGACATATATTTCTTTTACTTGCAGGCAGATCAAGTTTATTTTCAATTTTTGATACGCACCCTCCCGCCCCCTCAATTTAAAAAAAAAACGTGTATCTTCCACAGTTTTCATGATAGATGGTTCGTACCTTCTGGAGATATCTAGTAATCCAAATTATTTATCGATTTGGTGAAGGAATGATAAAGATCCGATGAACGATACTCAAGTCATGAGCAAAAAACGGCCAGCTAACACCAACCACCCCCCACCAATAACCACAGCAACAACCCATAACTGTTTAACAGAGTCAATCTTAGTGAGAGAGAGAGAGAGAGAGAGAGAACTTAGAGAGCGCACCGCGTCGTGCGTGGGGTGTTAACTGGCCGTTTGACTCGCGAGTGTAAGGGAGTATGTTATAGTTGGGCTTGACCGACTTTCTTTCTTGTATTTATTTAAGTATGCTGGGCTTAGTCGCAGCAGAAAGCTTGCATATGTACATATATCTTGCATGCACGTACAAATTTCGTTGATTTGAAACAAGCGAGTTCAGAAATTCATTACTCTCTTGCTCTCGCTCTCTTTTGTACTCATTTCGACATTTATATTAGAAGTTGTGAGAGAGCGAGTGCGGCTACCTTGTTAAGTATACCTTGGACTGAGTCACTTGTCAGTGCGTTGATGCTCTGCTTTTATAAGCTGCTGGGCGCAGCCGACGGTGGCAGCGAGCGCAGCTGATCGTGGCAGAGCGCGCGATATCGATAGCGATGGCGTGGTCGATCAGCTGCCTATCGAATGATGGCGCGCGCACATGTGGTTGGAAAGTGCGCGCGTGTTTTGAATCTATTATATAAATTATTCTAAGGAAATTATAAAATATGACTTCAGGTGTATATGTTGATGATAGATATAGGTTGCGAGCCCGTGGGGCGTCGCAATGGAAATGTACGAAAGTAAATAATTGCTAATTGCATGGACTTCATTTGTGCTGGTTGAGTACAAGCATAGAATAAACGAGAGCATAAGTTTAAGTCGGACTTAACCGACTTCTATATACCCGTTACTCATGGAGAAAAATGTTTGATCGCCTTCCTGTGTTCCTGAGGTTGGGCAGCCGAAAAGTATGCAACATTTTTTTAACGCGGGTATCTTTCATCCGATCTTTATAAAGGGCTTATAGGTATTGCGAATATAAATGTAAGTTTTAAATTTGAGATCGAAATCTTAAAAATTGTGGAAGTTATTCAACATTTTTAATTGTGAAGGCACGGGTGGGCGTGGCAAAAATTTGAAACAAACTTGATCTGCGTGCAGACAATAAGAGTCTACATTTCAAATTTGGTTGCTCTAGCTCTTCTAGTCTCTGAGATCTAGGTGTTCATACAGACAGACGGACGGACGGACAGACGGACATGGCTATATCGACTCGGCTGTTGATGCTGAAGACAAGAATATATATACTTTATATGATCGGAAATGATTCCTTCTGCCTGTCACATACATTTGCACGACTTTAGTATACCCTTTTACTCTACGAGTAACGGGTATAAAATTCACACTGCCATGTTCCGGTTTTCACTAAAGTGAATCCGAATTTTTTACATGTTCTCTTTGCTTTTAACAATCAAGAAAATCCGTATCAAACCTTTGGTTTCTAGTTACTCTGTACTCGACGAATTCAAATTATAACTTTTTAATCTGATTAACCCAATCAACTTGGTACAACAGCACATTTAACAAAAGCGAATTCGACAAATTTTGTCGAAAGTGAAAACAGGAACAGGCCTGATACATTAATTGTATAATCTTTGGTATAAGGTGGTCTCGTGCAAACTTGCTTGTTGACGCGGAAGGTTGTGTGCGGTCGTTTTTTTCTTAATTTCCTTAACCCTTACGTAGGGTCGATGATGTCGACAATGCATGAAAAACTGCAGATCTGTTTAAAATTCTTAATAATTTGAATGGATGTTTCTAAGCTGGGGTACTGCTCAGTCATGCCCAGGACCATTTACAAAAAAAAGTATAATTTGAATTATATTACAAAAAAGCTGCATACCAATCTTCTAGAAAATTCATTCGCCCTGGGTGGAAAGTGGGTGATCACGGTCAAGGCAGAATGGAAAACTGATCGGCAGAAAACAATAACGTCGTTGTCTTTGGGCTTAGACGTGTCAAAATCAGTACTCGGGTGTTTTTGGGTGCTCTGATTTAATTTCTGGCCATATTTTTCCGATCGGGCGGTGGGGGCTGACTTATCGAGGGGGGAGGGGTTAAAATTAATCAAAAAATCAAATGGTGTATCGTTTTATAGGTTTTTGGGTGCTCCGATTTCATTTATGGCAGTAGTTTTTGGATCAGGGGAAGGGGGCTGACTTATGGATGGGGAAAGGGGTAAAATCTAACAAAAAATCAAATGGGATTTCGTTTTATACAAGTTTAGCAACAATGCTCGACTTTGGGTTTCTTGACTGCGGAGCACCGTTCACGGAGGAGTAGATTAAGCGGACCAAAAATCGCGAAATTTGCAAAATTGACCTAAGATTATTATGAAGGTAACATACCTTCACACACCAGACGGCCAGAGGTTAATAAAGGAAAGGTTAATAAAGGAAGTGGGAACAATTGGTCCAGGTTAGGTTAGATTAGGTTGCGATGGCTGAGAGCGCTAAGGTGCTCTCTCACTTTGGCAACATTGGACCCATTGCGATGCCATATTTATTCACTATTAACCCATTTTAATGTTTAGGGTGTCCTCGTTACTGAACCATTGTGTGGTCAGAATGAATTTGAGTAGAGCTGGGATTTCTAGCCTGGGATCTCTTCACCAAGTGTCCTGAGTCTCCTTCTACTCAAGGCGGGGCAATGGCAAAGAATGTGTTGTAAAGATTCCTCCTCTTCTTCGTGTGCACAACTTGTGCAGAAGTCATGGTAAGTGACGCCTAGGCGTGCTGCGTGTCTGCCAAAAAGACAGTAGCCCATGAGGGTTCACACCAGAAGTGATATGTGGTCCCTTCTGAGACGGAAAAGTGTGTTAGTACGCCACGTAAGTCTACAGCACAGGAGGACAGGTTTTTCCACCGATCCGCAGCAAGACGGAGTGTTTTAGCTTTTGTGTGAAGCTTATACATATGTTGCCATAGGCATTCCTATTCTCTTCCCTGAAAGGAGCTTGATGGTGGTACCTATTCTGGCCAGTTTGTCCGCAGACTCATTTCCTTCTATGTTTAGGTGTCAAGGCACCCAACTGAGGTACCGACATTCCGTAAGTGTTTTAGCATTGTTGGTATGTGAGTCAAGTGCTTTAGTCAAGCCGCCCGACTAACTGAGTGTATAAATACGTTTCCTTTTTTGACCGTGAGTGTGCTAAGGCAGGTGGCAGGTGGATATAAGATTGCAACTCTGCGTATGAGTGATTTAATGTCAGAACGTGACTGCTTTGTATTCAAGGGAATATTAAAAGATTCTTTGAAGTCGTTGATAATGAACGCTGCTCAATTGATTTGGAAAAAAAAAATGAGGATAGGATAGGCATGCGAGTACTTACTATACGTTGATTTTAGATTTAGATTTTAACGAAAGTAAATCATTGAGGACATGAGAAAAAGAAATCGAGGGGCACCGTATGAAATCATATGAAGTAATAGAATATAAATGGCCATTGATGGCATGCAATAGCAATGTCAGACGAGACAATTTCATGTTTATAGTAAATAGAGGAAGATAAGGCATTGGAACGACGTTTGGTATAGACGAATTGGTAAAAGATTTTTACTCTGTACAAGAGAAATGTAGTTTTAATAGAAAATTTGATTTTGGGCTTGAAATTTTGCCCTAGGAGCCGAGTATTTGGAGAAGTCTGCTGTTTTTCCAGGTCTTTTGAAGAGGCGAGACTTTACATTTTTTTAAGTGTCTAAAGCTAAGCTCCCACAGGAAATTTGGTCAAATTTTGTTAAAAATTAAGCAATGATAGCAATGATTGTAGATTTTTCAAAACTCAAAATTAAAACTAGGGTTCCATAAGCAACTAATTGGATTCTCTTTGTCTGAAAAGTTTCCTAATTTGGCCAATTTAGCCATGTTGTTATCCAAATTTAGGCATATTATTTGGGAAATCATGCCACGATCAATGCATAAGCGCAGCTCACAGCTATAGGATCTCCTTGGTAACAAAACCGTGTCTAAGAAACTGCTTTTCAAAACCACAAATGCCCACACACAACTACATTGCCATGATTTTGCCCATACCCCGAACTATGCATGACCAATGATGTATTATTTCCACTATTTCAAATTTAAAGCATAAACGTTATTCAATAATAATTGCAAAAATTTGTAAGAGTGTTTATTTACTTGTGTTAGTGAATCTAAGCTATATGACTGTTTCGGAAGGAACCACTCTTCCTAATCAGCGATCTTAGCGGTACCATAAATGATGAAAGCAGGTAGATCGGACAGCCTTCAACGGTATTCTTACGATTATTCATCGTTTTTTTTTTGTTGGGAGCCTTTTCAGGTTGTCTGCATTTTGTAAACTCATGAAAATTCTTACAAATGCATTAATTTTTTCAATTTCTTTGAACTATGGGAATGTACATTCTCCACGTCATGAAAGCTTGTTCTTTTTTGAGGACTGGAAGCAATTTCTTTTCTTATTTTATTATCTTTTGTTGCTTCGATTCGAGCTTTCTGTTCTTTAAGAATATGCTCTTGCATCCACCTGCAATAACGTAGCAATGGAACATTTTTTAGCAGTGTTAAAATTCCTTTCTATGTTCGTGACACAAATTGTCTTGTGCAAGCCAAAAAGGATACCGAATATTAGTCTCTTGAACGCAAGCTTTTATAATATTAAATTTAATATTAACTTGATTCGGACATGTGCTAAACATTTTTTGAGTATTTCCAAATGTGTCAATGTTATTTCAAACATGGCATCAGATGGATTTTTTAAAAATAGTTCATAAGAACTATAATTCTTCGCCACAATGAATTGCTCGGTTCGACTTTACAACTCCTCAATCTTTTCCAGATTTTTTTCGCATTGACTGCAATTGACGGTGTTTAGTTTCTTTAAAATGACATACTTAAGCAAATAACGCAATGCGTTACGTTCTTGGACCTTGTCATTCGGACATTCTGATTCGCTTGCATGTCTATACCAAAGAGGAGAGTTCTCTTCGGCATCATCGAAAGGACTTTCACCTGTTTCGGTTAAGTTATAACCCATTTCAGGGTTGAATGCCCAGTCTAACGAAAAGTCGTCGCCTGACTGACAATTAGCATTCTATAAAAGTGTGTTTTGGACAATTTTCATTGACCACAGATTTTTTATGCAGTAAAGAGCTTCAGCTGCAGTTGGATTGGTACTTGAACCGAATCTACTGCGAATTAAGCCAAAGTAATTATCTAGTGCATCTTGGTTGAGTCGGCTTGCATAAATGAAATTGACAACTTCTTCTTTCAGAAGGTTATTGCAAACATTGCCGATTCCTTTAAAGGCAGAGCACATTTCTTCAAAACATTATGACCTTGGATCTTTTGTTGTGCCAATAATATGAATGGATTTCAAATATATTATGAAATCATCAATCTGCGTTTGCAGTACACCATCAGATCGATAACTGCCTTTATTCAGCAAGTTAAAACCATTGTTCATGGTCCGCAAAAACTTTGCTGTTGCGAGTGCGTTTTGATGTCCTTTTAACGAACCATCTTTATAGCTCAGCTCAATGGCGTTGCTGACTGTCTTCGAAAGGACTTGTACAGCTAATTTAACGCTCATTTTTTCAAAATTATTCGGATCAACATGTTTCTCCGACAATTTTGGTGCCAAGCGTACTCCTTGAGTTTTATCAGTGTCATAAAATTTCTTTATTACATCCCAACTAACATTACCATTAAAAGTTTCAATATTGTGGTTTACAAGGTTATTTCTAACACTTTTAAAAAGGTGCACATAGTCAATTATAAATTCAGGCCTTGGTTTCTCCAAAAGGTCTTCATTTTCAATAATACAAAACGCTTTAATATTAATAGCGCAGCGATCGCTGACTATGGCTCGAACTTTCAGGCCAACATCAGTAGAACATTTCACAGCTCTTCTAATCATATGTGCATACTGTTTTGCAGAAGCATTATGATTAATAAATAAATTTCCTATTTGACAACAACCCACGTACCATGAATGCAAGCATTCCTGTAGCGGTTGTGGAAGACTCATCATTTTTATTTAAACCATCTGCCAGGTCGACAAACCCAACAGCTTTGTCAGCTTTGGGCAGATATGTTATACCTGTCTTAATGCTCATTTCATCGAATACGAGCTGACAGATTCGATGAGATTCTTCCATTTGGGATACAATTTGTCTTAAAAATTCCATATGTAAGCCTTAAAAGCCCGTTTCAAATGACTTCATAGGAGCCCATTTTTTCAGGGTGGTGATAAATGGTAAATTGAACCCTAAATTGTCCCGCATATGGCAATATGCTTTTGGACTGTTCATGTAAATGTCCAATGGGACATGTTTTTCCTTCTGATTGGAATGAATGCCACGTTTCGTTGCTAAAACAGAGTGAAACGTTCTGGCATTTTCATTCATTTCTTGAAACTCAGAAGTATTATTTTTATACTCTGTACCGAAGGTACATAGAGTATATTAAGTTTGTGCAAAAGTATGTAACAGGGAGAAGGAATCGTTTCCGACCCTATAAAGTATATATATTCTTGATCAGCATCAACAGCCGAGTCGATATAGCCATGTCCGTCTGTCCGTCTGTCTGTCCGTATGAACGAAGAGATCTCAGAGATGGTAAGAGATAGAGGTTTGACATGTATGGGACATATATTTCTTACACTTGCAGGCAGATCAAGTTTATTTTCAATTTTTGCCACGCCCCCTCCCGCCCCCGCAATTTGGAAAAAACTTCATATCTCCTACAGTTACCTTGTTACCTACAGATACCTTGTAAACAAAATTATTTATCGATTTGCTGAAGGAATGATAAAGATCGGATGAACTATACTCAAGTTATGGGCAAAAAACGGCCAGTTAACACCACCCACCCCCCCACCAACAACCACAGCAACATACCCTTACCGTTCAACACAGGCAATCTTAGTGCGAGAGAGAAAGAGAGAGAGAGAGAGAGAAACTTAGAGAGCGCACCGCGGTGTGCGCGGGGTGTTAACTGGCCGTTTGACTCCTGAGCAAATGCGAGTGTAAGGGTACAGAGTATGTTATAGTCGGGCTTGACCGACTTTCTTTCTTGTTTAATGTAATATTATTCAAAATGAGTTTGTATTTCTCAATTTGATGTACAAGCTCGATTTTCTCTGCTTGCAATTTGTTATCACAGAGCTTCATTTATTCTGCTCGTCTCATTTAATAAAACATTCGAATCTTGCAATTCTTTTTCTAATTTATAAATCCGTTCTTGAAAATTCCTAGCATCGCAGTAGGGAGAATGTTTTTCACTCTCCAAACTATCAATTGTTAATTTTAAAGAGCTATTTTCACTCTCCATACTATGAATTTTTAATTTTAAAGAGATATTTTCACTCTTTAGGCTGTCATCATCTGTTTCTAGAGCGTACTCTTCTGCAGAGTACTTGACACTGTTATCTAGCACAGAAATTTCTAAAATTTCATCATCTTTCTCCAAGATGTGGAATTTTGCTCCTCTATTCAAGGGTTCTTTATCGCTATCTTGTTTAAATATTTCAAATTATTCATCCTTAGACGAAATTGGAAATTTTTCATCCGCAGATGTATCTAAAATGGCAATTTCTATATTTTTATCCCTATTCAGGATATTTAAATTTTCACATTTTCCTAAAAAAGAAATTAAAAATATTAAAAATATTTGTAATAAAAATAGTAAATTAAGAATATATATATATATATATTATTTATGAGCCGGCAAAAAATTTGAAGGTTTTAATTAACATAAAGGTCGTTAAAACATACATGCATATATTTTATTTATTTTCGACTCATTTGCGAGTCTTTTTCGAGTGAATCACAATTTGAGCAAATGAACGAGTCATTTTTGAGTATTCCTTAATTCGCACATGAAATTAATCTATTCTTAATCATAAAATGGGCTCGAAAAAGACTCTCAAAGGTGATTCTTGTTAAAATGATCTTCGAAATGCTGGGTGGGATATATTCTAAATTAAATCTTTTAAGAATTTTAATTACTTACCAATATTTCCAATGGGATAACTACATTTACGTAGTCTCTTCCCATCGAGGTCTTGCACTCGAAAATGCCTATCGCAAACGCGGGCTCGTTGTTTAGCCTCTTTCAGCTTCAACGATTTCATCCAGATCTTTCGAGTCTCCTCTTCTTTGGGGATATGGAATGTCCTGTCGCTGCCAGTGCATCCCTTGACTACACAATTACTTTATCTTCCTTTGCTATTGTTGGAATATCCACGTGTAGGTGTAGATAACCCGACCGCAAAGAACTACGAAGCGTGTGCAAGTTAATGGTTTAATGGGTATAGAAGAACTGAACGTAATTATAACAATGCAACTGCTTAAGTCTAGTGAGAGTGAGAGCGGCTTAGATAACAGAAATGGCTCCCTACTCTATTATAATGTTATTCTGTGTTGCGAGACAGATCATATGTTGCTTACTATGAAATAGAGTTATACAATTTCAACACTTTTGCTTAAGCTACATATTATCTGCACAACACAAGATCCTAATCCTTAAAAAAACCGCAAGATCCTTAACAAAACCGCAGTGCTTTTGCTTACTTAAACTTTTTGTTAACACATCTGCAACGTTACTTTCACTGAAAACATGTTCCAAAATAATCTCATTACAATCAATTTTCTCTCTCACAAAATGATACTTGATGTCTATGTGTTTTGTGCGTTTATGATGTACTGGATTTCGCGCTATATGTTGCGCGCTGATGTCGCCATAGATGGTCATCGGATCCAGGTTTGACCACCCAATATCTTGCAGTCGTCTTTTTAGGTATACTGCTTCCCTAGCAGCTGTTGATAAAGCGATGTATTCTGCTTCGGTGCTGCTAAGTGCTACGACGCTCTGCCTTGATGAAGTCCAGGAAAACGCACTACCGCCCAAGAAGAATGCGTAACCAGAATACGACTTTCTGTCCAACTGATCGTTGGCCCAATCTGCATCTGCGAAGCCTCTTACTGGATCGCCAGACTTCCGATAGACAATGCTCAGACCCATTGTACCGGAAAGGTATCGCAACACATGCTTCGCTGCAGTCTCGTGTTCCACGTGTGGATCTGTATTTCGCTGTGACAGTTTGCTGACTGCATGCAAAGTGTCTGGTCGGCTCAAGACTGCTAAATACATAAGCGAACCAATTAGTGACTGATAATGTGTCATATTTACCTTTACACATTTTTCATCTTTGCAACCAATGTGGAAGCCAGGGTCTAGTGGCGTTGCCACTGGGCGGCATTTCTGCATCCCATACTCGTCCAAAAGGCCTCGAATATACTTTTTCTGACACAGCCAAATTGGACCTTGGTTGCCTTCTCTTTGTATCTCCAACCCAAGGAAATAGCACAGCTGCCCACCGTCTTGTATATCGAATGCTGATGTGATCTTTTGCTTGATCGCACTGATGTCCTCTTCGGTAGGACAAATGATGATCAGGTCATCCACATAGACAGCTATATAGTGGAATTTATGTTGATGCTCCTTGACGTACAGGCAAGCCTCGTTCTTGCTCCTTTTGAAGCCCATTCTTTGCAGGACCTCGTCCAATGTGTTGTTCCAGATAAGCCCAGACTGCTTAAGTCCATAGATCGTCTTTTGTAGTTTCAAAACCTTGCCGCCGTTCTTTCCATCAACAAAATTCTCAGGCTGCTTCATATAAACGTCTTCTTGAAGCACGCTGTTCAGGTATGCGTTTAATATGTCCACTTGATGCATGTGCAACTGCTTTTCAGCAGCCACTGCAAGCAGCATCCTGATCGTCTCGTATCGTATTACTGGGGAATACGTCTCCCAATAGTTGACGTCAAACTGTTGCCCACAGTCTTTGGCAACGAGTCGAGACTTAAACCTTTCGATCTTACCTAATTTGTTTCAATCATAGCGTTGCCGTCTGGTCGAATTCCTCGTGAGTTTTCGTTTACACGAGACATAAATAAAGTCACGATTGATAGTTTTAATTCAAACTAGACAAAAGTAAGCATTTGTATGCATATTTAGAAAGTTTGACGTTATCGACAAACACTGAGAGATAATACATTTCAAAAATAATGATTTTAAAAACAAGTTTATTAGAATGAATAAATAATACAAATAAAAATGCCAGTATTATAAAGCAATATTAGAAACTAATAGATAATGCAGATACATGTTGAAAACTCATTTTAATTGGTTTTAAAAATAATGTCTTAATTTTTAGCTAAATACTAAGTAAATTTATATAAAACACTAGTATAAATATTAAATAAACATAAATCGCGACTTTTCTAATTAGTCGCAATAAATATATTTTCCAAAAAGTTGGGTAACTCAACATATCGAACTTTCCTACTTGTGCGTGAACATCTGTAAACCAATTAAAGAAGTCATGCAATAATTACAAAATTTTTTATTAAAAATTATATATCTTTTAGAAAATAATCTGAAATTACAGTAAAATAAAATACAGTAAATTAAAAATATGTTTATTATTTATATATATATTCCAAACCATTTTTTGTACCAAATTTAGAGTTGAAATTGCAAAATGTCTGCAACAACGAAAATTGGAACAAAAACTCATAAAAACATTATTTACAATTAAATAAATACATATGAATTGAATGAAGCAAAATCTCCTAACAAATCATTTAGCTTTAAGAGAACCATTAATAAACAAACTTGAATATAAAAAATAAATTCTAAAATATGCAAGTTAATGAAATCATTCGCTAACTCCAGAAACTCATCATGCCACCCCTTCGAACTATCAAAACACAACACAAAACCTTGATCGAACATCCCGTTTAACATGGATGTGAGCAGTAACAGCACAACCAAAGAGTGTAACAGCCCAACCCATGAGCGCAAGTTCGCTCAAAAATGATAGTAGCATTCGACCACAGTGAGAGTAACATGTTTAATAGCCTATTTCCACCAAAGAAATGAAGCTTCATTTCTTGAAATGACAAGAAATGAAGAAAATGATATCATTTCTTCCATACAAATTGTTGTTGCATTTTGCCCTTCATTTCCTTCATTTCTCAAAAATGATGGCATTCCCCACGAAGGAATTTGGTATTTTTTTAAAAAGTACTCGCTACTCTCTGGCACTACTCGTTACTCTCTGGAAATAGAAAGTGTCATCACCAATAAACTATTGGTTTGAATTTAAAAATAAGGCGCAATTTTGTTTATAATATAATTTAGTCAAAATAAGTTGTGTATTTAGCTTTCTGCTGATTATTCAGGGCGTTAACAATGCGTTCGCCAAGGGTAATTGCTTTCTTGCCGGGTATGTCTTTTTTTGGGTAAATATTGCAAAAACTCCCCGTGAGTTTGAAAGTGGCGCCTGTTGTTTAAATCAAACCATTCAGCTGTTTTTGTCAACGTGGCATTGCGAATATCAAAATGATGAAGATTTGCCAATGGAAACAGCATCATTTTTAGAAATGAAAATGATAAGAAATGAAGCCAGTGGAAATAGGCTATAAAATCGAGCTTTTGGACCCTAACAGTGCTGCTCGCTTCAAAGCACGTCCGTAGCCGCCATAACAGGGCCAATTTAAAAATAAAAAAAAACACTTTTGCCAAGCCATTTAAACAAACAAATGAGTGTAATAATGCAATAATCTGCACTGTGCCATGCATAAAACAAATTGCCCCACCCAATAAAAAAAAAAAATTTGCATATTTAACCATTTATTGACCCTTTTAGCCAGTTTAAACGACCAACAGGCCCAGCAGGGTTACATTCCTACCAATAACAATCGTTTACAAGCCTCAAAACAATAAATAAAATAACAAATTGGCCCAACTATAACCCCGTCATACAAAATAATTCACACTTTTAGCCCCCTATATCCGCTCTCTTTTAACGCACGCAAGTCCCAGCCCCACCAACATGTTCAAATAATGTTCGAAAATTCAAAAGTGCGCGCCTCAGCCAAAACATAAGGCTACATCCGAAGCGACGCGACCGAGCAAATTAACAGTCTAGATTTACATCGTCGTTGGCATTTCGCGGCGTCAGCTGAAGCAGTGAACTGAAGAACTAACATAGAAGCACAATCTGCTACGTCGACAACTTTTCACTCAAATATTTGTCAGCTGTTCGCTGCCATTTTGGCTCTTTGAGCTATTTATTGACTCTGTGAGTTTTTTGAGCTATTTTGAGCTATTTATTGACTCTGTGAGTTTTTTTAAACTATGTCCGTCTCCCTCTAACCACCGTGTTTTCCTACGTCGACAGTAATTTTGAGTAACAGATTTTTTTGTCTCTATGAAGTATCTACTTGTCACAATGGTGTTAACATCACTCAAAAAAGAGAGGCGTTTCAAAGTGTGCTTCTATGTTAGTTCTTCTATGTTTTCGCCAGGCAAGTTAGCCCGAATCGGATTAAAAGGGAGCTTAAGCCTCCCCAGAGTGTGTGTTGTTGTTTAGTGTAAAAAAATCAAGAAAATAATTAGGTGCATTGGCCCTCCCACCCCGTATTCTTAAATTTAGTCTGAGCTTTTCGTTTCGGTTTCCCCCCCGCATTATACTTGTGCCTGCAAATTTACCTCGGCGCTTGCGTGCATCCGAGAAAAAGCTTGAAGTCCGCGCAGTAGCAGAGGCAATTTTCGGGAAAGTGGGAAGTGCAAACGAAAATTGCTCAGTTCAAACAACCAAAATATTCCAAGCATAATTCAAAATCTAAAGTGAGTAAAGAAAGAAAAGAAACACTAGAAAAATAATAATAAAGGAATAAAATCAATTCCCCACCCCCTCCCAAATCTACATTAATTACACAAACATATTAAACCTACACAAAACAACAACAACAACACATCCATCGTGGAAGGCCTTTCTTATCTGGAGCTGCTGTACGTATGTATGTAAGTGATCAAACATACCTATTCCCTTTTGCGTTAAACCACAATTAAAATAAACCAACCCTTTTGAGGTTAATTATGCTACAATGATAAAACCTTAAAACTAAAAAAACAAAAAACAAAATAGACCCCAAATGTTTAAAATGTCAATATAATTAGCCAGAAACGAAAAACAAACAGACAACAATAGTCAGCGGAACAGCTGATCGCAACTAACAAGTGTTTTACTTGACCTGTTTTGAAAACTCATTCTTTTCTTGATTTTGAATATTAGTACTCCGACACACCCTGACATTGAAGGTAAACATAATGCATTTTTACAACTTTGTTCAATTTTTCTACTTATATACTATTCTTACCACTACACTTATACCTAAACATATATCGCACAGTTTTAGAAGCACTGATTGGCTGAGTCAAATTTGCCCATGGGAGTTTATATTGATAGTTTTCCAACTCAATCATGCATTTAACCTTAGTTTAAGAATAAATTACGTATTATAATGAAGTGCTAAACAAAACTTCTTTTCATGTGGACATGGTGACCTAAAGCTGCAGTTCTGAAGTGTTTCAAAGCGGTCCTTCAGCGAATTTAATTGAAGGCCATGGTAGGGTAGGGTAAAGACGCGGTTGTCAAATACCAGCTTAGACACCGCCAATGCTGTTTTAGGAATAGAAGTCTCAGACTAATTTGTGAGTAGGGATATCGGACCTTTAGGGTGACAGCTCTTCTGGCTCGCCCTCCTATTCTGACTGGTCGATATATATTTTTTAGAGAGTTTAGCTCTTTGTAGTTTCTGGAGGGATCCTTAATTAAAATTGTGATAGCCAGAATCAAGGAGATAGCCACTAAGCCATTAAGGTTTTCCTTAACGCCTGCTGCAAGGTTATGGTCTCGTCCTCCTCGCAGAGGAGGATTATTACATAATTACTTAACCCCACTCTTACATTTCAGCACGAAGCATTCCTTAGACATAAAATAAATACATATATACTCACTAGATATAAGCTAAATACATATATTATATATACCCACTAGATATAAGCTAAACACATCATATATGAATATATCAATAAAATATGCCAGCATGCGCAAGAAGCGCCTTCGGCTACCTAGGATTTAGCAAATTAATAAAATTCAAATCGCGCGCGAACTTTCAAACATGGATTGCGCACGCCATGAGTCCAGCTGATCGCGCACGCCATTGTTATCGGTATCGCGCGCTCTGCCACGATCAGCAGCGCTCGCTACCACTGGGGACTGCGCCAGCAGACTATAAAAGCAGAGCATCAGCGCACTGGCGAGTCATGAATGAATAAACTTAGATTGCGACATGCGCATGTTTTCCCGTTATAAAACGTCAGCGGTGCTTTTCGAAGAGTTGTTCGAAGAGTTGTTGTTGTAGTTAAGGCCATACAATTGACATACAAAACGTGTGATATTCGAGAGTTTCGACAACCCTGTAAAAAAAACACAGTTAGATAAAATGAGGTGCACTGTGGTCGGCTGCAGGCAAAATAACAAACAAAAATGTAAGTAATTTGTTATTAAATAAAGATATAAAATGTGTAAAAATATATGTATTTGTAATTGTTTGTCGTTCTAGGTAACAATGTGCACTACTTTAGATACCCAAGAAAACCAGAAGTGCTTAAAAGCTGGTGCGCCTTCAGTGACATTGGCAGGCCAATCAAATATAATGACCGTGTCTGTTCATTACATTTTAAAAATGAAGATTATGAACGAAAATTTAAATTTGAGCTGGGTGAGCTATATTCCAGATACAAGCTTTAAGTGTTAAACAAATGCCTAAATATTAATTTTTTTTGCATAGGATTGACTGAAAATAATGTCCACAAACTTAAACGCAGACGCAGTGCCAACACAGAAACAGACTTCGCCCCAGGAAAGTGTTCTCCAACTTAATCCACCGATATTTGTGGAAAATCGTGAAGAATGCCAAGTGCTATGTAATAGCGGCGAAATTCTTCAAATTATAGCATTAAAACGGGATTTGTGAGTACTATAAAAATAAGAGAATTATTGAAACAAAACAAATGATATTTTCAGAGAGGCGGTGCGAATTGAGAATGACATTTTAAGGAAGGCACATGGTGAATCTTTACTTACAATAAAGAACCTCAATCTGCAAGTGGAAACCTTAAGTTTTGCCAACAAAAACTTGCAAGATATGTTGCTACAGTTATTTACGGAAGGCCAGGTGAAAAAAATAAAGAACGGCGACAAGAAACAAACCTGGACGCAGGCCGACATTGCCCAGTCGATAACGTTGTATTCCACAAGCGCCAAAGCATACAAGCTGCTTCGTAGGAAAAAGTTTCCATTGCCGTCGGCGAGAACATTGCAGCGATGGTCTCAAAAGCTTAATGTTACAACAGGCATTTTGGAGCCAGTCGTTAAAATTTTTTCTGCGACTAGCCAAATGTCTCAAATGGATAAATTGTGTGTCTTAAGCTTTGACGAAATGAAGATAAGAGAAACATACTCCTACGACCAGGCAGCAGATGCAACACTAGCACCTGCTGGCTATGTACAGGTTGCTATGCTTAGAGGTTAGTTGTGATCAGAAACTTTGTGCCCTTATTTTATTATATTTTCTTGTAGGTCTAATTGCGAAATGGAAGCAACCAATTTTTGATGATTACGACTGTCAAATGACAGAAGCAATTATGTTGAAAATGTTAAATACAATGAAAGACTGTGGCTATACAGTTGTGGCAGTTGTGAGCGACCTTGGTGGCGGCAATAGAAGGCTGTATAAGGAACTTAAAGTCAACTTCGAACAACCAAGGTAAATTTTCAGTAAAAGAAGATATTTCGAATTTAACCATTTTTTTTTTTAGGTTTACCTTCGATGGTAGAAGAATATTCGTTTTCGCCGATGTGCCCCATTTAATTAAGCTGTTAAGGAACCATTTTATTGACAGCGGATTTTTAATTCAGGGCAAAATAGTTAATAAAAGTTTAGTTCTTGAGCTTTTAAGAATGACGTCGAATGATGATTTAAAAATAAACCACAAAATATCAGCCTCTGATTTGAGAGTCGTTGGTCCTGCAAGGCAAAAAGTAAAATTAGCCACAAAACTGTTTTCCCAGACAATTTCGCAGGCAATCACAAGAGCGGCTAGCCTTGGATACTTGACAGAACACAACTGGCAGGAATGTTACCAATTATTTAAGACGGTAAGCATTTGACTTCACTAATATGAATTTATTATTTAATGCCTTTTTAATTTAGACGAATGATTGGTTTGACGTTTTGAACGTCAGAGTGCCAACATGCGACAACAGGAAAAGATGCCACGCATTTGGCTTACAGTTGGATGTCCAAAATGGTATTCTTAATCAGATGTCCAAAATGATATCTGAAATGAGAGCTGTGGGAAAAAAACACGCTTACCATTTCAGCAAGGTATAAAATGAACTTTATTCTACAATTCTCTGATTCTTAATATAATAACTCTATGTAGGCATTCTCCAAACAAATAAAGCATTGCAAATGCTTTATTCTGAAGTGAACCGGCTTTTTAATGTTAAATTTATATTGACATACCGCCTCAATCAGGATGTCCTGGAAAATTTTTTTGGATTAATTAGATCGAAAGGTGGCATCTTCGATCATCCAAGTCAATTGGAATTTAAATACCGTCTTCGCTCCTACATTATGGGGCGTAACGAAGGCATGTTGGGTGAAAATGCCAATGTGGAAGTAGATGATACCCCCGATCTAGAGGCTATTCCATATCCACTAACAGGTATTATTATTATTATAAATAATAAAAGTGATTAAAGTAAAATCTATTTTATAAATTTCCTAGGTTCTATACTCAGGGCAGTTAACGTAAATAACGAAGAGATTTCGGAGCCATCTAACGATGAGGAAGAGTTCAACGACTTGCAAGTCGACGGACTGGAGAATTTGGACGGTTACATATGCCATCGACTGAGGGATGAGGAACCAACACTAGCGGTTGGTTCAAAAGACGAATCATATACGTGGGTGAACCATTTAAGCGAGGGCGGCCTAAAAATGCCAACAAAACATTTAATGGATGCTATGTTTTCATGTAGTACTATTTTTAAGAACTCAAATATTGACGGCTTGCTCATAACAAACAATTACATAGCAAAGCATTTAGCTGAAGCCTTAAATGTCTGTGTTTCAGAAAAAGAAAAAAAAAATTTTTCCGGTCTAGAATGTATTTTAAAATTAGAATTTTGAACAATGCCATAAAAGAAAAGTACATAAATCGAAAAAGAAAGCATATCAAAACAACACAATAAAATCAAATCAAAAAATATTAAAAACAATATCTTTCATTAAAATGTTATAAGCAGTCAATAACATTTGACGTTTTATTTAGTTATATGTTGCTATATTTAAATTAAATAAAAATATCTATGAATTTAATAAGATAATTCACAAGCTAAATACTATTAAAAAATAATAGCAAATTTATAAAATTGGTCCCACTGTCACAAGCTTTGCTCTCTTTTTTAAATGGCGCTGCTCTCTATTTTCAACCAATAGCAGCACGCGAACCGTGACGTCAGCGGTGCCTGCGCAGTAGATAACCACTTTTGTGCGCGGGATGTCGCAATCTATGTTTATTCATTCATGCTGGCGAGTCACTTAGTTTGCGGCTGCGGCCGAGTAAGCACCTTGGGTAAGTTGGACTTTCCTCTCTTCTTGTTTCAGATGCAGTAACCCCCGGTCAATAGTAACCAATAGTACGATTTTCAATCGGCTTTGGTCGGCTCCAGGTGTGCTCTGTTCCAACAGAGCTCCGCTCGGAACAACTCCCGGTCACTGGGGTGGCTCCCACGTCAAAGATCAAGGTGTACCAGATCGACGCATTGCATCCGGCGGAGAAATACCACCGCAGACGAACAATCACTAGAGATTAGAATCCCTCCGTGAGAACAATTAATAAAATCAGCAAACATACACAAACCACTCGACTTGTATTTATTTGGGAGGGTGAACGATTTCAGCAAATACAAGAACCAAGCGTCCCAGAAACAAATAATTTCTGTGACAAACTCTGGTAACGGACATGCCCTCAAAATGTGCTAGTTCCCTAGCGAGGAAATGTTCCACCTCGGCGTCGGTAATGTCGGTATCAGGGTCTTCGTTGATAATTGCCCATCCCAAAGTTTCGTCCTCTCTTCGTGGTGATTCCGTGGGGGTCGTTGCACTCGTGCGGACTTTGCGACTCTTTCTTTTTTTTTCTCGTCGTTTGTCGGGTAGTTTCATCGACGTGGTCAGTCCGCCGCAAGAGAATACGGCTCCGCACTGAGCCAGAAAGTCGACGCCTAGGAGTATGTCCTCCATTACGTCGGAGAGAATTAGGAGAATTAATTAGCTCCATCTCTAACAGCTCCTGCTGTTGCACCAGCTACTGCTGTCGCACCAGCTCCATCTGTACGACGACCAGCAGCAGCTGTTGCACCAGCTCCATCTGTACGACGATCAGCAGCTCCACCAGTAACAGTTCCACCAGCACTAGCTCCACCTTTACGACAAGCAACAGCTCCACCAGCTCTAGCTGCTCTAGAAGAAGCTCTAGCTTTAGCAGTAGCTACAGCTCTTGCAGCTGCAGCCCTAGCAGCTTCAGCTCTTGCAGCAACTCCAGATCCACCAGCTCTTGCTGCTCTAGCAGCAGCTCCAGCTTGAGGAGCAGCCGCACCATGTTGAGGAGCTGCCGTAACAGCTTGAAGAGCAGCCGCAACGTCTATTCTAGCTGGTCCGCGACCCCTGTTCCAACGTCTTCTAGTTGGCACCGCTTTTGACTGCTGCTCCTGCTCTTCCGCATTCTCCTCTGAGCCAGGTTGCCCAAAAAAGAAATTCAGCACAACCGACTGTAAAAAAATTGTATTAATAATTTTTAACAGTTAAGGGCCAATTTCTCTTCTTTCAGATAGCTTGCCATAAAATAACAATTTACTTGCTGTTGTTTGTTATTTTGTGACAGATAGCTATACCTAAATGTTTATTTGCTCACCGATTTTTTAATATTCACTTTTTGGCTCATTTTGGTCTCTCCTCTTTGCTTTCATTTTAGTTTAGTGTGAGTTTTCGGAATAAGGGAGGATGGCAAGGCTGCCACATGGCAGCCTGTATAGGGCTGGAAAATAACATAGGGAAACTGCAACATTAGTTTTTTAATTTTAAGGAAAACTGTGGGGACAAATTGGCTGAGAAAATAAGGGAAAATAGCTGACATTATTACCTATCAGGGGACATATCGTGCATATGCGCACGACCCACAGTGGGCGATTGGGCCTCGCTAGCGGCATTTAATTAATAACTTCCAAACGAAAACAGATATCTTCAGTCGGTTTTTTTTCACTGCTCAGAAAAAAATCAAAGAATTTTTTGCAAACAATTTTTTTTTTTAAATTTTTTTTTTATTTTTAAAAAAAAATTTTTTAATTTTAATTTTTTTTTTAAACTTCATTAAACAAATTTGGTAAATCAATATTTTATTGAAAACGATAAAAAATATATTATTCGAATCGGAATCTTCAGAATCAGGCATATCCATATGCTTCATTGAAAGCAAGCTCTTCACATCCTCGTCCATAATAATATTTTTTGCAGACGATATCGAAGATCCATTTGACAATGAAGATATCAAAGGGTCGGATGAAACTAACAATGCATTTATGACATCTTCAATAGTATTTTTTCGAGAATTTTTTCTGGTGTTGCTCTCGCGTATGTTTCGAAAGTCCTTGTTACTGGCTTCAAGAGCTTCCTCGGACATCATACCAATCGGAAGAGAAAAATTATCTATAATGTCTGCTCCATGAATTAAAATTCTGTGAATTGACGATGGCATATAAAACCAGGGGTATGCTTCAACAAAAATTTCGGCAGTTTCCAATGCGTAAGACCCGAATGCCTCCGTATTTATATCGTGTCCACAAGCCAATGCTCGTAAGACTACGCTGAATCGATATATTAAATCATAGCTTACTCCTGTTATATGAGCAGCCAAATTTGGCTGTTGGAAAAACCTCCTTGCAGTGTTTCCGTTGTTCGTACTGCCAGTACCAGCCATTGGTATATCCACCAACAAATGCATTTCTTCTCTTAGCTTCTGCTGAATACTTCTTTTATGTTGTTCAACAACATCCTTATCAGCACCACGAGCTTGCCACTTTTGTATAGGAGTTCTATATGCAATGTGCAAAACACACTCGAAAAACCTAATCCAGGCGTGGAGACTTGATAAGCCATATTCAAATAGGTTTTCATTAATAGAAAAGCTCTTCACCAAATTTAGATTGTTCATATTTTTAGGAGTTGCGCTACAGATTCCGCATGTTTGCGAAGAGGATTCCGATATGACACTGAACGTTTTCCCATCAAGCATGGTCATATGAAATTGGTGATCAATTCTAAAGGTACTCACTAATGTTGGTACAATATTTAAGATTTGGCTTTTTATGTTTTCAATTTCTCTACGAGTCAAGTCTGCCCTTTCTTTCTCGCAAAGTATCTTGATTGCAACACACCGAAATATCTTTTTGTGGACGTCCAACATTTTCGGAAGCTGATCTATCTATCAATACTATCGGCGTATCTAGCCATTCCTTGTTGTCATTTTCAAAAAACAACTTATTTCTTCGACAATTTTTCCACTTTACGACAAGCCTGCTAGTGAAATTTCGCAGCTTTTTGCCAATCTCGCATTTCTCCTCCTGAGTATAGTTAACGCCTTTCAGAACAGTATCAAATACAAAGTTTTCCATGGTGAGGAACTTCTTGGTTGGGATCGCTTCTTCATGCCATACTAAGAAAAGTGTCCGTTTTTCGACTGACATTGTGCCTAAAAAGTGCCGTAGTAGGAAGGGTAGCAGGTAGTAGCAATTCATATTGGACATTTTGGACGCACAATGATTCCAACTTCCAGATAAAATAAGAATTAGACTGAATCCAGGTGAATCAAGTATAGTTCTACTCCACGAAAGACAGGTGTACGCTACGGTTGACTCGTTGTTAATACACTTAATTACCATTACGTTTTATAAGCAACACACTTATAGACCGGTCACAAACACTGATTTTCTATGTAATACATACCTTGAAGATTATAAAAAACCAAACTTGTAATACAATAAGTAAAGATTCCAAATTTCCCAGAGACTCGAAGTGAATGCGCACAACAAAGAAAAAATTTTGTAAAGCGCTTGCTGCAGCATATGCTGTGTTTGACAGCTCACAGCTGATGATCAGCTGATCGGAGAGCTTTTAAAAAAGCTCCAAAAATCTAATCAAAGTATCTGTTATCGATTTGTAAAAAAAAATCAACGCTTTTTCAAATTTGAAAATTTGAATTAAATGCCGCTAGCGAGCCCGAATCGCCCACTGTGCGACCCCTACAAAAAAATAGCGTCGAATTTGGGTAAGTTGGTCACACTCAACTCGTTTGAAATGGCAGCCTTATCAGTAAAGAAAGGTTGGTCCACTGTAAATTGATTTGCTCAAAAACTGTTTGGACGATTTCTATGAATGGATATTTCAAATACTCTTGAAAGTGCCTTCTTTACGTCAATATACCGTGTATAGCTGCACGACCTCTGAGAGGCCAGATAATCATATTTTGGATATTTTTAGTACCTGCCATGCTCAAATCCACCCAAAGTTAATTTAAAACAATAGTTTACGCTTTTCTTAACATTTTGGAATTTAATTTGTCTCAATAAGTTAAGTAGTTAAAGAGTAATCTTAAAAAGAAAAAATTTATTTTTGTTCCATATTCCACCGTTCCAATTCGTTGCTTAATATCCGACGCTATTTTGACGCACATAAATGATCATGTCTTCCATACAAATTGTATGTCCGTCAAAATAGCGTAGAAAAGTTAGCATCGATTTTGGAGCGGTGGAGTCTGGAACACGAAGACATTTTTTATTTTTATATTTATTCCTTAATAATTAACTTATTTTATAATCTGTAAATGCAAAGTTGTTAAGAATTGAATAAACTATTGATTTAATTAACTTGTGGGGCGATTTAAGGTTTGCAGGTATTAAAAAGATTGAGTTGAAAAATTATCATTCTACGTTTTGGGTCATATCTCCACTTTCAGGAGATGTGCTCTAATAAGCCATATACCGGTTTAGTGTTTTAAAAAACAAATCATGAAAATCGTCTGAACAGTTTTTCAGAAAAGCTCTTCTAAGTGGACCAACCTCTTGTTTTCCCCATACAAAATGATACAAAAAAATTACTTTTTTACATAAAGCCCTATAACTCCACTTTTAGGAGATGTGCTCAAATAGGACTTACACCATCATGAAGGACACATATTCAAGGGCATCTACAACAAATTTGAGTGCTTTGGCTAGATATTTAAAAATTACAAGAAGGCCGCCACTTTATCAGTCGGAACCAGTCATGGAACTAGTTATAAAAACATTGCTTGTTAAGTTAAATTAAGTTAAATTAAGTTAAATTAAGCTAAATTAAGCTAAATTAAGTCTTTGTGAACAACAAAAAAGAAGTCTCAATAAACTATTTTACTTCAAACCAATTTAGTATGACCATAAAAATCCTTGCAAACTTTTCTTTTTAAGATTGCGGGATTACTAGGAGATGTGCCAACATGCACGGTAATTCAAAAGATGCGCATTTTAATTACCTATTCTATAAAAAAAGAACCATAGCAATCGTCTGAATAGATTTCGAGAAACTAATTTTTTCTTTTTTCTCAGTCACTGAAAGTGACTGAGTCACTGACAGTGATAAGTCACAACTACATAACAACGCTTTTAAGACTTTCCGGCAACTCTACTGCGTGCAAAGGAATTTCGCCGTTATTCTGCTAGCAGAGGCGAACCAAAACAAAAACACAACAAAAACAATTGCAACAACGCGTATTAAGCCGATCGTCCAAAATGGAAATTAAATTAAATAATATAAGATGCATTAAGCGATCGGTAAGTATTCTGTTTGTTACCTGGAATTTCAACAAAACAGTTCCTTAAACAATTAAACCTATGCAAATAAGATTTGAGAGCTGTTTTGTTGAATAATTGTATACATACATAATATGTATTACATATGTATATATGTATATGCATGTATATATATATGTATGCATGAATAAATAAAACTAATATTTATTTGTACTTATAGGTTACCATCAATTTACCTCCAATGGCTACGAATGGGCGTGTGAACCATGGAGCGGTTCAGAAGGCAGGCACCAAACATGGTCAGCAACGTGGCGGTCGTCGTGGGGGGCGCGGCAAGGAAAATGGAGGCGAAGACGGAGGCAATAACACTTTGCGTCCTCCCAACGATGCAGGTGGACGTGGCACGGGGGGCCAAGCTACCCGTCCTCTCACCGGGAAAGGAGGACGTGGTGGGGGTGGCCGACACCGCCGAGCTGGGCGCCATATTAGTCGCCGTCCACAAGAGCTGGAGACCATTGTTAAGGCCGAAGTGGTGGAGGAAGTCGAAATCATTGATCTCACCGATGAGCCAGGCGCAAGCCCTCCTGGTCCCCAGGACGCTATTAACTTAATTGATATAAGTGAACTAAGCATTAATTAAGGTTTTTTTTAACAGTATATACATATGTATATTAACAAACAATATTAAAAAAAACCCAAAAAATATCTATATATATTAAACTCATTTCCGCACCACCAATGAGGTAGAGTTTATGGCGTTCTTTTTTTAAAGTGGTATCCCCAGTAGGACTAGTCCACATCGAACACAGCAGACTGTTAGCATTAGGTTGCTTCGCTAAGATGGCCTTTTGATCAACTCAGATGTAACGCACTAGGACGCTTCACTTTGACTGCATAGTTTACAGGTAAAATTACCATTTTCTTTTTCTTTATAAATATGTGCGCTACATAAGGCACATACCAAACGATCGCAGTTTTTACAACGTGATGTATCGATTTCGTGTGACTCTTTGCAGCAATGAAGCCAAGTATATTTCACAGAATCTCCTCTATTTATTAATATTTCAAACATTTCTTTTCTTAACAGATTGGCTGGTTGGAAAACCGGTAGGCTCATGTTATCCATATAACACTTGGCGAATTGTAAAATATAAATGCCACAATTGGAGGAGTCACGTTGCAAGGCATATTTCATATAGATGAACTTGTAATTCATTTCACTAATTCGGCATAAAATTTCCTTATAATAGTTTATAAGCCTCTGAGAATTATCTGTACTCCCAAGAGGATCTAAAAACATAAAGTGTTTCGAAATTTTATCAATAAATAATATATAAAAGTGACTTTTGTAACAATGGGGAACAATTATAGTGTGCACAGGGCTATTTAAAGCACTTCTAATCGCTTCTTCGTTTTCAAAACAATAAAACCCAAGTTGGCAAGGAAGATTTTTAATTCTTTTGTCGTGCTGTTCATAAATTGGGGTAGTTAAGAGTGCGTCAACTATAAAATTAGTTAACCATTTGTTCTCTTCCAATGAAACAAGATCATTAAAAGTTATATGATACATGAAATCGTTGTTATCAACCCCATGAACAGCTTCAAAAAGCGACCTGCAATTTAATACGTATAATGTTCCACTATAGTTACAACAACTGCTTAATTTTTGATTTTTAAGAAGAATTTTTTTATAAATTTCCTCCATATTGAACTCATGCAATTTAAGAGCATAAGAATGTTCGGATTGAACTGAAAAATCAAAATTCGTATTTGAAATCACATTGTCAGAGAGAATTGACAATTCCAAATTACTATCCGATTTAAGTTCACAAAAATCATTATCTTTGTTGAGAAATGATTTCTTATATTCCTCCCGTACTCCAATTGGCCCGGAGAAATCACTCTTAAACAGACCTACTTAAAGCTTTGTAGTGCCTTTTTTTTGCCAGCTTTCCTTATAGGAAGAAAGTTTTTTACTAGGCATTTCACTTAGGGCAGTCTTTTGCTTTTTTAATGTACGTTTTTTCCTTTTTTTTTTGCCTTTATTATCGTACCATGCGTAAGCGGGGAACGCATATACTCTGGATGTGCAAGTTCAACGTCGCACCACTGATTTTGAAAGATCATCCAATTTTCGAATAAATCTTCCAAGTTTGAGACCTTGCTTTGATTTTATAACACTATGTTTTAGTGTTCTAAAAAAGGACTCTATTGGACCATTGCTAGGCCTTTTATTGTTCTTATCAATAAAAATACCAATTATATTAGTCCAAAATGGCGCAAAGACTATATATTTACCCAAAATAACATCAACCATTTTGGGATGATAATAAATATTGTTTTGGCCGTTTGCTGGATCCACTAAAATCTTTTCACTGATTGCATCGACAAAAGTATAAAAGTGGATTTTTAAATTTCTTTTGCCTGCAATCGATTTTAATGTATCTTCACGATACTTTCCATTTGGCTTGGAAATAGCAGCATGCTGTTTGAGATCGAATTGTTTTGGATTTTCTTCAGTAAAATACGAAATTGCATTGCAGACTATACTGTTCACAGTAGGAGAAAGGAGAATCGTTATGAGATTTTTAAACCATTCTTCTAAATCCTTAATACAGCATATATTATATGCGAAGCCCAATGCATTTCTTACGAAATCTCTTAGTTCAATATTGTCTAGGCCCACTGTACTATCAATATCAGTACACATTATTTTTGCGTAATGACTCGTACAAAGTTGAACACATACTTTTGGAAATGTAGTGCTCTGACCATATAAAAATTGAAAGCACATTTCATTGTATGCTATTATCTTTAAATCACAGTATTCTTTTAGAATTGCTCCAATAATTGCAAAGCTTACGTCAGTAATCACTCTTTTGCAAAGGGGCACCCGTAATTTATTTGCTTTACAGAACCTATTTAGTTCACATAAAAATCGACCAATATCATAGGCTGTATGATTTGATAGAATCGCATGTGCTATACAATATGTAATATGGAGCTCAGGAATATGTGCAACGATTGAGTAAATAAATATCCTTTTATCGGCTATTTTCATTCGCCGTACAACACCACCTGTAGCATCCATATGCAACGTATGAATCTTAAGACTTCGCTGGAACATTGTTATGTGTTCTAAGTTCCACAAATATACCTCAAGCTTGGTGGATATATGATGAATAAAATGAGCAAACTCCCCACATCTCATATCGTATGCATCTTTAAACGCATCTTTTTAAAAATCGTGTTTTGCGTTTTCCTCCGATATGAGATTTCTGTAGAAGGATAAATTCTTATTTATCATTTGCTCATTTCCTACCAAAGCTCTTTCGGTATTTGCCTTTTTAGCTAATTTTGTTCTGAACTCGAACGCAGTGTTACCTTTAATATCGCTTTTTGCCATAAAGCGATTTATAGCTCTGCACTGCGTATTTTTTTAAAAATTAATTGTGTGTCAAATTTTGGCTGCTTGAATAAACTCTAACAGTTCCATCAAATGACCCAATAAATTTAAAATAGTTGCAAGAAGGATCCTTACAGTATCCATATGCAACAAACGATTTTTTGTTTAATCGTATACTTTTGAAGTACAGAACACAAGCATTGTTAATGGTAAAAAAAGTTTCTCTGAGTATGTGTTCTATACTCTTTTTTTCACTAAACATTATGCTTGTCTTTTCAAATGTATCCATGAAATCTTCCACTTTCATAACAGATACAAAATGTTCGCATGTAAGCTGAGGTAAGCGAATTCGTTTTGGATTGTCGACCATTTTTACGTCTACATTCAAACTGACATTTCCAACCATAGCGTTTTTTCGAAAGCACTTTAAAGTTGCTTCGACAAGACTTTCGTCAACAGGGTTGGAATTGGACACAGTGCTCACATCGTGTTCAATACTTTCATTCTTATGAACCATAACAGGCGAAGAATGGTCAGCACATTGTACCTCATTAGCAGTAGAGGAAATATCTTTATTATTTACTGAAAAGCGTTTGTAGCTTAGGTCAACGGTTTTGCGCCATTTTTGAGATGCACCGCTGACTCTTAAAATGAGATTCTTATTTCTTAAGTTTTTATTTACAATTTCTGAAACTGTGAAATAGTCCTTATCAAGTAAATCTCCCGATGTTTTTAGCTTACCTCGTACCACAGCTTCTTCTATTGCAGCGCTTAGTCCCACTTCGATATTTCTGTAATTAAGTAAAGTTTAGTAAATTATTAATATTGTGTGTAATATAAGTGTTTTCTATGCTCCTACATAATTCCATCAATTCCATCACTAATTAGTATAGCTGCCATACAAAATATAGTTCTGAAAAAAGTCATAGTAGAAAAAACTTTTTTGTTTTCAATGATATCGCTCCCAAACCTGTTACTAATCAATATTATATGCTTCCACACAATCTTGCCTATTATGATCCAAATCGGATAACTAAAGCATATAGCTGCCATAGGAAAATTGGTATGCAGGTATTGTTCAATTTTCATAAAGATCTTTGAAAATGAGTTTGAAATTGATCGGATAAAAAGCAACAAAGTTTCATACAACAGTTTTATAACTTTTATTTAAATTTTTCAAAAAACTGCGAAATTGCAAAATTATAATTAGATTCAAATATTTGTTGATGATTAGATGATTATTATAAGATACAAATATTTGTTGATGATTAGATGACAATGCAGGAGTTGGTAAATAAAAGGTGAAGATCCACTAAGCAGCTGCCGTATGTGCCACATGTTGCAAGTAATAATAGTCATTATAGAAGCTAAGTTCACACCGGCAATTAATTTGCCAAATTCTGATGAAAATGTTGCTAAATAGATTTGATTGCAGATTTTTGAGGACTTAAAACTAAAATTTTAGGTAACTTTTTTTATTTGGCCACATTTTCAACAAAATTTGGCAATATATTCGCCTGTGTGAACTTAGATTTACTATCTCTGGGTGCTTTTATCTATACGGGGACGGCTTCTACAATGTCACTACCAAGCCGAGCTCTGGCCAAAATCGGCTCACACCCGATGCTATGTTGTGATTAACTCTCATCTCTGTCAGGAGAAGCCCCCACAAGTAGGCGTCATATTCATATCTCCACTTATGTAGAAACATTTTAAATGAACTCCTTATAACGGATGCATGATGACAGCATACCCAGATGACCAAGTTCTAATGGTAGCGGAAAAGTTCTTAGCCACAAAACCCTTCGGTGGGTACAACAGAACGGTCTTGGGTTTAACCCACGAAAGACGCAACTGGTGTCTTTCAAATGAACATACACGGTCCGTCCCTTGGAGGAAAGCAGTTCAAGAGGATCATACAAGTCATATCCATAGCACTGGTTTGGTGGAAGGCTGCCAACACTAAATCCCAGTTAAGCAACCTCCATAAGGTGGAGAGAGCAGCTTGTCAGTGCACAACAGAGTGCGATTTACCCCTACACGTCCTAGACGTATTTCTGAACCTGCAACCAGTATACACTTTTCTGATGTACATACATATGTACATACATACGTATGTTTAATAGCAACAACGCAGTTGCTGAATAAAGCTACATACGTACATAAGTTACATTTGTATACATACTTCTTTTTTCCACGAATTTTGGGATGATCCATCTTTGATTATGGTATTTCGTCCTTTTCTGCTTTGAAATAAATATATTACGTTCAAGTTTTCCTTTTATATTTAAATATAACTTACAGGCCAAATTAAAAATGCAGCAACTAAATATTAAAATATATAGTTTTTGTTTGGATTTATAAAATTAATTTGTAAATTTTTGTTTTATTTATGTTATGTTTTAAATTTAATAAGTTGTGTAATTTGATTGTTTGTGATTGTTGAAATTGTTTTTGTTTTGGTTCGCCTCTGCTAGCAGAATAACGGCGAAATTCCTTTGCACGCAGTAGAGTTGCCGGAAAGTCTTAAAAGCGTTGTTATGTAGTTGTGACTTATCACTGTCAGTGACTCAGTCACTTTCAGTGACTGAGAAAAAAGAAAAAATTAGTTTCCCGAAATCTATTCAGACGATTGCTATGATTCTTTTTTTATAGAATAGGTAATTAAAATGCGCATCTTTTGACATATCGTGCATGTTGGCACATCTCCTAGTTATCCCGCAATCTTAAAAAGAAAAGTTTGCAAGGATTTTTATGGTCATACTAAATTGGTTTGAAGTAAAATATTTTATTGAGACTTCTTTTTTGTTGTTCACAAAGACTTAATTTAGCTTAATTTAGCTTAATTTAACTTAATTTAACTTAATTTAACTGAACAAGCAATGTTTTTATAACTAGTTCCATGACTGGTTCCGACTGATGAAGTGGCGGCCTTCTTGTAATTTTAAATATCTAGCCAAGGCACCCCCACTTAAAGGCGTTTTTCTCAAAAACGGTTCACACGATTTAGATCAAATTTGTTGTAGATACCCTTGAACACGTGTCCTTCATGATGGTATAAGTCCTATTTGAGCACATCTCCTAAAAGCGGAGTTATAGGGCTTTATGTAAAAAAGTAATTTTTTTGTATCATTTTGTATGGGGAAAACAAGAGGTTGGTCCACTTAGAAGAGCTTTTCTGAAAAACTGTTCAGACGATTTTCATGATTTGTTTTTTAAAACACTAAACCGGTATATGGCTTATTAGAGCACATCTCCTGAAAGTGGAGATATGACCCAAAACGTAGAATGATAGTTTTTCAACTCAAGTTTTTTAATACCTGCAAACCTTAAATCGCCCCACAAGTTAAATCAATAGTTTATTCAATTCTTAACAACTTTGCATTTACAGATTCCAAAATAAGTTAATTATGAAGGAATAAATATAAAAATAAAAAATGTCTTCGTGTTCCAGACTGCACCGTTCCAAAATCGATGCTAACTTTTCAACGCTATTTTGACGGACATCAAATTGTTGTTGCATTTTGCCTTTCATTTCCTTAATTTCTCAAAAATGATGACATTCGCCCGGAAAGAATTTGGTATTTTTGAATTTAATACTGGATTTTTATCGATATTGTTACGGAGACATAAGTGTCATCACTAATAAGCAAAGTGTCAGCGCTAACAACCAGCCGAGGTAAGTAAAATTATAAGTTAAATTTAAAAATATTATTATAAATATATTTGTATTTGTAGATGAGCCAAAAGAATCGCAAAATATATACCCCTTGGGGTGTAAACCAACAGGTCATGGTCATGGATTTTTGGGAGGAGAACCTGGGTGCCATTAGGTCCGTCAAAAAAAACTCCCACGTATTTGAACGAATGACGGAAAAGCTAGCCCAAGCAGGATTTCCCATAGGCTGGAAAGATGTGCGGTCAAAAATTGACAATTTGACTCGCAAATACAAGTAAGAATTTTCAATTATAATTACGAACAAATTCTTATAAAAATTTTTTAGAGCGGAACTCAATGGCAAGGGAACCACTGGGGGCGCGCCATCCACTTGGGTCCACTTTGAGCGAGTGCACAAAATTTTAGGCTGCATCAAGTCGGTAAATTTTGCAGATCAAATGTTTCAGAGCACTGGTAAATAAAAATAAACTTTAAATGTTGTAATTGTGTTTATGTCGAGAACACTGTCATTTACAGATGAGCCACCGAAAAGCCCGAAGGATGTGGAAGAGGATGAGGAGATCGAATACGACGACTTTTATGAAGGCATTTCACGCCCATCGCCTTCAGGATCGTCCAGCGATCAATTTTCGCTAATTGAGCAGCCTGTGTGGCGCCCTTCCCTTTCTGGCTTGGGATCGTCCAGCGATCAGCTTTCGCTGATTGACGGACCGTCATCGTCGCAGCCAAAGAAGAAGCGGAGAAAGGTGACCCAACAGCTCACTCTTTATGAAGAGGCTGCCACCAAAGAGAGGACGGAAGAGTTTAAGCGCATGGCTGCCGCGCGGCTTGAGGTCTTAGAGCGCCTGGAGAAGTCCAATGCCGAATTCCAGGCAAAGCTGCTCGAAAAGCTATGAGCTATGAAAGCTTAATAAGCATTTAAATAATATATAAGAATATATAATATAATATATAAATAAAAGAAATAGTCATGTTTAAGATTTATTCTAATTGAGTTTATTTTAATTGTGTAATTGTTGGGACTTAAGATAAGATGTTATGATGCGTTTTATTAATTCTGGAGTATTTTCCAAATCATGGGCGACATTTGAATGTTCGGGTCATGATACAACTATATAAGGTATGGCGGTCAGAGCAGAAAATGACCTGAACGTTTTTTCTCAGAGCGTCAGAGAGCGGTAGAGAGCGAGAAAGCAAGCGCAAACGTCAAACACACATAAATGTACTATGTGTGTGTAGAAGGAAAAAACAAAGCATGCTTTAACTGCAGTTACAGATTTACATAAATATATGTATATGCATAAGCAAATTTTATTGGTACTTGTTAATTGAAACAACAATTTGAAGTGTATACATTTTGTTATGCAACGGCAGCATCAACAAAAGCGATAAGCTCACTTCGCTCAAAAGAACAAACCCTAAATGCAAAATCAAAACAACAAAAAAATTACACGCGCGGACACAACCTTCTGTTTCAAGTGACATAAGCACACTGAACTAAAATGACCCGAGCTGAGAGAGCACTGACGGAGCTCCATACCTTCTATGATTGTATCATGGTTCGGGTTGTGCACGTGCATTTTCCAGTTCTACCCAAGTCTCTGAAATGGCACTATTTCGGCAGTTCAAAAATTATGTAAAATGCAACAGGCCATTATGATGTGTAAGGTTTTATCATACCGATTGTCCAATCCCTTGCCTATTCTGCGAAAGCGGGCCTTTTAGTTTTCCAAAAGCATTTTCCACTACTCTTCTCGCCTTGAACAGGCCGTAGTTAAAGGTTTTTGAATTCTCCTGTGCTGAAACGCAGAAAGAGTATGGCTTCATTAGGCTTGCCGAAAATCTAAACGCCGAGTCCCCCAAAAGAACCACAGGCACGTCAACTCCTTCAATGCGCTTCGAATTTCGCTTTAAAATAACAGAATTGTCGACCATATTTTTGAGGGTTCGCCCTTTCTACGGCGCACCTTGCAAGAGCCATCGGGTCCAATGAGATTGAAATTGGACTCATCCGAAAATCGGACTCGTGACCATTCGGAATCACTCCAGTTTTTTTTTCCTTGGCCCTAATTGTCCCTAAATTGGCCCGGAAACAGCCCTGACCTCAACCCAATAGAGAATGTCTGGGCCCTTATGGCTGCGAAAATAAAAAAAAGGAAGCCTAAATCCATGGTAGAATTGAAGGATGTGATAAAAAAAAGTAAGGTTCGAGGATATCACTGAGGAATATTTAAGCGCTTTGTACAATTCGATGCCCAATAGGGTAAAATGTGTAATTAAAGCAAAAGGGGGTACTACAAAGTACTAATTTAAATTAAAAAAAAAAAATTAACATTAATTTAATACAAAATATATATTAGATTATAGCAAATTAAGTATACGTTTGGAAAAAAATCATTATTTGTTGAGTATACGCACTATTATAATTATTATAATTTTTTTTCCTTAAGTTGTCATAATTATGAAAAGTCACCAAAATGAATATGGGTCTGGAAAAAAACCTTTTTCTAAAAAACTAATATTCATAAAATAAAAATTGCTATGCACTTTTATTTAAAAATATTCCATTAATCAGTAAAAAAAATAATTGGGCAATTCGGAAAACATTCATAGAAACCCCAAGCAAGAAAACATACAAATATGTGAATATTTAGACTGCGGCTTTTTTTGTGGCGCTTTTCCTGAGTGATAAATTCTTGCGGCAAGTACTCTGGTGCTAGAAACCTTATTACCGCTCTACAGAAGTCGTGCAGGATTTTGCAAACCATTGCGACAGAAACGCCAAACAGCCTGCCCACTCTGCGATACTCTGCAATGGCAATGGAAATTCGCTTGTCCACCGGAATAGCTCTCCTAAAGTTCGTGTCTTTCTTTGCCAGACATTGCAGACTATTCACGAGCACATTAAAATGACTCCTCTCAAGGCGTAGGCTTTCATTAAATAACTCCTCAGAGTTCTCGGGTACATCCCTCTCCCAAAACACTCAAAATCTTTTCTGTAAAAAATAAACCATAATAAATTAACCAAAGCTATGTTATTATACTCTGTACCGAAGGTACATAGAGTATATCAAGTATGTGCAAAAGAATGTAACAGCCAGAAGGAATCATCTCCGACCCTATAAAGTATATATATTCTTGATCAGCATCAACAGCCGAGTCGATATATCCATGTCCGTCTCTCCGTCCGTCCGTCTGTCCGTCCGTCCGTCCGTCCGTATGAACGAAGAGATCTCAGAGATGGTAAGAGATAGAGGTTTGACATGTATGGAACATATATTTCTTATACTTGCAGGCAGATCAAGTTTATTTTCAATTTTTGCAACGCCCCCTCCCGCCCCAGCAATTTGGAAAAACCGTCATATCTCCCACAATAGATTGTTCGTACCCTTTATATATATCTAGTTGTCAAAACTATTTATCGATAAAGCAAATACAAAAACCAAGCGTTCCAGAAACAAATAATTTCTGTGACAAACTCTGGCAACGGCGAGCACGTCAGTGCCACGAAAAGAGGTCGTTACAATATAAATTAAGGTTTTAAATGATTTTGGTCGAGCATTCTTAGCTGAGTTATTTCCCAAACTCAGCAATAGATGGCGCCACTATTTTGACCATTGTCCTGGCCACCTCTGGTCACACCAATCATCGAGCACCATCCCTGACGCGATAGCAGAACGACAACACGCGCTATCCCTCGCGCTCAGTTTCTGGCTTGGCTTCGGCCACGCGTGGCACGCGTCTGCATCGCTCCGTTCGACTTGACGATAATTCTTAGCTTATGTGATATTCAATAAAGTTAGTTACACATAAACCTCGTAGCTAAAGTGGTGACCCGCGACGATTGAAAAACGAGAAACACGCAACTTCTGCAACAATTATCTAATGCGTAAAACATTACGACACCAGATTCACACATACACGCACTCTACACATACACGCCATCGAGGTGCATATGTATGTATGTATTTCACAACGGTGCGAAACTTTTCAGCATGGCGACAGGGCTGTTGGTCCATTGGACGGTAATTAGTAATTGTCCACGCCTGCAGTTCAATCGACTCCAGCTCACTCACTATGGATTGCGCCAACCAGAAACTCAACGACAGCAACATCTCGCCTTTTTGGCCAAATGTGTTCCACACACACACGAATGACGCCGGCAAAACACACACACACATGCTGACGGCGTCTGCAGCATGCGATCGAAAGAATTTTGGCGCGTACTCACACACACGATCAGCAGGCGCCATGTTTTTTCCTCGAAAACAATTGTGGCGATTTTCGATTTGCGAATCGGTTACCAGGATTCATGCCTCGACAACTGGATGCCTGACGACTCCGCTGGCGCCCCGAAAATGAAACGGATCGTCCACAGTGGGAGAGCTCCAGACAGTATCTCTCAGCGAATACACACAAACACCAACAGCAAATTTTTTGTGCAATTGAAACCGACCGCTGTCCACGCATGTTGTCCACCGACCTCCTGTCTGTCGCCCAGGTCCTACACGTCCAGCTGTCCACATCCTGCTGCAGCCAATGCATTCCACGTCAGGCTGTCCACCAACCGCTGCCCATGAAAACGTCCATCGCCCAGCCTGCCCTACACCGCTGCTCACGCATGCTATTTGTGTGCGCCCAATCGACTCTTCAACTACATGTAACCGATCTCACGTTGGTCAAGCATCGGCCTAATTTATCAGATCTAACATTGTACGCAGCCTGCCAGACGATCGATCATACTTATGGAAGTACGTCGCGCGGCTGAATTCGGATTATCATCGCATCTTTCGTCGTCGCCGATGCTCAGGCACAACGATCCCCATACCTGACCGACCACCAGCAACATGCTACGACTCGAGACGCTCTTTGTTTGGCAATTGATGCCAGCCTGAGTCTACCTACAAGTTCTCGATCTCACCACGAAAGTCCTTAGCGAGAGGCACCACGAAAGTCCACAACGCTTGGCAAGCGAAAGTCCACAACGAGTGGCAAGCGAAAGTCCACAACGCGTGGCAAACGAAAGTCCACAACGTGTGGCAATCGAAAGTCTCTACTCGGGGTACAACACCCAGTACTATTGACTCTTCAACTTCAACCCTGATCGAACGAACTTGCTTATCGACCCCCACTCGAAGCAACGGCCTCAACTCGAGGATTTGTACAAGTCCCAATGTGGAGGAATGCTTGCGTATACTTCTCGCTGTGATGTTTGTGTCGAAGTTGGGTCGATGGTATTGTTTCCGTTGAGTAAAGAAACTTGTCAATCCGTAGTACTGAGCATGTGCACCGAGTACAGATTGGAGAAGTTGTGTCGATGGTATCCTCGCGTTGAGGCGTCGATGGTAACCTCGCGTTGAGGCCGTTGCTTCGAGTGGGGGTCGATAAGCAAGTTCGCCCGAGCAGGGTTGAGATTGTCTCGCGTTGAGGTCGTTGCTTCGATTGGGGGTCGATAAGCAAGTTCGTTCGATCAGGGTGGAAGTTGAAGAGTCAATAGTACTGGGTATTGTACCCCGAGTAGAGACTTTCGATTGCCACGCGTTGTGGGTTTTCGCTTGCCACGCGTTGTGAACTTTCGTTATGCCTATCGTTAAGGACTTTCGTGGTGCCTCTCGTTAAGGACTTTCGTGATGAGATCGAGAACTTGTAGATAGACTCAGGCTGGCATCAATTGCCAAACAAAGAGCGTCTCGAGTCGTAGCATGTTGCTAGTTGTCGGTCAGGTATGCGGATCGCTGTGCATGAACATCGGCGACGACGAAAGATGCGATGAAGATCCAAATTCAGCTGCGCGACGTACTTCCATAAGAATGAACGATCGTCTGGCAGGCTGCGTACAATGTAAGATCTGATAAATTGGTCGGATGCTTGACCAACGTGAGATCTGATACATGTAGTTGAAGAGTCGATGTGGCGCACACAAATAACATGCGTGAGCAGCGTTGTAGGGCAGGCTGGGCGATGGACGTTTTCACACGTGGACAGCCTGACGTGGAATGATTTGGCTGCAGCAGGATGTGGACAGCTGGACCTGGGCGACAGACAGGAGGTCGGTGGACTACATGCGTGGACAGCGGTCGGTGGCATTTGCACAAAAAAATTGCTGTTTGTATTTGTGTGTGAGCGCTGGTAGATGCTGTCTGTGTGTGTGTACTTTGCTGGCGACGCGCCAAAATTTGTTCGATCGCATGCTGCAGACGCCGTGAGCATGTGTATGGGTGTGCCGCCCTGCCGCGGCGTTTGTCGTGTGTGTGTGTGACAAAATTCCCAAAAAACATCGAGATGATTCTGTTGCTGATGTTGAGTTTCTGGCTTTAGTTAGCTTGATGCTGTTTGAATTTGCTGATCGAAAGCTGCATGTCGAAATGAATCCCACAATGGCATCACTGTATGGGTGTGTGCGCGTGTGTGTGTGTGTGAATCTGCGGTCGAAATGTTTTACGCATCAGATAATTGTTGCAGAAGTTCGCTTATTTGTCGTTTTTCAATCGTCGCGGTTCACCACTTTAACTACGAGGTTTTATGTAACTAATTGTACTGAATATAACTTAAGCTAACAATTATCGTTGAGTCGACCGGATCGAAGCGGGAACCAACCGCGCTAATCGAAGCCAAGCCAGAAACTGATCGCCACGGATGGCGCGTGTTGTCGTTCCGCCATCGCGTTAAGGATGGTGCTCGATAAATAGTGTGACCAGAGGTGGCCAGGGCTGCCACAGTACTCCCCCTCCTGGAAGATAATTTCGTTTCTCTAAATTTGTAATTTCGCCCACAGTGCAATGGTTTAGCTACGAGGGTTTACTGTGTGACTAACTTTATTGAATATCACTTAAGCTAACAATTATCGTTGAGTCGACCGGAGCGAAGCGGGAACCAACCGCGCTAATCGAAGCCAAGCCAGAAACTGATCGCCAGGGATGGCGCGTGTTGTCGTTCCGCCATCGCGTTAGGGATGGTGCTCGATAAATAGTGTGACCAGAGGTGGCCAGGGCTGCCACACCATTTGTGTGCCATATTGTTATATGGCAGCTATACGATATATATTCAACAGATTTTTACCAAACACCCTCAAATTATGTGGAAGCTGACAATATTCATAGCTGGAAAGTATAAAGACGCTACCATTGAAAACAAACAAGATTTTCTCACTAGAACTACTTTTTCGACCGATCGTTCTTATGGCAGCTATATGCTATAGTCATGCGATTTGGATCAAGCTTGGCAGAATTGTGTGGTATCATAAAATATTGATCAGTTACAAGTTTGGGAGCAATAGCATTCTCCTTTTTTAAGAGCATCTTTTAGGTAATCACAAGTTGATTAGAAAAATCCTAAATTACAGCGGGATTTGCCTTGCAAAATTGAGACTAGTACGTTAAAAATATGTATCATCTTGTAGCCCTGGGCTATAGCCGAATAAAAAATGTTTAATTTCTTTAGAACTGCTACTTTTTTCAACTTCATCTGCTGCTACTGTGGATCTGCTAGCAGCATTCCAAGTTGCCGATGCTTTCGCTAAGAACGAATTGTACAACCGCTTGAATAATGTGTTTAAAAAAGAGCCTGTTTAGCATCTTTCGAAACAACTAAGCTTTAAGTGTGTGTCACCCATTTAAAGTGCCTAGGAAAAATAATTTCAGCATCAGCTGAACTATCCCGAGCTATTACCTTTAAATCAGACTCTTCTACAAACTCAGGCTTCACGTGCTTCCTTTAAAACTGTACAGTTTAAATGCTTTTCAGAAGTTGGGTACATTTTCTGTAACTGTATAACATTTGGATATCTCTAAGTCGGTATTTGCTATGAACGTCAGCTAATTTAGTAGCAATTATTTCATGTGTGTGGGGAAATCGCTCACGCTCATACGCGAGCACGAGAGCATGACGATGTAGATTGCTATCTATATGGTGGACGGTTCCACGAAAGTAACTTTTGTTATTGCACCTCCAGATATCGGCAGTCGTACTTATAAAAATGAGTATTTTGAAAAATACGCTCATTATTTTTCTTATGCGTGCTTATTACGTGCTCCTATTTACACTTGTGTAAAAAATTTTGCGACTTAAAACCGTTTTTCAGTACAAAATTTGTCTAAAAATCGCAAAATGTTTAAGAAAGTGAAAATGGGAGCTCGGCTGTTAGTCCGCGTTCCTCTTATCTAGCATGGATCGTATAGTTTTTGAACAGGGGATGTTTACCGGACGTCCAGTTTAAGCCACAAACAGGTCCCTGTTTTTTTCTCTTTTGAAAATGGCAGAGCGTGACAACATCTCGGCTATAGTGTAATTGATGCGAAAAAAAGGTAAGGTAAAAGGTACACTAAATATGTATCTATGTATGTCACTAGGTACTTCCAAACACTGCCTTTAAACCCTCTACGGACCTTCGTATTAAAGGTGCAAAAAATTTATGAAGTTTGTGCAAAGGAAGCATCTCCGACTCTATAAAGCTCCGCGCATTCGTTGTTGTTTCCCGCATTGGGATAAGCGTGCGATTAGACCTCACGCATAGCTTAAGACTAAGCGTAGTACAACAACAACTTCCTATGTGTTGCCTCTTTTTTCTTCTTCTATGTCTCTTGCAAATTATAAATAGCCGGGCTTTCTTACTGGTATTTCTTTGAACTGTTTTACTAATATTGATTCCTATAAATTTTACGTCGTCCTTATTGTACTTTCAAACCATCAGCTATCAACTGAAGTTAAAATACATACTTCCATATTTTCTAGCCGGCTTCAACTAGGTCAAAGCTTGGAGCTGTTGTCTCAAATAAAAATCTTTATTTACTGGAAACCAGGATTTATTGGAAATGTTCTCTCATTTCGTTTTTCCGTCACTTTGCCACAAAAAATAGAGAGAGAGTGTAAAGAAAATGTACGATCAGTATAATCCTACTTAAAGCTTTCAGAGTGATCGAAATGCGTAAACATAAAATTGTTTTTCTTCAGTTTTTTGTTCAGCAGAAACTCTTCAGCTATAAGAAAACAGTAATCGCTAATTGCCATATTTGCTTTTTATACCCTTGCAAAGGGTATTATAATTTTGCCCAGAAGTTTGCGACGCATGGAAATATTCATTTCCGACCCCATAAACTTATATATTCTTGATCAGGGCGACGAGCTGAATCGATTGAGCTTTGTCCGTCCGTCTGTCTGTCTGTCTGTCTGTCCGTCTGTCTGTCTGTCCGTCTGTCCGTCTGTCCGTCTGTTTCTACGCAAACCAGTCTCTCAGTTTTATAGCTATCGAGCTGAAATTTTGCACAGAGTCTTCTTTTTACTGCACGCTGCTAATATGTCGGAACCGACCGGATCGGATAACTATATCTTATAGCTGCCATAGGAACCATCGGTCTAAAAATGGGTCTTAGTGAGAAAAACTTTTTTGTTTTCAATGCTAGCTTCATAAAACACGGCGATTATTGATATTATATGTATTCAAACAGATTTGCAAATTTTGGTCAAAATCGGATGACTATATCTTATAGCTGCCATAGGACCGATCGGTCGGAAAATGGGTCTTAGTGAAAAAACTTTTTTGTTTTCAATGCTAGCTTCATAAAACTCGGCGATTATTGATATTATATGTATTCAAACAGATTTGCAAATTTTGGTCAAAATCGGATGACTATATCTTATAGCTGCCATAGGACCGATCGGTCGGAAAATGGGTCTTAGTGAGAAAAACTTTTTTGTTTTCAAGTAAATCGTTCTTAAAGTCGGTGATTCATAATATTGAACGCTTTCAAACTAATTTGAAAAAGTTGATCGACATCGGATGACTATATCTTATAGCTGCCATAGGACGGATCGGTCGGAAAATGAGTCTTAGTGAGAAAAAACTTTTCTGTCTTAAATTTCATCTTTCTTAAACTCCGCGATTGTTAATTTGATATGTTTTCAAAAGGATTCGCGAAATTGGAAAATGGGTTTTAGTTAAAAATTTTTTAGATTTTTATGTAAGCGTTCTTAAACTCTGACATTTCAAAAACAGCATTTGCAAGGGTATAAAAACTTCGGCACAGACGAAGTTAGCTTGGCCTTCTCGTTTACTTTCATTTTAAGCAATTTATCTATTTTTTTCCTTTTCCTGTCCACACTATTCTTGTACATTTCTTCTTTCTCTTATGCCCTCTTCATTTGAATTAGTAAATTCCCTTCTTAGATAGTTTATTATACCAAAAGTACTTATGTTAATATTTCCCAACCACAAGTTATGTTTTCCACTTAACAAATACTTGCCAGGACCCCCCTCTTCTTTGACAGCTTTTGCCACATCCGACAAATCGCTTGTTTACACACGCGTTCTATGGAATCCCGACAGCTAATAACCGTACAAGCGAACTAAAGTTCAATGGAAACCCAGCAAATGCAAATAACTGCGTTGCACCACTGACAAGGTCTTTAATAATGGTCAGTAAAATGTTGAGAGTTTGCAGTGCACTGGTCAGATATTTGGTAGGATAATCAGACGCAAACTTCTACTCCGACTCCGTTGCATATTAATTTATGAGCAAACTAAAATGTCTGCGGTGTGTGTGCACAATTAAATTTTCAATTGAATGCCAGAATATAACTATATCCGATAACGGTCTTCAAGGTTCATTATAAGCCCTCCCTAGGAGGGAATCAAATTGCATAGCAACCATTTTCCACTATGGTTTTCCTATGATTTATTAATGCTAATCGAAGTGACTCCAATTGGATTTTAGTCCCTTTAACGGACGATTATTGAACTTAAACAACTTTTGATACTTCAATTAAGATGTTTCTGCTTCAACTGAGGTAAATCAAATTTACAAAAGAGAAAACAATTTTTGCAATTCTCCATTACAGTTCGCATTAAAGCAGGGTTTCACAAGAAGAGAGCGCGAAATAACTTCGGCAAGCATTCAGTGTGAATTGGCGAGTATGTTCGGCCCCCAGGGGGCTATGGCTGCGAAACTGTGCTTTAAAGCAGGGCTGGCCAAATGGATATAGGGGGTGGATGGGGTACAATTTAAAAGCAAAAATTGAGGAAAGCTAACTTCGGCTCGACCGAAGTTTATATACCCTTGTAGCTTGTATAATTTATATAAATTAAGGAATTAAATGAGCATTGAGGAATCGTCGACCAGCTGAGTTATTTCACAAACTCAGCAATAAGATGGCGCCGCTACTTTGACCATTTGTTTGCCAGTTTGTTATATGGCTGCTATTCGAAATATTCATCCGATTTTGACAAAACTCCCAAAAATTGTGTGGAAACTGATCATATTCACAAGTGGAAGGTATAAAGACGGTACCATTAAGAACAAAAAAGTTTTTCTCACTAGAACTACTTTTCGACCGATGGTTCCAATGGCAGCTATAGTATGTAGTCATTCGATTTGCATCATACTTGGCAAAATTGTGTTATAGCATATAATATTGATCAGTAACAAGTTTGGGAGCGATAGCATTGAAAACAAAATAGTTTTTCATACTAAGCCTTTTTTTAGCCATATCTTTTGTATGGCAGCTATACTATATAGTTTGCCGATTTTCATAAAACTTGGTGGAAGTGTGTAAAAGCATAGAAAACTTATAAATACGAGGTTTGGGGACGTTTGCTTTGAAGACAACAAATTTTTTTTTTCCTAAAACTACTTTTTCAACCGATTGTTCCTATGGCAGCTACACCCAGCGCCACAAAAAAAGCCGCAGTCTAAATATTCACATACTTGTATGTTTTCTTGCTTGGGGTTTCTATAAATGTTTTCCGAATTGCCCAATTATTTTTTGTACTGATTAATGGAATATTTTTAAATAAAAGTGCATAGCAATTTTTATTTTATGAATGTTAGTTTATTAGAAAAAGGTTTTTTTCCAGACCCATATTAATTTTAGTGACTTTTCATAATTATGACAGCTTTAAGAAAAAAAATTATAATAATTATAATAGTGCATATACTCAACAAATAATGATTTTTTTCCAAAAGTATACTTAATTTGCTATAATCTAATATATATTTTGTATCAAATTAATGTTAATTTTTTTTTTTAAATTTAAATTAGTACTTTGTAGTACCCCCTTTTGCTTTAATTACACATTTTACCCTATTGGGCATCGAATTGTACAAAGCGCTTAAATATTCCTTAGTGATATCCTCGAACCATACTTTTTCTATCACATCATTCAATTCTACCATGGTTTTGGGCTTCCTTTTTTTTATTTTCGCAGCCATAAGGGCCCAGACATTCTCTATTGGGTTGAGGTCAGGGCTGTTTCCGGACCAATTTAGGGACTTAATACCCAATTCTTCCTTCAAAATTGTTATCTTCGTTAAGAAGAAGGTCAAAATTAATTGATTAAGTTGTTTTAATAACAAAAGCTCACTGAATTACTTACAGATCGAGCCTGATGGCAAGGTGCAGAATCATCTTGAAAAATAGGATCTTCTTCTTTCTCACTTATTGCCTCAATGCTAGGCACAACTCCACTTAAAATTATATCTTTATATTTTTCCGCGTTCACCATACCCTGAATCATTAAAATTGATTCAGTTTTATATTTAGATATGCATCCCCGTATCATAATGTATGGTGAATGCGTAACGGTTCCCACAAAGCAATTTTCCGAATATCGTTCGCCCTTTCTACGGCGCACCTTGCAAGAGCCATCGGGTCCAATGAGATTGAATTTGGACTCATCCGAAAATAGGACTCGTGACCATTCGGAATCACTCCAATTTTTGTTTTCCTTGGCCCTAATTGGCCCGGAAACAGCCCTGACCTCAACCCAATAGAGAATGTCTGGGCCCTTATGGCTGCGAAAATAAAAAAAAGGAAGCCCAAAACCATGGTAGAATTGAATGATGTGATAGAAAAAGTATGGTTCGAGGATATCACTAAGGAATATTTAAGCGCTTTGTACAATTCGATGCCCAATAGGGTAAAATGTGTAATTAAAGCAAAAGGGGGTACTACAAAGTACTAATTTAAATTTAAAAAAAAAAATTAACATTAATTTGAGACAAAATATATATTAGATTATAGCAAATTAAGTATACTTTTGGAAAAAAATCATTATTTGTTGAGTATATGCACTATTATAATTATTATAATTTTTTTTCTTAAAGCTGTCATAATTATGAAAAGTCACTAAAATTAATATGGGTCTGGAAAAAAACCTTTTTCTAATAAACTAACATTCATAAAATAAAAATTGCTATGCACTTTTATTTAAAAATATTCCATTAATCAGTAAAAAAAATAATTGGGCAATTCGGAAAACATTTATAGAAACCCCAAGCAAGAAAACATACAAGTATGTGAATATTTAGACTGCGGCTTTTTTTGTGGCGCTGGGTGTATATGCAATAGTCATCCGATCCGAAATGTGCAGCGTATTTATACCAAAAAGCTTCGTGCAAAGTTTGGTTAAGATAGCTTTAAAACTGACGGAGGAGATAGCATAGAAACAGACGGACAGACGGACATGGCTATATCAACTCAGCTCGTCATGCTGATCAAGAATATATATACTTTGTGTGGTCGGAGATGGTTCCTTCTATGCGTTACAAACATCTGAACAATTTTAATATACCCTCTACAAGGGTATAAAAATAGAGGAAGGCTAACTTAGGCTCGACTTAAGTTTATATACCCTTGCAGCTTGTATAATTTATATTGCGACGCCCCAGCGGCGCGCAAATTATTATATAAGTTAGTTACTTATTACACAATCCCACTCTTACATTTCAGCACGAAGCATTCCTTAGACATAAAATAAATACATATATATACTCACTAGATATAAGCTAAACACATCACATATGAATATATTAATAAAATATGACAGCATGCGCAAGAAGCGCCCCCGGCCACCTTTGTTTAATCAAATTAATAAAATTTATATCGCGAGCGAACTTTCAAACATGGATTGCGCGCGCCATCAGTCGATAGGCGGCCAGCTGATCGCGCACGCCATTGTTATCGATATCGCGCGCTCTGCCACGATCAGCAGCGCTCGCTGCCACTGGCGACTGCGCCAGCAGTCTATAAAAGCAGAGCATCAGGCCGCAGGTGGACAAAACCAAGGCGTATTTAACAAGGTGGCAGCGACGTCGACGTCGCCCTGTTGCTGTTGCCTTACGCAAGGCGTATTTAACTCTCTCTCTCATTTTCGTAAGCTCTCATTTTTCGTAAGGCAACGCGACGTCGACGCTGCTGCCACCTTGTTAAATACGCCTTGGACAGAACCCTCTTGTCCCTGCATGGCCAGCCGCACCCGCAGGTGGACAACAGCATAGAGAACTTAACATAGAGAGGCATGTTAGGACGCTGCTCAATTTGAGAATCCTGAGAATAGATAAATGCAAATGTTGCTATTGTCGTTCGAATTGTTGTTTGGTGCTGGGTCATGTTGGACTGCTCACTCATATGGCGTTGTTGTTGCCCGTTGTTGGAGGCATGGTAAATTGCCTGGGAGTGAATGAAAGTCATATATAAATGGGCGACCATATGATTTTTGTTCGTGTAATTCATATGGAGCACAAGTCATGCGAGGGTGTGAAGCACATACTAACGTATGCAATATAATTTTGTTAGTGTAATACAAATTAGTTGTAGAGATATTGAAGTTTGTCTTGGTGAAATCTAGGGTAATGCATCCAGTCAATTGCATTTTGGGTAATGCATCTAGGATAATGCATCTAGGTAATACATCTAGGGTACTGCTTATAGGTTACTTGCATCTGTGGCGGTATCTCCTTCGCGACTGTGGAAATGTTCATATATCTAAAATTACTATTACTAAATTCCAATATTTTTAGGATTTTATTTCATTAATTTATTTCAGTTTATTGTCAATGCCTAATCTATGCCGTGATAATAATTTGCTAAATACTTTGATTTCGCCCGAGAAACATTTTATAACAATTAAGTTATATGTTATAAAAGCAACACACATTTTGTGTTGCTGCTTCTCATGTTGAGCAGCATTTTGTGTTGCTGGTTCTCATTTTGAGCCGTATTTTGAGTTTGAGGCTCTCTTTATGGGAGAGTCAGACACATTTTGTGTAGCTGGCTCTCATTGTGAGACAGCCAGACACATTTTGTGTTGCTGGTAACCACTGTTAAACGAGCAAGACACATTTCGTGTTGCTGCCAACAACTTTCATACTGCCATTTTTTATAGTCTCAATTTAATGCATTTTTACATATAAATTCAAAATAGCCGAAGCGATCCTAATGTCTGTAGAGCTGCCGAGTGGAACCAAAAGAGCTAAACATGTCATATGGACCGACTTGCTATCTACACTCCTTGCTCTCCGAAACGGAAATAATAATAATAAACCCACCATAAGCAAAATCAGTGACATTATTTCTGCAATCCATTACAAAATAAAACTAATGTGGACATCAGAACATGCAGGAATAAAAGGAAATGAACTGGCGGGTACTGCGGCAAATGCCGACACTTTAGCCCCGTTAGTACTGCATGACACCTTTAACAAGAAGGACATAAGTAACCTCATCAATAGAACAAGTAAAGTTGTTTTAAACAGAATCTGGGATGAATACACTCATCACTACAAGACAATAAACCCATCCAGAAAGCCAATAGATATACCAATAAAAATAAACAAAAATCATGCAATTATTTACACCAGATTCCGAATCGGTCATACAAAACTTACACATGAATACCTACTAAACAAAACAGCTCCACCGCTCGGTCCATACTGCAATGCAGCAACTCTTTCCATAGACCATTTTGTCAACCACTGACAATTTATTGTCAACCAATGTACCTCCTTCAAAATTCTCAATGCAAATCAACTACTCACTGATGTCAACAAGGAAAATATTCAAAACTTTCTGAAACAAATTTGTAAAAACAATAGCCTTAAGGCCACCGTTGCTCTGGCTATAAAATATCATTCTAACTTACAATAATTATAATATTTTTATGGTCGAAGGTTTATATAATTACTCAAAACTAATGATTATCCTTCAAGAAAAACGTACAAAAATTCAAATATAATCATTACCGTATAATTTTTATTATATAACTTATAATGATTTTAATAGAACAGAATTGTTCAAATCAAAGTTAGTAATTCGATTATGTATGTATGTAATGGAGTGCCATAAAATAATTTTATTTTAATTGGAACGACAGTACTTAATTACTAAAAACCACTTTTTTAACTGTGTGGAATTTTCACACATCACTGTTGGTAACAATGTGCTAGTTCCGGTGTTCCAAACTTAAGAAAACGAAATTACCAAGTTTGAACCTCAATTAGACGCTATCCAACACCTAAGCGCCATTTTTATAAGAGACAACAAAAATGCAGAAAGTGTAAGTGGATATTTTTGAAACATTTATTGGTTGGTGGGGGTGTGGCGCGGGTGTTTTTGCTCATAACTTGTGTATCGCTCATCCGATCATTATCATTCCTTCAGCAAATCGATAAATAATTTTGATTATTAGATATCTCTAGAAGGTTTCAACAATCTATCATCAAAACTGTGGGAGATAAACCGTATGACGTTGCGGGGGCGGGAGGTGGCATGGCAAAAATTGAAAATAAACTTGCACTGCCTGCAAGTAGAACAAATATATGTCCCATACATGTCAAATCTCTATCTCTTACCATCTCTGAGATCTGTGCGTTCATACAGACGGACGGACGGACAAACGGACAGATGGACATGGCACAGCGTATTTATATATATTTTAAACCTTTTTATATTGTATTTTTAATGTTTTATGTTTTATTTTTACAGGTTTAATCAAGGAGAATCAGAGGCGGTTGAAGGATTGCTGAAGCTATTGCAGCCGTAAGTAAAAACAATTGAAAAAGTCCGTCAATAATAAACTTATTAACCAACGACTTCCTTCCGTCCATATCAACTTGGATCAACCAAGCCTACTACATACTATTAGCTAAAACGTTACCAAAATTTCTATTTTATAGTACTGCTAAAGTAAAGGATTGTATTGTTTCTGGATGCCCTGGCCACGAAAGGGCTTTTCGCTTTCCTAATGCCCACGAGCAGTTCAAGCTGTGGGTTAGCTTACTCAAAACTCCTTTTGCTAAGCGACATGATTACGTTTGTGCTAGGCATTTTAAGGAAGAATGCTTACTGGGAAAGAAGCTCAAGAATGGCAGCGTGCCAACTGAAAAGTTGGGTAAGTGAAGTTTGAATTTAGATTAATATTATGATTCAAAACTAACGTGTAATATTATTTAGTTGTTGGCTTGTTTAACATCAATGATTAATTACAATCATTATTATTGTTGTTATTGTTAATCATACAATTGTTTAATTACAATAATGCTCTCAACAGATCTTTCTCTCTTCTCTCTATAATTATCTCCGGGGAAATCTCTGACCACTCCCTGCTGTGAGTAGGGGCATAGCTTGTCGGACTGGCTGAAAAATCCTCCTCCACCGGGTCACAGATCTTCTGGTTATTTAGTTTTAAGTTTTACGTATACATTTTATATTTTTAAAGTTTACTTTTAGATAGTTTTCTCTCTTTTTCTCTATCTCTGTTTTATTTTAATTTATTATATTATCTTATTTTTTTCCTTTGTTCCTACATAACTCGAGGTTTTGGTTTTTTCTCTCTCCCTCTTCTCGATCTCTATATTCTTAACGTTTTGGTTAGCTCGAATAACGTCTCTGACTACAATTGGCTGTGAATAGGGGCATAGCTGGCCGGACTGGCAAATAAAATTCCCCCACCGTTTGCCCAGGAGTTTGCAACGCATAGAAATATTCATTTTTGTATACTTTTATTTTCAGGTACGGATGGAGGTAATAGTAGTATTAGTAGTAGTAGTAGTAGTAGTAGTAGTTTAGAGGTAGATAAAAATGTTCAAAATGAGAATTCTCTCATTTCAAATGGCCAAAATGAGAATTCTCTCATTTCAAATGGCCAAAATGAGAATTCTCTCATTTCAAAAAAAGGACAAGACAGCTTGGATAGGGAAAAAATATTTTTAAAAGATCAAATTAATTCTTTAAATATAGCGAATAGCTCGTTTAAATGTGACAATGATCTTTTAAAAAAGAAAACAGCTCTCCTAAATTACAAATTAAAAATTTTGACAACGAAATAAATTCTCTCAATTTTCTAATCACACAATATAGAAATGACGCTTCTCTGTATAAGAACAACTGCAATAAGAAAGTTGAAAATTTAATTAAAGAAAATCAGATTCTAAATATCCACATTAAGAATCTAGAAGAGAAGAACAGAATATGTTTTGCTTTAAAAGAAGAAAATACAAAATTAGAAAAGGATATTTCATTTCTCACTCAACAGAATCGCCAATTCCGATCTGATTTAGAAAATGTAACAGTGAAGTACAATCCAATTGATTGCTCAAAATCAAAGGATAATACCAAAATTTTTCAAAATGTTTTGGCAACAAAACGTGGTACTCATTGTACGAATGAAGAAAAGGAACTGGTGCTAAACATTTACATGACCAGTCCCAAAGCATATAAGCATATGAGAGACAATTTAAATTTTAATTTACCCAGCCTTTCTTCCCTGAGAAACTGGGTGCCAATAAAGGAGTTTAAAACTGGCTTTTCTGGTCAACATATCGAATTTTTAAAACAATTCGTTTTTCAAATGGAAGAGAGTCATAGAAATTGTCAGCTCGTTTTTGACGAAATGAGCATTAAAACAGGTATTACTTACCTGCCGAAAGCTGATAAAGCTGTTGGGTTTATTGACCTGGGAGATGGTCTCAGTTCTAATGACGAGTACTCTTCCCACGCTACAGGAATGCTTGCATTCATGGTGCGTGGACTTTTGTCAAATTGGAAATGCCTTCTTGGTGTTACATTTGTAAATAAAACTGTAACTTCAAAAAAATATTCTGAAATTATTATAAGGGTTGTGAAATGTTGTACTGAAGTTGGCCTGAAAGTACGTGCCATTGTCAGCGATCGCAGCTCCATTAACACTGCCGCATTTGGTATAATTCAAAAGGAAGTTCTTTTGGAGAAACCACGGCTGCAATATATAGTTGACTATGTGCATTTGTTTAAAAGTGTTAGAAATAATCTTTTAAGCCACGATGTGAAAACACGTGATGGCATAGTAAGCTGGGACGTTATAACAGAGTTTTATAACATTGATAAGTCCCAAACAGTACGCTTGGCACCGCTTTAAAACAAAACAAGAACGCTCTTGAGACAGCAAAGTTTCTTAGAACCATGAATGATGGTTTTGATTTGCTTAACAAGGGAAGTTATCGGCTCGATGGGGATACCCAAAAGCGTATTGAAGATGTTATTGAATATTTAAAATCCGTTCGCTTTCTTCCCCATAAGAAAACAGCACAGCCTCCTAAATCAAACTGTTTTACTGATCTTGCCACGGCTTACAAACGAATCGGCATGGCATGCGAACCCTTATACAACAAAATGGTATCGAATACATTTATATGAGTCGGCTTAACCAAGATGCCCTAGAAAATTTCTTCGGCCTAATTCGCAGTAGATTTGGTGCAAATACCAATCCGACTGCAGCAGAAGTTTTGTACTGCTTAAGAAATTTGTGGTCAATGAAAATTGTCCAAAACAAAACTCTTAAAAAAGCCAATTGTCAGCCAGATGATGACTATGCCTTAGATTGGGCATTTAAGCCTGAAATGGGCTATGATTTGACGACTAATGGTGATAGTCCTTTTGACGAGGCAGAAAATAAATCTCCGGTTTGGCATCCGGAAACAAAAGAATCAAAATGCGAAGATCAAGAAGTCGCGGAACGTAACGCACTGCGTTATATGCTTGGATTTGTTATTCTTAGAAAGTTAAATTCCCAAAACTGCAGTCACTGCGAAAAAAATTTGAAAAACATTCAGGAATTAAGAAGCCGAACAGAGCAGTTCATTCTTCTATGTCTGCTCTGACCGGAATCGGGAACTAAGTCGCTTGTCAGTGCGTTGATGCTCTTCTTTTATAGGCTGCTGGGCGCAGCCGACGGCGGCAGCGAGCGCAGCTGATAGTGGCAGCGAGCGCAGCTGATTGTGGCAGAGCGCGCGATATCGATAACGATGGCGTGGTTGATCAGCCTATCGATTGATGGCGCTCGCACTTGTAGTTTGAAAATGCGCGCGTGTTTTGAATCTTTTATTTAACTTATTCTAAGGAAATTATAAAATATGACTTCAGGTGTATATGTTGATGATAGATATAGGTTGCGAGCCCGTGGGGCATTGCAGGCTTCACACATACACATGCCAAGCTAAAGTGTGATTTGCTTTTTGTCGTCCCATGCTTCAGACCGAAAACGTAAAAATAGTCACCACAGCAAAACTGCCATGCATATGGCTGGTGGTCGCATTGCGGCCAGCTTTGTGGCATTAGCGATTCAACCGTCGACCCGACAAGTCCTCTAGTGCGAATCTGCTGCAATTTAAAATAATAGATTTTAAAAATCCCAAATATGAAGTGCATGGCTCTAGGCTGTCTTCACTGAGAAAGAAAAATCAATCTAAAATCTAGATTGAAAATCTCGGTTTCAAGAACCTTGCAAGCTTAAAAAAACAAGATTGAAAAACCTTGAACTGAGCTTAGAAATCTTAAAAACAAGATTTATCATCTCGAAACTTATCAGTTGCCTGTAAAGCTTCAGTTGAAAATTTTTTTTTAAGTATATATAGGGTATTCACCAGCCCGCGTAAAAGCGTAATTGTGTAAATTTACACGACGCAGCTATTGAGCGCCCCTTCTGTTTACTCTCGTAATTTTTGGCGTAATTAAGCTGTTTTTGCCAGGCTGTGAATTTTGCTGTTAATTGAGATTCAATACATACTATTTACATCTAATTTTAGACGCCTCAGTGGCATAGATCACTGGGCATAGCGACATAATTCCGACGACATAATTTCGCCCAGTACATTTGGAATCGAAATTATGTCGTTTTCGATCGAAACTATGTCGTTTTGAAACGACATTATGCCGACAAAACAAAACGACATTATTTCGCACGAAATTATGTCGTTTTAAAACGACATTATTCCGACAAAACAAACGACATTATTTCGCTAAAAATAATGTCGTTTTAAAACGACAACAACAAAAAGCAAAGTGTCCGATTTTCAATCAAATTGTAAGCGAAGTCCTAAAATATGATTATATTTATACATAGTAAACATTACAATTGATTACAAGCTTTTGAAATAGAGAAGATAGCAAACTTTCCATATGCATTTTTGGTCGCTGAATTCAAATCAATTGTCCGTTTTCGCCCAGCACGTCAGGGCGTTTGCATAAACGTGTGTTGTTTACATTTATAGGTGCTGAGACCGCATTAATTAACCTTTTCCAACCAAATTTGTTTTAATGTAAGCTGCATTGAATGATCTTACAGAAAAACCAAACACGTTTTGATTTTGTTATTAAGCTACAATTTTAATCGATTTTAAAATGGAAATTATGGCTATTTTATGATCAAACTATTTTTTTTCCCATGCTTAAAAAATTCTGAAAAATAGTCTGATGACAGAAAAATATCTTAGGAAACATTAATGGATAGTCCTCTTCTAATTTACCACATCTTGAGTTTATTGATGTAATAGCTCTTTTTAAAGTTATAGCCCAAAAACTATAAAAATTGTCCATATTTTTTTTTTGCATGATTTTGAAATTTCTTGTAGTTTGTATAAAAAAATTATTTAAAATTAATTTTTGTTAATTTTAAGACATTTTGGAAGTTAATATTATTTAAAAATGTAAAAAATGAGTCGTACATTTTTATGGTATTTGGTCCACAACTTCAAAAAAAACTATTATATCAAAAAACTGAAGATGTGGTAATAATTAATTAAAATAAATGGACAATTGATTTGAATTCAGCGACCAATTATACATATGGAAAGTTGGCTATCTTCTCTATTGCAAAAGCTGGCCTTTTTTTGTAAACCTGTGTTATTATTAGAGCTTTAAAAATTTCTAAAATGCTAAGAAACTACATACTTGTTTTATGTACTATTATTTTCAGACAATAATAAACTTCATTTACGAAATTTAATGTTGAAAGATTATCTTACTGTGTTAAGCGGCGGAAAATAAAAATTTTTTTTGGCATAATTTCATTTTATTGGCGAAACGTAGCGTAGAAATAATGTCGTTTCAAAACGCCTTAATTTCGACACCGAAAAATTCTAGTTGGAACGTCGAAATTATGTCGTTCTAAAACGTTCATGCACCAAACTAGCACAAGACATTTAGAATTTGATGTCTTGCCGAGCCAATGCCAAGTATCGGCATCGGCTCGGCATAGTATCGGCATATTATCGACATCGGCTAGGCCAATACCGACCCAATGCTGATACTATGCAGTCCTATTTCATCATTGAAGTCTATAATTTCTAAATCTAATTTGCTTTGTTTTTCACTATTGTCAGAGCAAAATATTTGACAAGAGTAAAGGCAGCTTTCATATCTTTTGCGACCAAAATATGCTGCCTTGCTAACTTGAACAGAAATCTTTCAACCAGGACCGGATCTCCTCTACTTAACCGTTCATGCACCAAACTAGCACAAGTCATTTAGAATTTTTTGGCTTCTATTTTTCATCATATTGCTCTCGAATTACTTCTAAAAAGCATCTTTAATTATCTGTACCATACAATTATTTTTTCCAGTCATAATGTTGAGAAAGTTATAAAAGATCTAAAGAAATTGACTTAAGTGATTGCTTAAATCGAACCTGTTTTGTATTCTCACAATTCTTTTCAGAGTATTGCGAAGTTCCTGTTTAGTCTGAACCTTAAAAATATCATAGGCAACGCGGGGCGGAAGTGTCGATAATATGCCGAGCCAATGCCGTGTCAGTGCCGAGTAATGCCGAGTCAATTCCGAGCCAATGCCGAGCCAATGCCGAACCAATGCCGAGCCAATGCCGAGCCAATGCCGAGCCAATGCCGAGCCAATGCCGAGCCAATGCCGAGTCAATGCCGAACCAATGGCGAGCCAATGCCGAGCCATGCCAATGCTGACCCAATGCCGATACCATGCAGTCCTATTTCATCATAGAAGTCTATAATCTCCTCTACTTAACCGTTCATGCACCAAACAAGCACAAGTCATTTACAATTTTTTGGCTTTTATTTCTTATCATATTGCTCTCGAATAATATGGAAAAAGCTTCTTTAATTATTTGTACCATACAATAACTTTTTCCAGTCATAATGTTGAGAAAGTTATAAAAGATCTAACGAAATTGACTTAAGTGATTGCTTGAACCGAACCTTTTTTGTATTCTCACAATTCTGTTCACAGTATTGCGAAGTTCCTGTTTAGTCTGAACCTTAAAAATATCATAGGCAACGCGGGGCGGAAGTGTCGATAATATGCCGAGCCAATGCCGTGTCAGTGCCGAGTCAATGCCGAGTCAATTCCGAGCCAATGCCGAGCCAATGCCGAGCCAATTCCGAGCCAATGCCGAGCCAATGCCGAACCAATGCCGAGCCAATGCAGAGCCAATGCCGAGCCAATGCCGAGCCAGTGCCGAGCCAATGCCGAGCCAATGTCGATGGTATCGGCATAGTATCGGCTCGGCATAGTATCGGCTCGGCATAGTATCGTATCGTAGTACATTGGGGTCCTATTTCATCATTGAAGTCTATAATTTCTTAATCTAATTTGCTTTGCTATTACAGTATTGTCAGCAATTTCTTAAAAGCATCTTTAATCTTCTGTACCTGTTGTGAAATTCGCTAGATCTTAGCAAACGTCAAAGATGAGCATATACTGCTCAGTGGACTTTCAATTCAATTTGAACCAGGAACGAGAGCGAGGACTTTAACTTCAATGATTTATTCACAAAGTTAGAACTACTTGTAACAATGTGAGTCCGTATTGATTATATAATGTACAAATTAGCAAACGATGTAGAACGCGACCAGAATGCAAGCTCCTTCTCTGACTTCTTGTGAACGATTATTTTTATTTTTGAGTGTGTAGGCAAGGCGAGCTTCTGCCGCTCATCTAAATGTAAGCAGTGAAGAGAGAGGAAGATAGAGCATAACATTCACTCTCTGCTGATGTAAGGCTGCTTAACCCATGTTAACATTTAGGCTGGAAACGCCCGTACATGCCGCCCCCAATACTGGGACCAGTATGATTATCCTTTGAAGCACGACAAGGCGAGCTGTAACTGCCGCTCAGTGTCTGTTATGGTATGCAAGTGCGTGAGCAGAGGTACAGATACGGTTTAAGCACTAGCGTTTGTCGCTTCAGTCTAAGCTGGTATGGGTAATCTAAAAATTTTCGAGCGTGAGCGTTTATATACGCCAGATGCCGTTTTGAGCGATTCTAGGCTAGCGAGATTATCTGTTCCCGGATGAAGTTCGATGACACGCTCCAATTTCCATTCACTAGGTGACCACGTCTGATCATCCTTTGATTAGCACGATGTCATTGAGTTGCAGCTTGCTTTCTGCAGTTCTCCATTTAGGACGCGTTTGTTAGGTGTGAATGCCAGTCTGCGCTCCAGCGATGCCGAAATGGTCGAGTCAATTTACGGTCCTTAATAAGAAACACTAGAACGAAAATTTGTGTACGAACGCTCTTGCAGTATAAGTTAGTCGCTCTGGGTAATCTAAAGAATTTCGCTCTTGGAATCGAGATAGATGCGTTCTATATACGTTCTCAATTTTTTATAGGCACGGGGGGTGAGGGCATACTTACTCTGAGACGAGTAGCGTTGGAGTCTGCTCTCGCAGAGAGTGAAGGGCGCATGCGCAGTTGGTCGCTGAGCGCAAGGTCGCATTTCATTAGGTGGCAGCAGCGTCGACGTCGCGTTGCCTTCGAAAAATGATAGAAAGCGAGCGAGAGTCAAGTGAGTAATAAACGCAAAGAAATTGCGTTCTCGCATACACATGTATACTCACACTCTTAGGACGTTTTCGATTCCGTAAGGCATCGTGCAAAGCGGGCGACGTCTGACGCTTCTGCCAGCTTATGAAATACGCCTTGGTTGAGAATGAGAGCGCAGTCGAGATTTCATGTCGCAGTTCTAGTTGTTGTGCGATGCGTACGAAAGCGGTGTTATTTATAAGTGTGATTTCGTCGCGTCTTCTGGCTTAAGGAAGTTAGCCGACCTCATAGAGTCGCCAGTGAGCATGTGTGTGTTCAGTCGTTCGAGGACCGTGTGCAAGTCCCAGAAGATCAAAAAAATCTCTGTGGTCAGTCTCAAAGGATCAATCAGTGTGTACGAGAAAGTTTGGCATGGGTGGTGGTGGTTGGGCGTGTACGGTGTGGTTGCTGTTGATAATGGCGCGTGGGACCGGGGGCGGGGGACGATGCGTTCCACCACGCCGGTCAGGTCGGGACGGTCGTGGCTTCCCCCCCCACCCCTAATAGTCCATTTTTAATTTTTTTATTTGGAGACTTATTCGTTCGGGGAGCAAGTACTGAAACTCGTGAATCAATAATTAGTCATACTTGATCAAGAGCTGAAACTCTGAATCAGGACTGTCGGGATCAAAAATTCAGTCTTGAGATCAAGAATTTTGCTCTTGGATGAATTTTCACTCCACCGACTTTTGCGCACGAATGCTCTTGATTCAAGAGCGAAATTCTTATCTGCGCTCTGAGTGTCGAAATTGAGCATTCCAGAGTCGGTGTTTTTACATGTAGGATCAGGCAGAGCCATCATAGCAGGCGCCAATGAAGAATTTGAGTCGTTAGAGGGCATAGATCATCCGTTTCGGCAGCTAAAGGACATAGTGGTCGAGAAATGTTGGCATGCTTACTAGTTGAACAAGTACGGGTGATAGCTGTTCAGGTGCCCTTACCAGTGCGGTGGAGATGCGTGTTTAACAGCGCGTTGCCGATTGGCTGCCGATAATAGTCCAAAATGATGGGCTACGCGGGGGATTAAAGTGTCATTGTATATTTCGGGTTGTCAGCGCTGGGACAACAGTCGATAGAGATATTGTGCAGAGCACCGTTTTGCCTTAGTCTGCCGTGCTTTATCTGCGCCGACGAAATTTCGTTCCACAGTCGCTGTACATATGGTTGCAGAGTTGCAGGCGAAGAAGTTTTGTGACAGCTTGCTTTCCACTGATGATCCAAAGGTGTTTGGGCCTAGCAGTTGCTAGGGAAAGTTCGGTGCCTCCATGTAACGTGTTCAAATGAGCGTTCTCGATTGACGAGCTAAGTAAAATGATGCGATTTGGCTAACCTGATGGGAGTCCGACTGCGATGAGATATGTAGAGCATTTCTTAGTCTCCCTCTACTCGAAGAATTTCGTTTTCATCTAAGAAAGGAGAGAGTTGACTTAGTGAATTGTTTTTTGATAAAGGTTTTGGGCCTGCAATCTAGAAATTTCAAAGGCAAAGGCTTCTCTTTGGACTATTTGCACTACCTTGACCAACGCATATTGGAATTCCTGCACCCGAATAGGATAGGTGTGTCGAGTGCCATGACAAATATCAATTTATTATACGATGAATAGGAGGCGATGAGCGAGTCAGTTGTGGTGCAACTATGTGTGGCTACTGGTGTAGACTTCTGCTCATCTAGTGTACCTTCTATACTAGGATGAATCAAATCTTTGTTTGGCCATTGACTTTCGGGTTATTGTAGCCAAGATGGACCAAACCACCACAGGTCGTGAGCTGCTAATTGTTGAGGGGTAAGACCACGAGTTGCGCAGTCTGCTGGGTTGTCCGCTGTTGGCACATGTCGCCATTGTGATGGAGTGCACTGCTCCCAAATTTTCCCGATCCGGTTTGCGACGAAAGTTTTCCAGCGAGTTGGGTCGCCACCTGTTTAAGCCTGAAAGTAGGCAGCAGAACAGCATTTCACCACAGAGCTTTCCACCTCTGTGACCTACATTTAAGCTAGGCTAAGCTTCTGTTTACCTCATAGTTTTTAGTTATCTGAAGCCATTGAAGCACACAAGAAGTGTCTATTAAACAGTGAAGTTTTTATATTGGAATCCACCCCCATCGTCTTTTTTATATTGGATTTGGTCGACCCCTCCTCAAACCGCCCAAGAAGTGCATCCTCTCTACCAGGAATTCAACCCCCCTACATTCATTTTGGTCCTTCGAGCCGTATTTTGCTGAGGAAAGAAATCCTAAGCTCAACTCCAGCAAGCATTGGTGGATTTTCCTGAAAAAAAGATAAGCACTTATTCTCCAAATCCAAGCCGCATAAGGTGGCAAAAAAACCCAAACGTACATATATAATATATATATATATAAATCGACAAACCCAACCACACATTGAATACATATATTATATATATAAAGTGTTTCCATATAAATTCCATTTTCTTTCCTCCTACTGTTCCGTAAGTGAAAAATTATTTGGATCTCCGCTTTGATCAAGCCGCCATATTATCGGCGAATTCTCCTTTTTCCGTTTATTCATATATGAACATCCTCCTACATATGCATGTCCGTACATCAACATAAAAAGTGATAAAAATACATACATAAAAATGTCCGTCAAAATAGCGTCGAAAAGTAAGCGTCGATTTTGGAACGGTGGAGTCCGGAACACGAAGACATTTTTTATTTTTATATTTATTCCTTAATAATTAACTTATTTTGGAATCTGTAAATGCAAAGTTGTTAAGAATTGAATAAACTATTGATTTAATCAACTTATGGGGCGATTTAAGGTTTGCAGGTATTAAAAAAATTGAGTTGAAAAATTATCATTCTACGTTTTGGGTCATATCTTCACTTTCAGGAGATGTGCTCTAATAAGCCATATACCGGTTTAGTGTTTTAAAAAAAAAATCATGAAAATCGTCTGAACAGTTTTTGAGAAAAGCTCTTCTAAGTGGACCAACCTCTTGTTTTCCCCATACAAAATGATACAAAAAAATAACTTTTTTACATAAAGCCCTATAACTCCACTTTTAGGAGATGTGCTCAAATAGGACTATACCATCATGAAGGACACATATTCAAGGGTATCTACAACAAATTTGATCCAAATCGTGTGAACCGTTTTTGAGAAAAACGCCTTTAAGTGGGGGTGCCTTGGCTAGATATTTAAAAATTACAAAAAGGCCGCCACTTCATTAGTCGGAACCAGTCATGGAACTAGTTATAAAAACATTGCTTGTTAAGTTAAATTAAGTTAAATTAAGCTAAATTAAGCTAAATTAAGCTAAATTAAGTCTTTGTGAACAACAAAAAAGAAGTCTCAATAAAATATTTTACTTCAAACCAATTTAGTATGACCATAAAAATCCTTGCAAACTTTTCTTTTTAAGATTGCGGGATAACTAGGAGATGCGCCAATATGCACGATATGTCAAAAGATGCGCATTTTAGTAACCTAGAAGAAGATTTATTCGAAAATTGGATGATCTTTCAAAATCAGTGGTGCGACAAGTTGAACTTGCACATCCAGAGTATATGCGTTCCCCGCTTACGCATGGTACGATAATAAAGGCAAAGCCTAAAAAACGTACATTAAAAAAGCAAAAGACTGCCCTAAGTGAAATGCCTAGTAAAAAACTTTCTTCCAACAAGGAAAGCTGGCAAAAAAAGGCACTAAATAGCTTTAAGTAGGTCTGTTTAAGAGTGATTTCTCCGGGCCAATTGGAGTACGGAAGGAATATAAGAAATCATTTCTCAACAAAGATAATGATTTTTGTGAACTTAAATCGGATAGTAATTTGGAATTGTCAATTCTCTCTGACAATGTGATTTCAAATACGAATTTTGATTTTTCAGTTCAATCCGAACATTCTTATGCTCTTAAATTGCATGAGTTCAATATGGAGGAAATTTATAAAAAAATTCTTCTTAAAAATCAAAAATTAAGCAGTTGTTGTAACTATAGTGGAGCATTATACGTATTAAATTGCAGTTCGCTTTTTGAAGCTGTTCATGGGGTTGATAACAACGATTTCATGTATCATATAACTTTTAATGATCTTGTTTCATTGCAAGAGAACAAATGGTTAACTAATTTTATAGTTGACGCACTCTTAACTACCCCAATTTATGAACAGCACGACAAAAGAATTAAAAATCTTCCTTGCCAACTTGGGTTTTATTGTTTTGAAAACGAAGAAGCGATTAGAAGTGCTTTAAATAGCCCTGTGCACACTATAATTGTTCCCCATTGTTACAAAAGTCACTTTTATATATTATTTATTGATAAAATTTCGAAACACTTTATGTTTTTAGATCCTCTTGGGAGTACAGATAATTCTCAGAGGCTTATAAACTATTATAAGGAAATTTTATGCCGAATTAGTGAAATGAATTACAAGTTCATCTATATGAAATATGCCTTGCAACGTGACTCCTCCAATTGTGGCATTTATATTTTACAATTTGCCAAGTGCTATATGGATAACATGAGCCTACCGGTTTTCCAACCAGCCAATCTGTTAAGAAAAGAAATGTTTGAAATATTAATAAATAGAGGAGATTCTGTGAAATATACTTGGCTTCATTGCTGCAAAGAGTCACACGAAATCGATACATCACGTTGTAAAAACTGCGATCGTTTGGTATGTGCCTTATGTAGTGCACATATTTATAAAGAAAAAGAAAATGGTAATTTTACCTGTAAACTATGCAGTCAAAGTGAAGCGTCCTAGTGCGTTACATCTGAGTTGATCAAAAGGCCATCTTAGCGAAGCATTCTTATGCTAACAGTCTGCTGAGTTGATCAAAAGGCCATCTTAGCGAGCATTCTTATGCTAACAGTCTGCTGAGATGATCAATAGGCCATCTTAGCGAAGCAACCTAATGCTAACAGTCTGCTGTGTTCGATGTGGACTAGTCCTACTGGGGATACCACTTTAAAAAAAGAGCGCCATAAACTCTACCTCATTGGTGGTGCGGAAATGAGTTTAATATATATAGATATTTTTGGGTTTTTTTTTAATATTGTTTGTTAATATACATATGTATATACTGTTAAAAAAAAACCTTAATTAATGCTTAGTTCACTTATATCAATTAAGTTAATAGCGTCCTGGGGACCAGGAGGGCTTGCGCCTGGCTCATCGGTGAGATCAATGATTTCGACTTCCTCCACCACTTCGGCCTTAACAATGGTCTCCAGCTCTTGTGGACGGCGACTAATATGGCGCCCAGCTCGGCGGTGTCGGCCACCCCCACCACGTCCTCCTTTCCCGGTGAGAGGACGGGTAGCTTGGCCCCCCGTGCCACGTCCTCCTGCATCGTTGGGAGGACGCAAAGTGTTATTGCCTCCGTCTTCGCGCCTCCCGTGCCGCCCCCCACGACGACCACCACGTTGCTGACCATGTTTGGTGCCTGCCTTCTGAACCGCTCCAGGGTTGGATACACGCCCATTCGTAGCCATTGGAGGTAAATTGATGGTAACCTATAATTACAAATAAATATTAGTTTTATTTATTCATGCATACATATATATATACATGCATATACATATATACATATGTAACACATATTATGTATGTATACAATTATTTAACAAAACAGCTCTCAAATCTAATTTGCATAGATTTAATTGTTTAAGGAACTGTTGTGTTGAAATTCCAGAAAATCCAGGTAACAAACAGAATACTTACCGATCCCTTAATGCATCTTATATTATTTAATTTAATTTTCATTTTGGACGACCGGCTTAATACGCGTTGTTGAAATTGTTTTTGTTGTCTTTTTGTTTTGGTTCGCCTCTGCTAGCAGAATAACGGCGAAATTCCTAAGACTTCCGTAGAGTTGCCGGACAGTCTTAAAAGCGTTGTTATGTAGTTGTGACTTATCACTGTCAGTGACTCAGTCACTTTCAGTGACTGAGAAAAAAGAAAAAATTAATTTCTCGAAATCTATTCAGACGATTGCTATGATTCTTTTTTTGTAGAATAGGTAATTAAAATCCGCGTCTTTTGACATATCGTGCATGTTGGCACATCTCCTAGTTATCCCGCAATCTTAAAAAGAAAAGTTAGCAACGATTTAGATTTTCACGAAATCTGTTCAGACGATTTTGATGATTCTTTTTTTATAAAATAGGTTACTAAAATGCGCATCTTTTGACATATCGTGCATATTGGCACATCTCCTAGTTATCCCGCAATCTTAAAAAGAAAAGTTTGCAAGGATTTTTATGGTCATACTAAATTGGTTTGAAGTAAAATATTTTATTGAGACTTCTTTTTTGTTGTTCACAAAGACTTAATTTAGCTTAATTTATCTTAATTTAACTTAATTTAACTTAACAAGCAATGTTTTTATAACTAGTTCCATGACTGGTTCCGACTTATGAAGTGGCGGCCTTTTTGTAATTTTTAAATATCTAGCCAAGGCACCCCCACTTAAAGGCGTTTTTCTCAAAAACGGTTCACACGATTTGGATCAAATTTGTTGTAGATACCCTTGAATATGTGTCCTTCATGATGGTATAAGTCCTATTTGAGCACATCTCCTAAAAGTGGAGTTATAGGGCTTTATGTAAAAAAGTTATTTTTTTGTATCATTTTGTATGGGGAAAACAAGAGGTTGGTCCACTTAGAAGAGCTTTTCTCAAAAACTGTTCAGACGATTTTCATGATTTGTTTTGTAAAACACTAAACCGGTATATGGCTTATTAGAGCACATCTCCTGAAAGTGGAGATATGACCCAAAACGTAGAATGATAATTTTTCAACTCAATTTTTTTAATACCTGCAAACCTTAAATCGCCCCACAAGTTAATTAAATCAATAGTTTATTCAATTCTTAACAACTTTGCATTTACAGATTCCAAAATAAGTTAATTATTAAGGAATAAATATAAAAATAAAAAATGTCTTCGGTTCCGGACTCCACCGTTCCAAAATCGACGCTATTTTGACGGACATTACATAAAATCAATGTTCAAATCATACAATTGGTAAAATATTGTGTCCATCCCGCCGGCAATTATTTGCATTAATTGCATACACTCACACACATACATATGTATGCATATATACGCCTGCTTTTTTTGAACGCTGTCCATAAATAAAAGGCTGTCCATAGCCACACCAAGCAACCATATCCACACATCTGCAACTCCAAAAATATATTGCATACATTCTAATTTGCAGCTGAATAAAGATATAATATAAATATTTCATAATTATATTTGCACATACACATACATACATACATTTACTTACATTGTTTCGATAAATTTATCGATCCCCACACATTAGTGTGTAGCCCTTTGCACTGGTTCTTTTATCTTACCACAAGAGAAAATATATATATTTCCTAAAATATTTCTTTCCCTATAATAACTGGTCCGCCTGGGGTTAAACAACAAAAAAAATTACAAAGGAATCTCTATTGCTATCGTTCTTCTGGCATTTATTTTCGGTGGGTTTAAAATAAACTTCCATACCATCCGAGTCTGCAATCCCTTCGATAAGGAAGACGCTCAATAATATTGGTTCTGTCTTACGCTTAAGGTTCGAATGAGTAGTCCAGGCGAAAAGAAGCAGCTTAAAGCGCCATCTGATCGAGCCACCAAGCGAACATCCTCTCCCATTTCCGTTCCAAAAAAAATCAGTACTCCTCTTCTTTTAAAATCAGACTCCAAGGGAGGCGTAAAACCTAAATCAGTTGATCAAATCCCACCGCGAATTACCAGATCGAACGTACCAAGCGCTTCAAATAAAAACAAGTCATTAAATGCGTTTATTGCTACAACTGATAGGTTAAGCGAGTTTGATGCAAAGGTGAGCACTGCAAGTACTTCTGCGGCTACTGATGTGACCTTATCGATGATAAGGGTCCGCCACAAGCAAATATGTGCGTTATGGGAAAAGGTGGAGCGAGAATATGAACTATGTTCCGAAGCTTTAAGTTCAGGTTCCACCAGTGGAGACTTTCCGGCCTTGAAGGCCAAGTATGACCACTGCTATAACGTCTACGAACGTTGTTCGGGGCGTCTGACTGATAAGATCGAAGAAGCCTCTGCATTGATAAGTCAACTTGCGCAAGCTTCAACAACTACCTCCAGGGGCCTCAATCTTCCGCCATGCGACACTGAGGTGTTTAACGGGGACTATTTGCGATGGCCAACGTTCCGAGATTTGTTTACGGCCATCTATATCAACAATTCTAGACTGACCCCAGTGGAAAAACTGTTCCACCTGAGCACAAAGACTAGTGGCGACGCAAAGGCAATAGTAGCCGACCATCCTCTTACCAATGAAGGTTTCGCGACCGCTTGGGGTGCATTACAAGAGCGTTTTGAAAACAAACGTCTCCTTGTCAACAGCCAACTTAAAACCCTGTTCAATTTACCCCTAGTAACAGTTGAATCAGGCACTGCTCTAAAGGAGCTCCAAAGCACCATCCAGAGGTGTTTGACAGCGCTTCAGCACTCCAATATCTCGACAGAGAGCTGGGACTGTCAGATCGTTTACCTGTGTTGTGGTAAACTGCCTGAATTAATCTTATCAATGTGGGAACAGTCATTACCCAATAAGGCCGAAATTCCCACCTAGCAAGCATTGAACACTTTCCTCAGTGAACGATATCGCACCCTAGAGGTGATCGCAGACGTTAGGCCATCGGCAAACGTTCAGCCGTCGGCAAACGTTCAGTTGGTCAGATCTGTCCGCAATAATCCTCCTTACAAGAAACTTAACAACTTTGAAACCAAAGTGAATGTAAAAGTACAAACATGCAAGGTGTGTTCCAAAGAGAACCATCCGATTCGTGTGTGCCCACGTTTCCTTCAGATGGCTGTCAAAGAGAGATCCAATTGCATCCGTCAACAGAAATTGTTCTTGAACTGCTTTGCGAGAGGACATCAACTCCGTGAATGCACGAGTGCACACAATTGTTACAAGTGCAAGGGTCGTCACAACACGCTACTTCATCGTGATGACACCCCTCCAGATAGCTCAGCAGCAGCTCCCACTACTAGTAACAATATACAGTCCACTTCTGCTCCAAATCTCCAAAATTATTTTGCCGCAAACACACAAGGTGTCCTGCTTGGAACGGCGATTATAAATATCTGCCATTCGGGCATGAATTATAGAGCACGCGCTCTGATTGATTCCGGTTCGGAAGGGACTTTTATAACCGAGCGACTCTCTAATATGATCCAATTGCCCTTCCAAACTATCCAGGCACAAGTATCAGGACTTAATCAAACAGTCTCTGCACAATCACAGAAGCTGTGCCACTTTACAATTGGATCCCCGACGATGCCAAGACTACAAGTAGAAGCGTCTGCTTTTGTACTGCCACACTTGGCAGGCAATCTTCCGACCTATTCAATCCCACTAACTGACTTAAAAGACACGACAAATCTTCAATTGGCCGATCCAAATTTCTACAAGAGTTCCGAAGTAGACGTACTTATTGGCGTGGATATACTTCCTTCCATATCGCTAGGCGGCTCACAAACTAACATTTGCGGCACGCTCCTTGGGCAAGAAACCATTTTCGGATGGATACTCACAGGCCCAGTGTCAAAGACCACTAGCAACAAATCTATTTCATCCTTCTCAACTCAAGTTGCCATTAGTCAAGAGGCTACACTAGAGTCACTCCTCACCAAATTTTGGGAGGTGGAGGATATTCCAGTTAAAATGGTAAAAGGGTCAGATTCCATCTGTGAAAGCAACTTCGTTAGCACGACTACTAGAGATAGAAGCGGTAAATACGTCGTTACTCTACCTTTTCGAAATCCGGATCACATTAATTTGGGACATTCCAGGTCCATCGCACTGGCTCAGTTTCTAAAGAACGAAAGTGGTTTAAGAAGAAACATTCCTCTAAAAGAGCAGTACGACGCCGTGATTCAGGAATATTTGGATTTAAACCACATGAAACAAGTCTCTCCTAATGACGACTCTACCAATTTTTACCTTCCGCATCATGCAGTTTTTAAGCCGGTAAGTACTACCACGCAAGTTCGCGTCGAATTTAACGCATCCAGCCCATCCACCAATGGCAACAGCCTAAATGATATCCTTCATGCAGGCCCTGTCCTTCAATCCGACTTGACGTTGCAGATCCTTAAGTGGCGATATTTTGAATTCGTATTCAATGCCGATATAACAAAGATGTATCGGCAAATCCTAGTTGATCCTATACACACTCAGTTTCAAAGAATTTTGTTCCGGAACAAAAAGGGAGAAATTTGCGATTTTGAGCTACAGACAGTGACATTTGGTGTTAACTGCGCTCCCTTTCTTGCAATCCGCGTGCTTCAGCAGCTTGCAGACGATGTCCAAGCACAATTTCCAAGAGCGAGCAACATAATCAGGCAGTTTATGTATGTTGACGACGTCTTAGCGGGAGCACACACAAAGGATGATGCTCAATTGACAATTAAAGAACTCCAGAATGCACTCAAAACAGCAGGTTTTCCACTGAGGAAGTGGACGTCGAATCAGAAGGATGTGCTGGTCGATATCCCGATAGACCATTTGCTGCGCGCAGACTTTCTGGGTCTGGATGATACAAGCACCGCTAAGACACTAGGCATCCGATGGAGAGCTACTTCAGACGACTTTTTCTTTGTCCCTTCAGAACCTGAATTAAGATCGTCATACACTAAGCGCGAAGTTCTGTCCCAGATTGCGAAGTTGTTTGACCCAGCCGGATGGCTGGCTCCTTTTATTATCCTTCCAAAAATGTTCATGCAGCAAATCTGGCTACAAGAGCTAGGGTGGAATGGCAAACTACCCACTGAACTTTTCCAAAAATGGCAGGATTTTCTCCTCAGTTATCCGTTCTTAAGCCAGATCCACATTCCTAGATGGGTTGGCTTCCAGCCGAAAGCGAAAATAGAGCACCACGGCTTTTGTGATGCTTCTCAACGAGCGTATGGTGCAGCTATCTACGTTCGAGTTGAGATCGATCAAAAGATAACTGTTCATCTCCTCACAGCTAAAACGCGCATTGCTCCGGTTAACACAGTTTCCCTTCCACGCTTAGAACTATGCGGGGCTGTTCTTCTGTCTGAGATGGTAGCCGCTATTCGTCCAGAATTACCAATCGATGATTCAGATTTCCACTTGTGGACCGACTCCACAATAGTGTTAGCCTGGTTACGCAAACCACCATGCAAATGGACAACTTTTGTGGCTAACCGCGTTTCCAAAATTACGCAAAGTGTTGAAGCTGAAAGGTGGCGACATGTTCGTTCAGAGCATAACCCAGCTGATCTGGCCAGTCGAGGAATATAATATAATAAAGATTTGTTCGAAAATAATCTATGGTGGCACGGACCAGAGTGGTTACAGTATCCACGAGAAAACTGGCCGGCATCAGTAGAAGAAATTCCGGAGACAGAAATAGAACAACGCACTGTCAAGTCAAATTTTGCTGAAATTCCATCGTCAAATAACCTCCTTGAACGATTCTCTGATCTCGGCAGAGCACTGAGAGTAGTGGCATATGTTTTTCACTTTATCAAGCACTGCCGAAAGATTCCAGGAGCAACTGATGAAGGCTATCCAATAGTGAGCTCAAAGATGCTGAACGAAGCCTTATAGCAACTACTCAACAAATCAATTTTCCGAACGAGTATATTTGTTTGAGAGAAAAGCGTCCGATACCATCTTCCAGTAGCATTTTGAACTTGAATCCGTTCCTCGATCACAATGGTATCATGAGAGCATGCGGTCGTGTGAGGGCTTCCACTTCCCTGCAATATGATGAAAAACATCAAATCCTACTTCCATACAATTGCCAATTTACGCGTCTTCTTGCGAATTTTATCCATCGCATAACACTCCACGGAGGTAATGAAGTAATGGCACATTTCTATTATCCATTTAGAAGCCACTTCGGACTTAACATCCGAAAAGTTCTTAGCTGCGTTTGCTCGATTCGTAGCGAGAAGAGGTTGTCCGCATCGAATCCACTCCTACAACGGTAAAACGTTTGTAGGTGCGGCGACGCTTCTCTCTCAAGATTTCTTGAAAGCGCTTGAATCATCTGTTACATCCGCTCACAGCCACCACAGATTGTCCTGGCGTTTTATACCTCCAAGTGCGCCACATATGGGAGATCTGTGGGAAGCTGGAGTGAAGAGTTTTAAGACACTCTTCTACAAATCCACAGCTTCCATGAAATATACCTTTGAAGAGCTTTCCACTCTGCTTTCAAAGATCGAAGCATGTCTTAACTCTAGACCTCTTTCCCCCATGTCAGAGGATCCGACTGAACTTTTAGCGCTAACTTTCGGTCACTTCCTGATCGGCGGCCCATTGCTTTCCGTATCCGAGCCAGAAATAAAAGAGAACGAAAAGTCCATCATAAATAAGTGGCAGCGTTTCAAGGCTCTCAATCAGCAATTTTGTGCACGTCGGAAAGAGGAATACCTCAAGGAACTGCACAAACGCAACAAGTGGCAACATCCAACAAGGAATCTTCAGGTGAACGATATGGTCATCGTCAAGGAAGATAACCTCCCATCCAATGATTGGCGCCTCGGCCGTGTGCAATCCGTTTATCCTGGGTCCGATGACAAGGTCCGCGTTGTAGATATTCCTACTGCTCGTAGTGTCATCAAGAGGCCAATAGCTAAGCTCCTTCTTCTTCCTATTGAAAATTTCAAAATCCAACAGTAACCGAACACCTCTACGGAAATGCATCCGATTCCTGCGACTGAGCGCAGAGAAGAGGCTCCGAGCAGTACTCATAAACAAGTACTGCTCCAATTGTCTGGCCCACCAACATTCCGGGCGATCGTGTCGCAGCGGGGACATGTGCAAGGTGTGCAAGCAAAAACACCATACGCTTTTGCATATCCGAGAGCGTGACCGATCGGTGTCTCCACCCCAGCAATCCCAATCGTCAACTCAACGTCACGACACTTCTCCTCAGCGATCGAGATCGTCAGCTCCGCATCCTTCCCTCGCCATGCTGTTGCAACACAAAAGCACCACTGTGATGCCAACGGCCTCTGTGTTGGTCGACACTGGAGAGAAGACATTCGACACAAAGGCGCTCATTGATCCTTGCTCTCCTGTCAGCTGCATTGACGCGTCATTGGCAAAAGCTTTCCGCCTTCCTACCACCAGTGTGGGTGACGAGATGGTTTGCACCACGGTCATCCGATCCTTGACGAAGGCCGACTTTCGTTTGGAAGTCGTACTAAAGATCGAGTCACAGCTACGCTTCCGAACCCCCATACGAGAGTTGAGCGAGAGCGTAGTCTCTAAGTTCGACGACCTCAGGCTAGCTGATGACAAATTTTACATTCCTGCAACGGTCCACTTGGTGCTGGGAGCCGATGTGTATCAAAACATCATCCAGTCGGGCTTCATGGCAAGCCACGGCGGATTACCGGTGGCGCAAAGCACAGTTTTTGGGTGGACGATTTCCGGATCCTGCAACCAGGCCAAATCTCAACCTTTGTTGCAATGTGGGTCATTGCAAGGGGGCCGGGATGTTTAAGCCTGAAAGTAGGCAGCAGAACAGCATTTCACCACAGAGTTTTCCACCTCTGTGACCTACATTTAAGGTAGGCTAAGCTTCTGTTCACCTCTTAGTTTTAGTTATCTGAAGCCATTGAAGCAAACAAGAAGTGTCTATTAAAGTAAAGTTTATATTGGAAGCCACCTCCATCGTCTTTTTTTGTATTGGATTTGGTCGACCCCTCCTCAAACCGCCCAAGAAGTGCATCCTCTCGACCAGGAATTCAACCCCCCTACATTCAGGGTGCTTTTGGGAGGCTGACGTGCCCAAGGCAACTCCTGCCCAATTTAAGGAATTTTTCAAAATAAAAAAACACTTATTTTACGAACTGGTCAGCAAATTGGCCCAGCGCACACGGAAAGACACAATTTTTCGCCTAGCGATTGCATTAGAGAAAAGAGTTGCAATAGCGCTATACACCAGAAGATTTTGTCGCCTTGGGAAGCGCATGGATAACTCAATGAAGCACGCAAATGCAATTATTAAGTGCTGCTGTGTTTTGCACAATTTCTTGAATGCGTACAACAGCCTTTTTCAAGAAAATTGGTCCTTCATTGCTGAAAATGTTGAAAACGAGCAACCCAATACCACTACCTTTTTAATAAAAGGGACTCAAAGTGTTCCAAATGAGATCCGATGTGCTCTAGCATCTTTCTTTAATTCTAACGAATCAGTACAATTATAAATAAAGTTTTTTAATATGTTATTGACTATGTTTGTTGCTTGACCAAAATTTCCAACATCTTCTCTTGGTTGGTAGCAGTCCACTCTAGGATTCGGTTTCGCTCTTGTGAGGACTCAATTATCTTATCTGCTGTCTCGCTCGCAATTCGATTTGCCTCCTGTAGATGGGAGTTTAGGGCCTCGCCGCGGTCCAGTCTACGCTTTTTCGGCTTCGAACTGCATGAGGAGTCCTTCAAGTGGACTGAAAAGTCTTCCAACAGTTCGATTTGGTTATCGTCACTTGTAGATGGGACTGAAAAACACATTTTCATTTGAAGTTTCTTATGGCTTTAAGATAAATGAATAATTCTATACAAACCAGATTGATATCCATTTTTCGTACTTACTTTTAACCGGTCGTTTGCATTTGTTTATCTTCTTGTTGCTCTTCTTATATTAACGCGGTTGCATATTCCGATAACTATCGATAAAAATTGCACAAGGCTGCACCTTTTTTAAGGTAAATAGGGTCTGCCATCACTGAAATTTTTCGGTCGTGGAGTCTGCGACCGTCCCAAATTCAAAGTCAATTGCTATAATTTTGTATGGCCGGACGACCAGTCTCAGGGAAAAACAAAAAAAGAAAGAAAGTCGGTCAAGCCCGACTATAACATACTCTGTACCCTTAATGTCGCAGCTCGCATTTGCTCACGAGTTATACGAGCTCATCTCTAAGTTTCACTCTCTTTCTCTCTCTCTCTCTCTCTCTCTCTCTCTCTCACTACGATTGCCGTTCAATAGTATGCTGTGGTGATGAGTGGAGGGTGGGGGGTGTTTACTGGCCGTTTTTGGCTCATAACTTGAGTATCGTTGATCCGATCTTTATCATTCCTTCAGCAAATCGATAAATAATTTTGTTTACGAGGTATCTCTAGAAGGTACGAACGATCTATCTATCTTCAAAACTGAAGGAGATATGACGTTTTTTACAAATTGCGGGGGCGGGAGGGGGCGTGGCAAAAATTGAAAATAAACTTGATCTGCCTGCAAGTATAAGAAATATAATATATGCCCCATACATGTCAAACCTCTATATCTTACCATCTCTGAGATCTCTTCGTTCATACGGACGGACGGACAGACAGACAGACGGACATGGCTATTTCGACTCGGCTGTTGATGCTGATCAAGAATATATACCCTCCAGTACTGGGCACTAGTTCGTGGCTGGTGAGATAAGTAGTTACTAGGCAACCACCCCTACTTACTTTACTAACCCTAAGCAATGCGTTTCTTCATTTCTTTTTTTGTATGAAATGTCCGCAAATAGGGTCAATCGCCACCACTTCGTTTACCGGTAACTAGTTACAGGGGTACCCATAAAGGGACTAGTTCCTGGGGTACCCATAATAGAACTAGCTACAGGGGTACCCAAAAAAGGACTCGTTACTGGGGTACCCAGTAATAGAACTAGCTACAGGGGTACCCAAAAAAGGACTAGTTACTGGGGTACCCAGTAATAGAACTAATTACAGGGGTACCCATAAAAGGACTACTTATCTAGCTACAGAAAAGCCAATTAATTAAAACCCATTAATCTTAAATTTAATGAAATAGTTATTTTATTAATTATTTTCTGAGTTTTTAGTTTTATTCACGCATTTGTTTTTAAAGTGGCGTTTCTTTTGTAACTGCAGGGCTTTTCGCAGTTGGTCCTCAGCATCTGAAAAAAAGAAAAAAAAATGTATTAATTACAACATTAAGTGTTTAAAACTAGTATTATTTGAACTAGTAAATTTAATGTAAGTTGTGGTAAATAATAACAGTGTAATAATGAGATAAGAAAAATCAGTTTAAATGAATGATGTATTAACATACATAATTGAAATAATTTAATTGTTAACTAAATAACCCATTGCAGTTGTTACTTTTCCTTTTGAAATTTTGGAATGCTTTACTCAAAAAAAAATTCAATTGCGATAAAATTAATTTTTAAACCATCAACTATTAATTTAGAAAATAAATTTGTTGGTGCCTAACTCCATTTACAATTAATTTACGTACCGAGCATGACTTTATAAAAATTAACGACGTCTCTTAGTGATTTTTTGCCTTGAACGCCATCTACATTGTAGGCTAAAACGACCTCATCGCTTAAAATATTTAATATTTTTTAAAATGCCGCCAGGAATAATTAGGCTCTTCATTGCATCAATCTGTAAATAAAATAAATAAGAATTAGAATTAAAATAACTATTTGAACAGGATTAATACTAACATAAAGTTCCCGGTTCAATTTGCTTATTTCCACATTCATTGCATTCAAGTCGATTACTGCTTGAATAGGAAACTTCCTAGCTACTTTCTGCCCTTGGCCTTGCTGTCTTGTCATTCCTTTTATTGTTGCTGTTTGCTCCGAGCTAGCTTCAATAAGGACCTTGACATATTCCCTTAAGGATTGAATCTCCTCGACGAGAGTATCCAATTTAGCCATGGCCGCAGTTGTCTCAGCTGAAAATAAAAAAAAATGGTAATTAGCTCAATTTAAATAATTTATTATGGTACACTTACCTCGTGAGGAAAGAACTTGTTCTGAAAGTTCCACAACTAATTTTTCAAGGCGCTCAATAGTGGCAGAACAATTGCAGCTTGATTTTTGGGCTGAAATTTAGAAGTCTTATTTTTTATTTATTTAAGTTGATTTATATTAATTCATATTATTTTGAAACTTACCGGTGTTGGAAAACTCCAGTTGCCTAATTTTTGTTTGCGGGCTGTTCGGCATTTTCGTTTCCTCTTTTAATTTATGCTATTTATCACTATTATTAATTAAGAAGTTTTGTTTAGTATTGTTAATTACTATTAATTAATTATTATTAATTATTATTAATTAAGTATTATTAATTAAGTTTCACATAAGTGGACGTGACGATCAACTCAATTATCAATAAGATGTAGTAAAGGCATTATGATTACTTCGTTCAAGAAGGGGATAACTACCGCCTTACAAATCAATTCGCTTAATCGAAAAATTTCTTCACATGGTGAAGGCTCCGCGTCTGCAAGGAAAATACCTATGTCACATGAGTTATAAGGCTGTGTGTAAAAGCTTCGCAGGTTTGTGAATCTCCTTGCTTTGAATTCATTGTCAGAATCTTTCATAATTGACACAATGACTACAGGAATATCTCCCTCAATAAAGCAGTAATTATCAGGCTTTTTTCCATTAATGTGCTCCCTTTAAATTTAATCAATTTATTCATTTTCACACGGTCTGATGTATATATGACAGGTGAATAGTTCTCTTCATTTATTCTTCTATAAATTTGCTGTAATATTTTTGTTGGCTTTCGGCATACGCCGAGCCGTTAACTGGATCGCCAATCTGCTATTTTCACCAAATATTAGTGGAAAATTCTCAACAAATAGCTGCAACATACGCTGACAGGTTTCCAAATTTAGTTCTCGGTGGTAAGGACAGCACAGCATCCTGTAGGCGCAATGCAGTAACTTAAACTCATAATATTGGTCGTCAGATAAATCATTATTAAAAACAAAAATTCCAGTGTATAGTAACAATTGCCTGAATTCCGTCGCCTTCCAATTTTTCAGTTCATTTAATGGTCTAGGCTTTCTTGCGAATTCTCTAGGGATATTTTTGCGTAAGCCAATTAACTTTTGGGATATGTTATTCTTTTTCTGTGTCGTTAATTTATTACAAATTTTATTAGTTATTATTCTTAAAAAAAATTTACGCATAACGCCCAAATCGAATAAATGCATGCAGTCTAGAGGAATTTGGCTTACCATTTTAACATTTAACGTTTCAAAAGGTGTAATTTTTTCCAAATATTGTTTCGTGTGGTGATCGAAATTTTTCTTTTTTTAAAATCCTCGTCTGTAATTAAGTCTGCGCTTTTTGTTTTATATGTTAAAGTGCCGTTTGTTTTTTTTGCGACTTGCAAACATTTTGAACATCCATGCGATGATGTATGTCCTGGAGTCCCACTGATGTAAGCCCTAGCTGGGGCATCACAAACGATAGCCCTAAGCGTTATTTCTGTGCGCTTTTCGTCTATTTGAATTCCATTATAAAGAAAATCCTTTAATTCAAAGGTGAATTTGTTGAGAAATTCTTCAAGACTATGCGGCTTTGATTTGCCCAAAAATATTCCTACAGGCACTACCGGTGAATTTTTAATATTCGTCAGTTTTATCAAAATATGCCAAAGTTGTGCATGAGAACTTTTGAATAGAGGAATACCATCAATGTTTACGTCAATAATTATGTGGTCATTTAAATTGATAGAGGTCGAAAGTTTATTAAGTTGGTTTCTAATCCCAATGTGTAAATAACTACCTCCATCGATTTGTGTTATTTCTACTGTTTTTGGCGAAGAGTATTTGTAAAATGGGGCGACATCCAAATTATTTTTTTTCAAAATGTCTAAAGGTCTATGCTTGTGGAACCACATTTTTAAGTCATCATTTAAATTATTATTGTTGTCAAGTTTATTAATTGTAATTGCATCATTGTCAATGTAATTTATATTTGATGTTTTCTCGCGTATATCATTGTCATTGTTTTCATCAATTGTATTGTCCATTTCAACTGTATTTTCTTTTGATGCGACACAATTTAACTTGTCTGAATATTTTTTTTCTGCTGTTGCCTTAGTCTTCGTAAATGCCTTTCACTATACATATTTTTACTTAAGTTGATACGTAACTTTTAGTTGATTATCTCAATAATAAAATTTTAATATACAATAAATTCACTTGCACTTTTACACACGTTCTGTTCGCTGTTGTCTTTTCAAATGTAATGTTAAAAATGTGACAAACCGGCAAACACATGCACAGCTGCATTAAAACATAGCAAAAGATCAGCAAGGAAAACGAAAACAAACGGTACAACTACCACAATTGCTTTTGTAAATTTAAAAACAAACAGCTACACAAAGCATACTCGAAGTTTTTATTTTTTTCCCAATGGTCAATCGCCACCTCCAGAACTGCAGGGATGTAGTTAAAAGGTGTATTCTTAAAAATGAGTTTTGTTTCCGTGAAATTTTCGACATTATGCCAAAAAATCGGCCATTGGGCCCAATGTGCAAGGTACTGGAAATTCCGGTTACCTTTTACCTTACCCAGGTTTATTTTGTGACATTTACCTTGTACTTTAACTAGGTAAGACAATTGAGTACCTTTCCCATCACTGCCTATAAGTAACTATAGTAAACTAAATACTTGCAAGAACTAAGTTCACCTTTCCTTTTGAATTCTTGAACACTTTTAGATAGATAGATAGACAGATAGATAGATGATGTTTATTTTTTTCATATACATATTCATTGTTTGTGCGACAGATTGTTTACTTATCCAAAAGATAACAATTAATAAAGCTTGGTTTGTAACCGTCAGCTTTTCTTCTGTTGTTTTAACAACGTTTACAATTATTACAACGTTATGACATTTGTATTAAAAATCTTGATTAATAATATGTTTCCTATATATTATAGCCCCCTCAGTAAATCTATCCAGATTCTTCCATCCCAGTTCTCCATTCAAGGCCATTAATACCTTTTCTGCTGTAAGTGTGCCTTTCTCAAACCAACGCAGATGGAATTCCCTTAGAATCGGGCATCGCCCCACAAAATGCTGTATGTCTTCCATCTCCTTGATATTACATAGTGAGCATAAGCCACCGTTAACGTTCCTTCTTGGACAGCCATTCAACCATAGCAGATCCCCTCTCGCCTTCATTATCCATGTTATTTCCGTTTGTCGGAACAGCTCGTTGCAGTATGAAGGTTCTACTTCATGGTTTAAATCTTTATATATCCTCACTGCGCAAGTGTTGGTTTCGACTCTCTTCTTTAAGCGCAGTGAGTAGCTGTATGTTGCCTTCAATCCATCCAAAGTGCGATGCGTTGCTCTCTAGAGTTACTCCATTTTGTTCGCACACGTCTTGAAGCTTAGAAAACCATCCCAAGCTACTGTGCATCATTTTCCTAGCTAGGACATGCGGAAGTCAAGATTCTTCATAGTCAGGTATTCAAGATGAAGAGTTAAGCTGTAAATGTGCCCATCCTCCAGTCCTGCCTTTGATTGATTCGCCTCATCGCTTAATTCTCCTCCCCATATTTGAGCTCCATAACACTGCACAGTTCTGCTGATTGCGTTGAATATTTTCCATTTTGCAGCTAGATTTAGGGTTCCATTGTTAAAAAATTTTGCCCACACTGAGTTTATACTCGCCCTCGCTTCTCTCGTTCTTGCTGCCACATGTTTTTTGAAGCTCATTGTTGGCGTCAAAACAACTCCATGATATTTGTACTCGTGTACTACCTTCACCTGCTCTGCCTGAAATGTCCAATTATCCAATGCTAACAGCCTGCCTCCTTTTCGGAATACCATGATCTCGGACTTCGCTTTATTCACTTCCATGCCCCATAATGTGAAGTATATGTAACTCCAGTTTTCCAATCATTATTTGAAGCGTTGAGGGGGATTGTCCGCTACGATGACAATATCGTCTGCATACAATAACAGCCTTATGTTGGTGTTCTCAATGTACAGGCCACCTGCTATGTCCTCGTGAAGATCATCCAGGTACAGCGCAAATAGCAGTGGTGACATCAGACATTCTTGTTTCACTCCGTTTATTGTTTGAAACCGCTCCGAGAGCTCGTCTCCTGTCCAAACAGCACAGTTCGTTTGCGAGTATATTTTTTCAATAATCCGTATCATCTTACTGGACACACCTTGTCGTTGTAGCTTGTATATAAGAAGCTGACAAGGTAAAACGGTCAAACGCAGCCTTGAAATCCACAAAGTAAGCATCGACTTTTTTCTTCTCCTGTTGAAAATATTGTCAACCGTCGAGCATCCGCGACGAAAGCCAGCTTGGAATCCGTTTAGTTTGTTGTGCTTTTCTACCTACATTGTTAGCCTGGTCGTAAGTATACTCATTAGAAGCTTCACTGCACAATTCATAAAAGATATACTACGATAGTTCACTGGATTATTTATATCTCCCTTTTTATGAATTGGGATTAAGTTCTCTATTAAGTTCTCTATTGTATATAATCACCAACTCTTCAAGCAGCTCGTTGGGGGCGTTTTTAAAAAACTCGTAGGAGACTCTGTCTTCTCCTGGTGGCTAGTGCAATATTAAGTTCCTCCATTGTAACAGTTGTATCTAGGTCTGGATCCTTAACATAAGTCGGTGCATAGTGAATGTTCATAGCGCTTTGTTCCGGGTTAAGAAGGTTTTCAAAATTTGTTTCAAAATTTTTTTTGGGGGCAATTCCTCTGATTTCTCTGGCTATCTTCCACCATTCTTTGCTATCTCTTATCAGAGTTATTTGCGCTTCAAGATCCTGGTCATATTCGAGTTTGCTTTTAACACATAGAGCCTTGTACTCCTGTTGAGCCGTTACATAAGCCCGTTTATCTTCTGCCAACAGTCTGTCTCTTCTTATAGTTGTTAAAATGTACTGAGGGGTTGCTCGTATTGCTGGGTGCTGCTTTTTTGATTGCCGTTGTGATTTCCTCAATTGTTAAGTATTGATTTTCAATTTTCAGGTCCCTAACGCGTCTCTGAACCATTTTCCTGTACTCGTTCTCATTTTGATTGCTCCATGATAATTTCGGCAACAATTTAAGTTTCTTCTCCGGTGTTGTAGATCCCAAGATTGCGACTTTCAGAACTATAGGCATGTGGTCGGACCAGATTTTGCTCTCCACCTCGAACACTTTTAGTAATTTCAAAAAAAAAAATCAAAGTAGGCGGAAAAAACTAAATTCACCTTTACTTTCTTGCACACTTTTAATAATTAGAAAAAAAAAACAAATCCAAGTAGGCCAAAAGTCAATGAGGCTGACAGTTTTGGTTTAGTGTTTCAGTTTGGTTTCGGCTGCTGTGCCAGCAGGTCGTAACATTTTATTTATTATTCTTTATTTTTCATTGTTGCAGATTAATATCAATTTTGGAAAATATGGCACAGTGACATCGACACTTCGTCTACCTTTGTTAGACCCATTTTGTCAAGGAACATAACCCAACATCTGTTTACTTTGAAATCAAAGTTTAATTTTGAACTTGTTTTCACTCATCTGTTCTTCTTCGAAATGTCTTTGTTTTGATTTTTATTAAAATTTTATTTTAGTTTGTCAATTACGCCCTTTATTTTGTCCAGTTTCTACAGTGATGGCACCAAATTGGATGGACAGGTTAGGAGGAGGAGTCTTCAGTCCAGAGCTTGGTATCGAAACTTCATTTCGACTTCCTGATCATTGTAGGGTTTACTTAATGAGATGGCTCAACAATTTATAATCAATCTGGTTTGAGATGGCCGAACACCTCGCTAGACTTGGCACTACCAATCAGCTCCCCAACATTGTGGGGGTGCCACTTGCGACCTTTAAGCTACAAACAAAAGAAACAACTTGTCGAATAAGCATAAATCGATGGCAAACGATTCACACGTGTGAAGTATCTTTCTTATATGGCCTACTCTCAATATTAACAATTTTCGGGCGTTACTCTTGTCAACAAAGAGAGAGGGAACATTTCACTTACTGGACACTGCCTAATCGGAAGACACGACGCGAGGCTTGGAATCAGACACAATTCTGCAGAAGCTGCAATTCAGGGCACGAAGAGTGTCACTGTCCAGCTCACAGCAGAAGGCGACTCGCAGTTTTGGGAAGTCCTTTCCTTAACAATTTATCAGACATTTCTGAAATAGGTTTTGCCCCTTTGCTAAAATTTGTGCTACTTTCTAAATGGTTTAAAGGGACAGACCCTCCCTCTACGACCCCAGCGTAGAAAGGGTTATATGGCACCACAACGGGCCTTCGATGGCCTAAGTGAAAAAATGGGATCTTCCCATTTCAACCATTGCAACCTAACCTAACCTAATATCAGGGAATCAAACTGAAACCAGATACCGGAAAGAACCGATTAAAACTCAGAGCCAGAACCGGAACAGTATCCGAGAAACGATAATACTTGGAATCGAAAAGATTGGTTTTTTGTTACATCTTTTTTCTCACTTTTTTGTGAGCAACTTACGATACACTGGAAAAGTTATATATTCGTTTGGTACAATTTATGTTTGGATTGGTGTTAGATTAGTGTTAGATGTTATGACAGATTCAGATACGTCATCTTGGAAGTTGCCAAGGGTAGTCTCTCAAAAGTTTTCTTTTGGCTCTGACACCATTTATGCTTCTTCTGCGAAGTAGTTGCCTTGCCAGCCGATTTGGGTGTGCTCTGAGTTTCTCAATGTAGTCCGCAGATTGTTTAACAATTACGTCGCCTTTCATTGGGACATTTAGTTCCTGTTCCAGCCTTCTCGAGCACATGTACCAGGCAGGGCAGTACTTTGGCTTGGAGGACAAAAAAAAAAATTGGGATTAAAAAATTTATTCTCGAATCAAGACATTCGCTTTTGGATTAAGAATATCATTCTTAACCTACTTTTAATATTAACAAAACTTGATACAAGTATGAACGAACGCAAGCCGAACGCCAAGAGAGCCAACAGCTTTTGAGTCGCTGGCCAGCAGTCGATATAGTAGATCAGAGCTGGTTTGCGTCTAGAAAAACAAGTGAGAAAGTCGGTCAAGACCGACTATAATATAAGTTAACGTAGGACGTTAACACATTCAGTAAAATTGGACACTGGGCATTTGCTTCTGGCCAAATGCTGACGAAGTTGTCCACGGCCACTAACTCCGTCGCCACCGCTAAAGCCAGTCTCCAGCAGAAGCCGGAATCTGACCTTGTTGCCATTTTAGCTATTTAGTAGCTAGATCTAGCAATTTTAAAAGTGGAAATGCTATTAAATTTTTGAAAATGCTATTAGCTACAAATCTGGTAATTTTAAAATTATGTTTAGCTATTTTTAGCAATTCACTAATTTCGAGTCGTAGTGCAAAATAATGACTAAAAAATCCTTTTGAAAGCCGTGCATCTATGCTATTAAACAGCCCCTTAGTGCAACGCCTTAGATGTACATAAATCAGTAATGAATTAGGGCATAACACAGCTCGACAAAATCCAACTTTTTTAAAAACCCCGGCATGAGACCGTTAAATTATGTTAAAAGGGACCTCTGTAAGCATCACCTCATACCCAGTTTTTCAAATAAAGCCTCGGTTCGCGTTTTATGGGTACTTATGTACCTGCAACACACAACGACAACAATTTTAACGTAGTTTTTAAGGGTTTAAGATAAAAATCTGAAAAATTCTGCAAATGTGGACAGGGTCATGGGGAACGCAATACAAAAAATTCACTTCAATGGGGCAATTGGTTAGGGTACTTCCAGAAGGAGTTAAACCTTAAATCTTGAATATCTTTAAAAGCGCACGGTAGATTTTTATTAAAGTACATATTTATGATGGTATTATGCACTATTGCATGTCCCTAAGAGATATTACTTGACTGCCAAAAAACCGCGATATGGAGTACCATTTTTAAACTCACCCTCAAACCAATTCAATGAAACAATCTCATTTTTATACTCGTATTCGGCTGTTGATGCTGATCAAGAATATATATACTTTATAGGGTCGGAAACGATTCCTTCTCCCTGTTACATACTTTTGCACAAACTTAATATACTCTATGTACCTTCGGTACAGAGTATAAATACCAAAAAAGGTCGTACGACCGCAGTGTAAACAGCGTATAACCTGTTAACAATTAAAACATATATTAAGAAAATATAAATGTAATGTTTTATGGTCAAGCCACGCCACATTGTTTAAATTTATTTTTATGCCCACTATTTATTATTTTGCTCTGCCCACTTGTAAAAATTTAATATGGATATATAGGCAGTTAATGAAATATATTAATTTTGATCGAAGAAATTTTCAATATTTTCAAATAGGGCAACTATTTCAGGCGAATACTTTGATTTAAGGTCCGGAATGGCTAAACATTGATGAAGTTATGAATTGTACAATGTACATATTTACATTTGCTTGTGCCTATGTATGTCTGGGCAACGGGAATACAACTAAAATTGTCTCGCAATCCAAAATTTTTGCATATCTCCTTTCGTTGTATTTTCCGGTTTTTGTATTTTCTAAGCGGCGCACAGTGGCCGGTTTGACCGATTTAGCGTTGCAAAAATCAAAAATTGATGGTAGAATTTTTTGACCGCATTAATTTAACTAAATAAAGGGAACCCCAGATGGCCCGAAAAACTTTAGTTTATTGAATTTGGTCAATTATTTTGATTTTTACAGTGGTTCAAAGCTGAACAATTTTTAAAACTGATCAATTTTGTTTTTTTTTTTGGATTCAAATGTCGCGTTTGGGAACATGAAAATCAAACGGAAATTCCGATTGGAAAATTCCGATAACAATTATGCAAATTTGATAAAAAGTTAACTCTTAATTAGTAAAAATATCAATTTAATTTTAAGTAGTTTTACAACTACATTTTAAATATAAGGTTGTCAAAAAAGTCTTGCGATATTTTTATTGAATTTTCAATTGTTCATAAAATTGGTTATAATAATGCGATTTAAGTCAAATATGCGCCGTTTTGTTCGATGACGAGTTCCCAACGAGATGCCAACTTCATAATGCCCCTCTTATAGAAGCTCGCTTCCCTATTGGCAAAAAACTCGGAGAGCCAATTTTCACAGGACTCTCTTGTGGCCAACTTCCGACTACCAAGCTCGTTCGCCATGGACAGAAATAGGTGGTAATCACTTGGTGCGAGATCCGGACTATACGGTGGATGTCCCATCCGAGCTCCCGGAGCTTCTGGCGCGTCACCAAAGATGTGTGTGGCCTGGCGTTGTCCTGATGGGAGACAATTCGGCCTCTGTTGATCAAAGATGGCCTCTTCTGCATGAGTGCTGCATTCAAGCGGTCCAATTGTTGGCAGTACAGGTCCGAATTGAGCGTTTGGCCATAGGGGAGCAGTTCATAGTGGATGATTCCCTGCCAATCCCACCAAACACACAGAAGAACCTTTCTGGCCGTCAATCCAGGCTTGGCCACCGTCTGGGCAGCTTCACCGCTTTTCGACCACGACCGTTTGCGCTTCACGTTGTCGTAAGTGACCCACTTTTCATCGCCACTCACCATCCGCTTCAAAAACGGGTCGATTTTGTTGCGATTCAGAAGCGATTCACATGCATCCATACGGACAAAAATGTTTTTTTGCGTCAAGTCGTGTGGCACCCATACATCGAGCTTCTTTTTGAATCCAAGCTTCTTCAAATGGTTTATAACGGTTTGATGACTCATGCCCAGCTCTTGGCCGATGCTACGGCTGCTACTATGCCGGTCTCTTTCGATCAATTCAGCGATTTTATCGCAATTTTCGACGACAGGCCTTCCGGACCGTGGCGCATCTTCGATCACCTCTGCACCAGAACGAAAACGTTGAAACCATCGTTGTGCGGTGGAAATGGAAACTGTATCGGGTCCATAAACTGCACAAATTTTATTAGCAGCATGAGATGCATTTTTGCCTTTATCGTAGTAGTACTGTAAAATATGCCGTATTTTCTCTTTATTTTGCTCCATGTTTGCGACGCTATAACTCACGAACGACTAAAAACAAACAACAATAAATCAAACACGTGTTAGCGCGTGAAAAGAGCTTTCCAAAACGCTCTAGCGTGAACCGATGCGACGAATACAACTAGAACTACGCGCTTGCAAAGACAAGCTTGCGGAAATACCGCAAGACTTTTTTGACAACCTTATAGATCGTCTTAAAAAAAGGTTAAAATGGTTTGCCTAATACTTGCAACCTTTTCAGTGTATTAAACTTTGCATTTTGGCAGCCGATCCTAAGTCACCTTGTTGACCTACAATAACAAACTTAAGCTTATTTTAAAGCTACTTAAATTTTCTATCACCTTCTCTTTGGAATTTTTCAAGTATCTCCTTACGTTCAAAAGTTTCGAATTTTGCCACGCTAAATTAGCGAAACCGGCCACTGTGCGGCGGAGATATGACGTTTTAAAACGACATAACTCCGGGCGGAGATCGCTCTCAAACGTCATTGCTCCGCCATTGATCGCAGCGGAGTTATGACGTTTCAAAACGACGAATCTCCGACAGAAAAAAAGCGTCATATCTCCGACAGAAAAAAAGCGTCATATCTCCGACAGAAAAAAAGCGTCATATCTCCGCGCGGAGGTATGTCGTCGGAGAAAATTTTGGATTGTTTTGTATTAAATCAAGAAAATAGTAACTTAAAACATAACTTAAAAACTGTAAATAAAACAAGAAAGAAAGTCGGTCAAGCCCGACTATAACATACTCTGTACCTTTACACTCGCATTTGCTCACGAGTTAACACCTCCCTAATTTTGATTACTAGATATCTCTAGAAGATACGAACCATCTATCATCAAAACTGTGGAAGATACACGTTTTTTCCAAATTGCGGGGCCGGGAGGGTGCATGTCAAAAATTGAAAAAAAACTTGATCTGCCTGCAAGTATAAGAAATATATGTCCCATACATGTCAAACCTCTATCTCTTACCATCTCTGAGATCTCTTCGTTCATACGACGGACGGACAGACGGACAGACAGACAGACGGACGGACGGGCAGACGGACAGACAGACAGACGGACGGACGGGCAGACGGACAGACGGACATGGCTATATCGACTCGGCTGTTAGTGCTGATCAAGAATATATATACTTTATAGGGTCGGAAACGATTCCTTTTCCCTGTTGTATACTTTTGCACAAACTTAATATACTCTATGTACCTTCGGTACAGAGTATAAAAATGTAATATTTTTACTTTTTTACCGAAAACGTTCGTTTTTTCGGTTTTTATGACAGTTGAACGTGCTTGTGGGCCTAAAACTATATGAAAGAGTAACTAAATGAAGTTGGATCGTTCTAACGGTTTGTTTATTTTGGTCTAAGCTACAACTTTGTGCTGTTTTACTTGTCCAAATTTGAAACGGGCCTCAAGATGAAGTTGAAAAACTGTAGAAAAGTGGTAGAAACATGGCTTTTTTGGCAACTTTTGAAATTTTGAGAATGAAGATATAATTTTTTTGATTTGCTGCATAGAAATGTTCTGTAGTCCAAGCCAGGAGCAACAACTTTGTTATAGATTTAAAAGCAAAATTCACAATAATTCACGAGATATGGAGTCGGTAGTCCTAATCTGAAGCTGATAAGTTCAAAGCGCAATAAAAAGAAAACTTCAGCTAATCAGACCAAACCAAGACAGGGTTTTTATGCTACCATCACACCCTATCAGAATTTTTTTTGGTGTCAACGCAATCGACTTTTTTGAGTTCAAAAATGTGTCACAGTGTTAGTAACCAATTTGGGAGCAATAACATTAAAAACAAAAAGTTTTTCCTACTAAGACTTTTTTCAGAACTATATTTTCTATGGCAGCTATTAGCCGATTTTCATCAAACTCCCAATTTCTATAGCAGCTATACTATATAGTTGTCCTATCAAACTTTTTAGATTTATGTGAAAGCATAGAAAACTTATAAATACGAGGTTTGAGGACGTTTGCGTTGAAGACAGAAAAGTTTTTCTCACTAAAAATTACTTTTTCAACTGATCGTTCCTATGGCAGCTATATACTATAGTCAAAAGACTTCGTGCAAAGTTTGGTTAGGATAGCTTTAAATGTGACGGAGGGGATAGCATAGAAACAGACGGTCGGACAGACGGACATGGCTATATCAACTCAGCTCGTCATGGTGATCAAGATTATGTATACTTTATGTGGTCGGAGATGCTTCCTTCTATTCGTTACAAACATCTGAACAATTTTAGTATACCCTCTACAAGGGTATAAAAATGAAAATCCTGCAGCTGTTGCCTTCCTAGTTTTGACTATTAATTTTGTATTTTTTGCATCAATTTTTACAAAAATCAACTATGAACGGCTGCCACTCAAAAATCAATTTTGTGAAATGGTTCCAAATTTTTGCATAAAATGGCGCATTTTATCCAGTTTCCCCAAACCAAAAGTTGGTCCTTTTTGCTAAAAATTTTACCCCAGCGAGCGTTGGTTTTAAAATCTCCATTAACCACTGAGCCGAACCAGTCCTTATTCCCTAACGGTTTGCATACCTAAAAATTTTAAATGTTTTTACTTTTTAACTTGCATTTACATTGTCTGTGAGCTGTAATTCTGTTAGCAGTCATGTAATTGTCTTGGTCATGTTCAAAAGTCACTTAAAGGCTCAAAATTTCACGACACCAATTTTTTTTTTTATTTTTTTTTGTCGAAATAGCCTTTGTGTGGTTTTTGTTGAATTCAAAACAAAAGACAACAATAAAATGGCAAGAAAAGGCAACAGAATAACTGTTACAGTCCAGCAAATTTTTTCGAAGCGCTCCACTGCGAGCACTACAGAAGCGCTCAATTGAAGCGCTCAACTCTCCTTGTAAATACTGCTCCACGAAAGCGCTCAATTGTAGCGCTCAACTCTCCTTGTAAATACTGCTCCACGAAAGCAGTATGCTAGCGCCGCCTGCTTGCATTTTTTCTTCTTTATGTTGTTCTTTTTGTTCTGCTTTCTACGGCACGCGCCGCACAGTGGGAGTTTTGGTAAATTTAACTGGAATTAATTCAAATTTAAAATTTGAAATGGTGCGAATTTTTTTAAAAAAAATAAATAGTCACTACATCCCTCAGTCAAATGGTAGTTAAAGCTTTTTTGTGCTATCGATAAATATACGATCAGCAAGGAGTGCCAAAAATGCCGATTGAGAAATCTCGTGTGCTAACATATTTTTAAGCCTCTTAGTAAGCAGCGGAGAAGTCATAAAACAAACGATAAAGCTGATATAATTTTTGTTTTCAATTAAAGTTAAGAGGTATGGTTGTGTGTTAAAAAGTTTTTGCGAGTTCGTTTAATATGTGTTTTAGTTAAACAGAATTATGTAGTGAAAAATATTTCACTTTTTAATGTTTCGTGGACTAGAACTTGTGACTGCTGTTGTGATTTTTTTTTTAGTTTATGTGTGCGTGTATGTGAAATTGACTGTCGAGTTCAGCACTACAAACTACACCAAAAAACGTTCTAGTGGTACTAAAAAATTAAAAACTAAATAAAAATATTTATTAAATTAATTTTTTTGAATAAAAATTAAATTTTTAATTAAAAATTAAAGTCAAAATATATGTCTTTGTTTTATTCTATGTCAAAAATTTTTAATTTGAATTTATTCCACCTAAATGTACGAAATTTCTCACTGTGCGCCGTCGCGACGAAGTCAAGTGTCAAAGGGAAATGTGAGATCGGTAATTGTTGCGTTTGCTTTACACGTTCAGTTTGTTCTTTCGGTCGTTGCTGCGTTGCAAAAATAATATTTTTGTTATTAATTTTACTAAAATAAAAAGTAAAGTGTTTTGGCTCGGGCTTAACGTGTTAATTAAGTAAAATTATAAAAATGACGCACAAACTTCTTGGCTACAGCAAGCGGCATTTTAAGAGGCTTGTGGCGCAAGAAGTAGGAAAAGGTGGAAGTGCGAATAGCCAAGGGAATCCAATAGCAGAAGTTGAAGCAGATTTACCCTGATTACTGATTAAAATTATATAAAATATTTTCAAAATATAATTGTATGGGTTTTAGTGACCTGTTTTGATTTAAGATTTGCAAAAAAAATGTTCCTTAACTTGAAGTCTTTGTTATTAAGTTTTCCCATCTTCAATCAATAAAACTTATAATCATGTTATAAATAAATTGAAATGAATTGAAAATTTTATTTTAATTTTGTATAAAAAATGTTCTTTTGGAGCGCTTTTTACAGCTCTTTTTACTCTGGGAGCATAGTGCTTCCTAGAGCTCCTTTTACATTGCGAGCGGAGCGCTTTAAAGCGCTTTATTCGCAGTGACAGTGTAGCGCTTCCTAGAGCTCCTTTTACATTGCGAGCGGAGCGCTTTATTCGCAGTGACAGTGTAGCGCTTCCTAGAGCTCCTTTTACATTGCGAGCGGAGCGCTTTAAAGCGCTTTTTTCGCAGTGAGAGTGTAGCGCTGACATCCAATGACATGGCAATGTTAAAAATAGCACTAGTTACAAGGAGAGTTGAGCGCTTCACTGCTCCTTTTGAGCGCTCTAAAAGCGCTCTTAGAGCGCTTTGGGTTTTGCTGGGATGTTACATGTGAGTGGGCACTGGAAACTCACGCACACACACACACACACACACACATATATATCTATGCTGTGTGTGGAGTGTATTACTATTACCCCCAGTTATTTGGGTCAAAGCTATTCACTCACCCGCAAAGCGAAGCGAAATGAAGAAACTGCATAAAACATCCACACACACATGCCTAATGGAACTCGGATGTGGATGCGGACTATTCGCATATAATGCATATCCGGTGATTTTTTATCGAATTTTGTAGATGGCACACTCTAGTTGTAACAATTTCAAATTTCAGTTTAAAAATTCTTCAAAAATCAATCATGCACCGCGGTAAAAAAAATGTCATTTTGATCACTCTTTATGTCCTGTTTTATTACAAAAGTTTAATAAATTCATGCTTAAGCTAAATTTAAGCAAAATGCACTACGATTCAGGGAGTCAAACCGATTCGAATCTCATTTCCGGGTCCGGTTTTGGGACTTACAAAAATGTATCTTCCAAATTATTTCGGTATTCGCTTCTGTATCCGAGCTTGAAACAAATGTTCACACTATTTTCTGTCGAAGTCTGTGAACCGGTTTAAAAGTGATTTAGAGCCATAACTGCAAAAGTATTTAACTTATGAACTGCAAATGAAGTATTTGGAGTTTACAGTTAATAGATTGAGTGCCGTTATTGCCGGCACTATTTCAAATTCATTCGGATTGCCAACTTACCTCTCTGGCCATTACGACATGTCTCAAACGCAGTGCCTGCTTAGAGGGACTGCCATTTGCGCTCTTCCTTCTCCTCCAGCTTCTTCTTTGGCGGCGACTAACAAGAGGAGCAGCAGCAGCAGGAGCAGCAAAAATTTTAGTTAAAGTCGGGTTTTTTGGGTCTGCCCTCGAGTTGTGATCGTTTCAAAACCAATAAGACAACAAACTACACTTAAATTCATCAGTCCTTTGACTTTTTCAGGGTATTTAAACTCCGACTCCGATATAAATTCCGATTCTCCAAATTATAGATTTTTGGCCACTGCAACGAGAAAAGTAATTTAGTATTTTACATATTTTAGAATTTGGTATTTTTCCTTCTGCCACCTTATGCCACTGATCAATCACCGTTAGAAAAAAGCAATAAATATTTTCTTACTTTTACAATTTCAACTATTCATCCAACTATCATCAACTATTTCATCCAAAATGAATATCGGAGAGGTCGCTATATACCAAGAGAAAACATATCAATTTAAACCACTTCTGGCTAAAGATATTAATGTCTTAATGCAGCGAGAAGTTGCTTTGCGGTAAGCTTGTTTGCAAATTTGCAACATAAAGGTGTTAACACAAACATATCTCTATTTTCAGTTTCACAGTATGGCGCAACCGAAACGCAAACGCACAGTACTATTGTGCTGTGGAAGCAACGGCCGTTTTCATGGCCAATTCGGAGGCGACAATTGTGTCCTTCGATGAATTGTTCGCCTACAAAAAATTAGGCCATTTGGTGAAGGTGTTTACTGTCATAACAACGGATTTATTGACAAATAAATCCGTGAGCGTATTCTGCGGTCCTCGGTATGGCGTAAGTAATCATCTGCTATCCATTTGGAATAAAGACGCGATGGGGGAGGTGCTAGAAAAATTTTTGGCCGGCCTGTTCAGCCTAGGTGTATTACGCGCGTATTGCTTCTCTGGTTTCTGACAATAACCCAGTCAACTGAAGACATCTTTTGGCGACCAGTGTCCGGTGTGGCTGTATGATTTCATCCACGTGAGGAATTGGGCCCTGAGAAGACATAATGTCGTGGACACCGTTGTTGAGTTAGCACACTTGACTCAACTGGACATTGAGAATTTTGATGAAGTTTTTACCCAGCTTCATTTTCTAAATCAGTCGTCAAATGGTGTCGAGGAGGTTAGAGGCAAAGTGAGAGAACACCTCGACACTTTAAAATCAGTAATGACTGCATTACTCTCTGCGAATCCAGTGGTAAAATTAAATTTTTTCAAGGCTTTGAATCATTTTTTGGAGGAGTTTGGAGTGACCTTTAAACGATGTGTTAATATGGATAATGGTAGTTAATGACAGCAATTTAACAGCCATGAATCTGTACACGTGGATTTCTGTATATTTGGGGATGCACTAGGGGATATGCCTAGAGGAAATAGAAAATTAGAAAATTAACTTGTTTTTTTTTTCTTTATTTATTTATACTTTATATTAAATGGAGAATTTACAAAGTGTCTTGAAATCAGGAGTGCAAGCCCAAAAAATTTTTCGGAACCTCCGGTTTGCAGGTTCGAACATTTTTACCAACGGTTAAGGTTCGGAAATTTGAGGTTCGAGGTTTTTGGGATTTGGTTTTGGTTCGAACCTTGGATCGTTGGGTAACACGCAATATATTTAAAATAACAATACAATAGGTATACACTTGACGACTAGATACATTGTAAAACTGTTAGACGTCGATTATAATTGACGTTAGGTTGGCGCTTGTGTGCTGGATATGAACTTCCTTCTTATGCTGCCTTTACACTTGTCATATATCTCTAAATAGTCGGTTGTCAAAAATCTCTAAAGAGAAACTCTTATCAAATTGAACCTGTCAAATTGCATCAAAAAAGGCTAAATTTCCCAAATACTTAGAGTTATTTTCTTTGCTATTACACTATCGTCAGAGAGTCTCTTTAGAGATATATGATAAGTGTAAAGGCAGCTTAAGCTAGTGAATAAATCTTCAGTCCGCCCTCTAAAAAAATGTCAACAATGTCTAAATGTCAAATAATTAGCTAGAATTACAGGTTACGGAAAAACTGAATAGCTTCCGAGTTTCGAGCTTAGAAAAGAGCTATATCTGGTGGGAAAAATAGCTAAATTGACAACGCTGCGTGTGGCACACACTTCTGTTTGTATGAATTGTATGTACTTTTGTTGCTGGAGAAGACGGCTGACATGTTTCTGCAGTAGCATGCACCGAGTTGCTTAGATTGCACATATGTATATGTATAAGATGAAAAATAAAACGTTCAATACCTTGTGCAGAGTACATATGTTTTTACATTGAATTTGTAATACAGTACAAATTAATATCTTTGACTGGAAGTACTGTGGTCTATGTGTATGTAATATAAACTACGCATAAGTATGAATGTATACATATGTACAATAGCACGCACAGATTCTTCACGTATTTAAATTGTTCTACATATGTACATTGCACAATGTACATACATCTATGTATACTAATAAACATTGGGAGTGCGATAAGGAGAAAATAACAAATCAAAGATATTGTGCCATATTGCGTATTATTATAGTTCTAATTTTCGACTCTGCTGTTACGTACATGCAAGGGGTACCCAAATATTTTTAATGTGTATAAGTTTTCTTTGAACCGAACCAAAAGCTTGGGTTCGGAACGGGTTCATCTATTATCGTCCTCGTGGTTCGGTTCAAGGTTTGCTTGACAGTAAAAAAAAAAACCCGGAATTCCAGGTTCGAACCGGTTCGGTTCGAAACCGGTTTGCAGCCCTGCTTGAAATATTTCGTTTTTCTTACAAATATGTAAACTTAAGGAATTTATACTTTTGTTGTTGTTAACGTCTCTTTGCCGAGGACTTGGCGTATGCCAAGTATATTGCACTGCTTAGTTGCAGGTATCACAGGAGGTGGCCGAGACGGTGCGGCCTGATGTGCAGCCTGCTGTCCACCTGCGGGTGCGGCCTGATGTCCACCTGCGAGTGCGGCTGGCCATGCAGGGACAGGATGATGCTGTCCACCAGCGGGTGCTGCTGGTCATGCAGGGACAGCAGGGGCTGGCCATGGCAGAATCGACCATGATTGATCACCAGTCGCAGCAATCGAAGCAGTCGGAGGCCACTGTATGATGGCCCCCGGCTTTCTTTCCCTTTCCAGCTCGCGCTGCCGGCCTGTTATGATTTGATGCTACCCGCCCTGCCCCTCATGCTACCGATTTGCCGCCAATGCTGCCCCCTCTCCCTTTTTGTTTGTGGCACTCCGCGTTCATCCGGCCGCCAGTGTCCACCCTTCGATCACCCCGTGGTCACTATGGGCTACCACACGGTGCCCGCCCAGTGCTTCAGTGTGTGTGTGCTTTGTGTAATTCTGCCTGTAAGTGTAAAACCAATAAAATTTGTACACCCTGTCTTGTTTTATGTTCCATATCGACTTTTATTTATTCTTTTTCCCCACTCTCTCTCCTCACGCACTTCGGGACTATTCCGCGCTCACCTCCTTGAATACTCGTGGGCCACCGCATCCCCACCTAACCCAATGTCGGCTCATTCCTATCCAAAAAAGCTGCGCGCCTCTTAGTCGGCTTCCTCGCCCTCCTTTGTCCCTGAGCTCTTGCCAAATCTCCAGCGGCCACTCCTCCACCTCCAGCTTCCTCCATCTCCAGGCTTTCGCCGCCTTTTCCAGCGGTACCTCCGGCGCCAGGCACGAGCGCTGCCTCTTAAGTCTCGGTCGCCCGCCTCCCACTGGAGATGGCCACTGTCATGGCCCTTTCTGCACTGTCTCCTGGGGCACCTGCAGCGACGCCTGCTCGACATCCTCTGGCTCGAGGGCTACGTCCTCCTCCGCCTGCAGCTCCTCTTCTGGCTCCGCCGGTTTCGGTTATTCACGCCCGTACTCGTCTTCTCCTCTTCCTTTCCAGCTTCCTTTTCCTCCTCCTCCTTTCTCATCGGCTCGCTCCACCGGTGCACCGTGGTGAGCTCATGGTACCACCGACCACTTGTTAAGCACGACCGCCTTGACTGATTTACGGTCGGTGAAGCGTGCCAGCCCGGCTTCTCATCTTGCTGCTGCTGCCACCCCGCCTCTCGCGGGTCATCCCACCCGGGCTCAGTGAGCCCAGTATTGACGTGATCGGAGATGCCTCTAAAATCAGGACATCCACCGTTTTGCGGACACGCGGACGCCTTCGCGGGATCCTGTTCCCTCTTTGGTCACGGTCATGAAGAGCAATTGCCGCATCATGCTGCTGCCTTGTTTCGTGGTCGACTGACCATTCTTATTCGCTGCGCTGTGAACCTGAATGACCATATAGACCGAGCTTCCGGCTGTTATGTTCCATGAAGCCTCGCGCCAGATTACCGCTTAATTGCGAGCTTTCCTGAGAGGGAGCCCTGCCACAGTAAATGGAGACATCGCTATCCCTCTCTCTCTCTTATGGTAGTAGTTGCACGCGCTCTCTTCGCCGCGCATCACCCATTTTTGTCTATAATTTCGGAGATCGCCTCCATCATACCCTGTAAACCTCCCTTCATCTACTTCTACTTCTACTCTACATATAAAACAGTTTGTCCTGACTGACTGATTCACTGATTGGCAATCAACGCAGAGCGCAAACGGTAAGATATAGAAGGCTGAAATTTGGACAGGAGTTTCCATTAGTGGTGAAAGTGCGTACTAAGGCGGGGTTTTGGAAAATTACAACCGGAAAAGTCGGAAAAGCGTAGGAAAAGTTTGTATGGGAAAAATTTTGTTTTTCAACCGATTGACTTGAAATTGGTTTGTAAGCATAGTACGCGAAATAATTCGACACGTGTTTTCCCGATTTTGGAAAATTCTGCATGCAAGAAACTATTTTTCATCCGATTGAGTTGAAACTCGGTTTGTAAGGATAGAATACGAAATAATTTGAAATGTGATTTTCCAATGTCGGAAAATCCGCCCCCCAGTCGTGAAAATTCCCGGAAAATTGAGCTTGCAAAAAATTATTTGTCATCCGATTGAGTTGAAACTCGGTTTGCAAGGATAGAATACGAAATAAAGTGATATGGGGCGGTAACGTGTAATGGTCACATATAACGAAAACTGAAAACAGCTAATGCATTGTCAAGTGGGGCCAGGATATGTTTACTGCCTCCCGTAGCTATCTTTTTTCGGTCTTTGTTTTTGCTTAAAAGTTAAATCGAGATTGAATTTAAATTTCTGTTTTTTTGCGGGCTTATCCAAGACACCAACCTAGTCGAGAGGAGATTAGAGATCGTAATCGATAGAAATGACAGATGTCAATCTGTTTGCGATTCGCTCATTTTGAGGCTGCCCTCAAGCTTCATTTCCTCAGCTCAGTCTTTCCGTTTTGAGAAGTCGCCAAGAGCAGATGGTCCAACCTTCCACAAGCAGCTAATGTTTCTGTTGATCAAGTGGCCTTAACCTTTGAACTTAATCCGTTTAATACTAAGCCATCCGAAGCAATCGTGGGGTAAAAACCACATTTAAGCTGCTTTGCTACAAACGGCAGCACGTCTAGCATAATATTTCTGGCTGTAAGTAAAATTATTTGAAAATATCAATCTCGTGGACTCCAGCCTAATAAAATGTGTTATATTCTAAAGGTTTTCCATACGACATCTCCCTGGGAATCATATACTTTCTTTCTCGCCAAGTCGCATTGGTTAAATTAAAGCCTCGCTTTACATCACCCAGCGAAGGCGCACAGCAAGAAAAGTCCCAGGGGAGGGCACTTCCCCAAGGCCCGGAGAGAGTGAGCTGAAAGGAGAGCAGAAGCCCTTTCTAACCAGTATCAGTCAGTGGCAGTCAAACAAATAATAAACGACAGTGAAGTTCCAAGACGACTAGAGTCAGTCCCACAATCGTGAAAACGCGCAAACCTTCTGTGTAGTGGCCAGCAAGAACGAAAACCCAGGCAGAGGGCAAGCAGCCCTGCAGAAAAGTGGAAAAACTCGAGTAAATCGCGCGTTGGCTAAGAAATGGTGTTAAATGTCTACCAACGAAGGCTAAGTGGTTCAGTTGTGAAAACACGGTAGTTAGACCCTAGATCATGTCAAAAAAGTTTCAAGTTTCCACACAAAAATTCGTTGACAAATCAATTAAAAACAAATGCTGTAAATGCAAGTGATCGTACACACATACATGCGTATGAAAGAAAAAAAATAAAGAAACCACGCGAGTGTAAATCAAACTGTAACGCTCACCCACATAATTTTGTTTGCGTGACCAAAATCTCAAAATCTAAAGTGCTAAATTTTTGAATCGGAAATATTAAATATGAACTAATTCTCCAACTTTACATAAGCCTTTAGACAGCAGCAGACAGCAAAATCGTCTGAAAACCATGGAGCGCTTCATCGGAATTTCGGAGGGTGAGTTTAAACTATTGCATGCATAATTGTTTCATATATATATATTTTCCGATCGTGTGGAGACCAAACAGGGGCAGAGTATATAAAGTTTGCATCCACGAATTTGTTGTCCAGTCATACGGACCCGGATGTAATTACCTGCTACTACTTTGCCTTGGTCCAAAAATGCATTTGCATACAGGGACATAAGTATGTGTAACCAAATATAAGTAGGCAGCCAGGCCAGTTTTATATGTTTTGCTTTTGTTTTGTCGCTGCATTCGCTGATAAACAAGAACTGCTTATTGTCACAAACAAGATCATAAAAACGAGTGTTTTGTTGTGATTATGATTTTTGGTAAATGTTAAAGTAACTAGAAATATGGGAGAGGTGTGGTTGCTGACCATTGGACAACATAAAGTGCGTGTACGATCAGCTGTATATAAAAAGAGACAAGAACGAAAGAAAACTTAACTGGAAAAGAATCTAAGATTAATTTAAATTATTATTATGCTGCTTATTATTATGTTGGTACACCTTGACGTATAAAAACAGAAAAATTCTTTTATTCCATGAATTGACTTAGACTAAATGATACCTCGTAAACATTATATTTAATCTTGAACGCACATTGGATCCTAGTTCTGTTTGATTATTAGTAGTATTAAACCCAACGAGGGGTGTTTTGTTAGTTCTACAGAATGAAACGAAATGGAGGAAATTATTATTGAAAAATGATTGATTGTAAAATGGAGTATGAATTTAATTTATTTAAATACCATGGTTGGGTGGGTACAGAATAAGGGGCGTGGCAAACAACATCTAAGACCACCGCTCCATCCTTTCCAAATTAAGAGTGCCTCCTGTTTTTTTTTGTTTGTATTTTGGTACGGCCTGTCATCAAACAATTGCTGGTCAACAGCAACATCGACATGGTGTTGAGAAATTTGAGAATGGTCTCATTAATAATTTTTAGATTCTGTAGGGACTCTTTCTAAAATAACATGTAGTGGCGATCTACAGCGGCAGCAACAACCCCTCCCATCCCGCAAGAGCTACGGTATTATAGGGTCCCGCTCGCGGCTTAGCTGTTGGTCCACAGGCTATTTGAATGCATCCAGCGCATGAGGTAAAATTGTTAGGCGCGGGGCATTTGCAATAAGGCGGTTGTTACAAACGGTAACGGTAACGGTAACGGTAACGGTAACGGTAACGGTAACGGTAACGGTAACGGTAACGGTAACGGTAACGGTAACGGTAACGGTAACGGTAACGGTAACGGTAACGGTAACGGTAACGGTAACGGTAACGGTAACGGTAACGGTAACGGTAACGGTAACGGTAACGGTAACGGTAACGGTAACGGTAACGGTAACGGTAACGGTAACGGTAACGGTAACGGTAACGGTAACGGTAACGGTAACGGTAACGGTAACGGTAACGGTAACGGTAACGGTAACGGTAACGGTAACGGTAACGGTAACGGTAACGGTAACGGTAACGGTAACGGTAACGGTAACGGTAACGGTAACGGTAACGGTAACGGTAACGGTAACGGTAACGGTAACGGTAACGGTAACGGTAACGGTAACGGTAACGGTAACGGTAACGGTAACGGTAACGGTAACGGTAACGGTAACGGTAACGGTAACGGTAACGGTAACGGTAACGGTAACGGTAACGGTAACGGTAACGGTAACGGTAACGGTAACGGTAACGGTAACGGTAACGGTAACGGTAAGGTAACGGTAACGGTAACGGTAACGGTAACGGTAACGGTAACGGTAACGGTAACGGTAACGGTAACGGTAACGGTAACGGTAACGGTAACGGTAACGGTAACGGTAACGGTAACGGTAACGGTAACGGTAACGGTAACGGTAACGGTAACGGTAACGGTAACGATAACGATAACGATAACGATAACGATAACGATAACGATAACGATAACGATAACGATAACGATAACGATAACGATAACGGTAACGGTAACGGTAACGGTAACGGTAACGGTAACGGTAACGGTAACGGTAACGGTAACGGTAACGGTAACGGTAACGGTAACGGTAACGGTAACGGTAACGGTAACGGTAACGGTAACGGTAACGGTAACGGTAACGGTAACGGTAACGGTAACGGTAACGGTAACGGTAACGGTAACGGTAACGGTAACGGTAACGGTAACGGTAACGGTAACGGTAACGGTAACGGTAACGGTAACGGTAACGGTAACGGTAAACTTGTTTGTTTCGGATGACTATATCTTAAGGCTGCCATAGGACCAATCGGTCGGAAAATGAGTCTTAGTGAGCAAAACTTTTTTGTTTTAAACTTTATCGTTCTTAAACTCGGCGATTATTTTTTTCAAATATTTTTCACATATAAATTTGATATGTTTTCAAAAAGAACTCGCGAAATTTGGTCAAAATCATATGTTTATCTGTCGGAAAATAGGTTTTAGTTACAAAAATTTTTGATTTTTATGTAAGCGTTCTTAAGCTCTGACATTTTAAAAACAGCATTTGCAGGGGTATAAAAACTTTGGCACAGTCGAAGTTAGCTTGGCCTTCTCGTTTTTCTTTTCGACTATTTAGGATAGAATTCGTATTATTTGAATTTTCGACCTTATTTTCAAAATACATGCTTTCATATTAACATTAATCAGTAAGTTCCACATTCGCGTCAACTTCACATACGGCTTTATCTACATTATTAATCTTGGTCTTGGCCGAAATACATAGGAAGGAAAGCAATATAGACAAGTTTTTGAAACTCTTTAAATAGTGCAGCTAGCGACTGAATTATTTAAGCTGATAGCAAAGTCCACTGATGATAGGGTCCTAGACTATAGTTTGGTTTGTTGTGTGTTAAATGAAATGCTGTCCTTTATAATCAACTCTGAATAGCAATCGCATTTCGAAACCATTCAAAAGATAGTTAATGTTTCTTATTTCCATGCTAGTTGCGCCGACAGCTTTCTATATTTCCTTGACTTTAAGAGTCTTAAGGCCAACACAGTTAATACCTCAAAACTAAATTATTTAATTGCAGTGTTTGGAAGTAACTAGGTGCAAATACCTAGGTACATACCTAGATACATAATGTGTGTACCTATTACCATACCTCGGTATTTTCCAATTCGAGTAACTTTTAACTTACCTAGGTCATAATTTTCATTTACCTTGTTAATAGGTTAAGTACTAGGTACTTTTCGTACGTGATTTTTTTCGCTCTGATTACATAATATCCGAGATGGCTTTAACTGGACGTCCGGTAAATATTGCATATTCAAAAACTATACGATTCATGCTAGAAAAGAGGAAGCCGGACTATTAGCCGTGCTCCCATTTTCACTTTCTCAAAGTTTTGAAAATTTTAGACCAATTTTGTACTGGAAACCGGTTTTAAATCGCAAATTTTTTACAAAAGTGAAAGCGTGTGCGATTTCTCCACACACATGAAATAATTGCTACTATATTAGATGAAGTTCATAGCAAATACCGACTGAGAGATATCCAAATGTTAAACAGTTACAGAAAATGTATCCAACTTTTGAAATAAATGCTTTTACAATTTTGAACGAAACACGTGAAGCCTAAGTTTTTAAAAGAGTCTGATTTAAAGGTAATAGAGCGTCGTAGTTCAGCTGAAATTATTTTTCCAAGAATTTTTTATTTTTTGCATGAGTTAAATAATGTTACTGTCATTTTCGCTGAGGCTACTGATCTTTAATGTAATTTATTTATTCGGCTCAAGATGATAATTATTTTTATCGCACTAGTCACAATTTTGCAGGGCACATTCAGTTGTAATTTTGTATTTTTCCTCACTTCAATGTTTGAAAAATTTGAAATATTGTGATCAACTTAAGGCTGCTCTTATAAAAGGAATTTTAACTTCAAGCGTGGCAAAGATATTTGCTTTAAGTTGAAGTGGACTCCACATAAACCTGGATTTTGAAACCTAATATTTGGATTTAAGTTCATATTTATTACTAATATAAATTGATGAACCATGCTTTTAAATTTAAAAGTACATTTTTTGTACCTTTGCCTTTACTTAGGTACTGGAAATTCCGGATACCTTTTACCTTACCTAGGTGTATTTTTTGACATTCACCTTGTACCTTACCTAGGTAAGAAAATTGGGTACCTTTTCAATCACTGTTTAATTGTCACATCGACAATTAAATTGAAAGAATGATTAAATTAGACTAGTCTCCCACCCAGGCTATCATTTGAAATTAAATTCTCATTCATATAAAAGTATCTTATACCTTCCGTTTTGACAAGGTAAATGTAAAAGGTAAAATAAAAGGTACTGGAATTTACAAATACCGAGGTAAGGTAAAAGGTACACAAAATATGTATCTAGGAATGTACCTAGGTATTTGTACATAGATACTTCCTAACACTGGCCTTTGGTAACGGTGACTTACCATAAATTTCCGCCATTGCTTTAATACTGTTTTTGCATTTCGGGCACGATTTGTTGTCCATGATCCAATCTCCAAACCGTTTCTTAAGTTTTCCATGTTGCCGGTTAGATCGATACCGAATTCTTCTGCGTATTGTAAATGTTAAATCCATGCTCTCCCCATTTTTGCACTTTTTATTTGAACCCTTTTGTATTATTAAGACCACGCAAGACCACGTTGGGCACCAGTTGTAACGAGTCTTCTTTTGGGTTAGTCGAGGCTCGTTTCAACAAATTTATATTGTATTTGCAATAATACGACGGTTGGGATTCCTTATTCTATTATGCACCAGCGACGCGGTTCACTTTGCTGTTTCACTTATAACTAATTGACAGTTGTATAAACCTATCTGAGGAATCCTTGCCAAACCGCAAGGTACGCCTCCTATCCGGCTAATCCGCCGCAATCGTAGGATTTAGTTGGCTAAGGCTACGCCGTACCACGCCAAAGCAAGCGCTTGAATCGCTTCCTGTTTAAGGATTCCACACTCAATTTCCCGTCTGTAGTACTCTTGGGTACTCCGTTTCGCCCCACTTGTACTATCACGATTCAATCCGCACTCGCTAAAATTCCGATTTACATTGACTTCCTGCTATGCCGTCAGCGACGCCTTTATAGCCCTCCTGGGCTGTCTCCCGGTGTCTCCTTGTCTTTTTCTATTATGTTCGAGACTCCAGGACCTTCCATACGGCACTTTCCTCTGCCCAGCAACAGCGCTCTTTTGGCTTCTGCCAGCGATATCGCCCCATCAGCCTAGCCTTTGCTTCAAACTTAACGGATCCTTCCGCTTAACTGCTGCGCGTCCGAAGTCTGTCGTGCTGCTATTCCCATGGCCTCCCATTAAGTATCCCCTGTATATGACTCAACAAACATACAATTAAGTATGACAAACTTTAAATTAACTGGATTAAACTTCGATTTTAATAATTTTCATTTTGACTAAATAATGCTAATATGTTTTTATTTAAAATTAAGTTTTTTCTTTGAATCTAATATGAAATATTGCATTTTACAAAATTATATGTTTATATTGAATTATACTATGCACTTTTTTTTGCTGTGTGGCTTCTAACTTAAATTGATCAGATATATTCAATCTTTGAGGGTACACAGTATGTTATAGTCGAGCTTGACCGACTTTCTTTATTGCTTGTCCTTTACTATGAAGAAAATCAAAGAAAAATTGTACAATAAGCTTCCGCATATTGGATTTGGATAGCACTTTAGTAGCACCATATTTAATGTAAAAGCTGAGAGTTGTAGACAGTAAGGTCCCAAGATACAGGCAGAAAAAAAGGCATACGCAACGTGACAGAATATGGAAATGCGTTATGTCTGCTTTTACAAAAAAGAAAAACTCTGTGAAATGCGTTTGTGTTGTTTAATGCAACTAAATTTAATATGATCTGCATGTAACTATATATTTATAGCTAATTCGCTCAAAAATATATGTTGCTTTTTTATATTTCACTCGTTATGATACGCAACGTGACATACATACGTTACGTGACAAGCCATTTTCTAACGCCGTACTTCTGATGCTTTTCATAATTAAATATATGTATCCTTTTGCGCTATCATCAAAAACATAAAAAATTTTATTCAGAAACTTATATTGATATACATAAGAAAAGTTAGCTGCATAAAATGAATAGATGTTTTCGGTGTTTGGTTGACCTTTCTGTGAAAAAAAAAAATGGCAAAAAACTCGAGAACAATTTAATCCCAATACAGGATCATTTTAAGCATGTTTGCGATTGGTTTTGAGCTCGATATGTAATATGGATTTGATCCCAGGAAAGATACCTCTCTTCTTCCTTTCCTCAGCCATATTCCATTGGACATCCCTTATACACTTCAAAACCCACACCAGTTTTGGTTTATTTAAAACATCTAAAAAACGAAGAAATATAAAAATTTGTTGGGCTCAACTGGGACTCGAACCCCCGAATATGTGCACTGAACACGAGTGGAATGGCATCTCATCGCTCACGACTAGAGGTGGGCGCGGGCCTGTATTTTGAGGCCCGGGCCCGCACGAACACGAACTCTTTTTTGAGAGGCCCGGCCCGGCCCAACACGAAACTTTTTCACCAAGGCCCGGGCCCGGCCCGGCCCGGCACGAAACTTATTTACACATATAAGGAAATTTAAAAGACACGCAATTTATAGATATATATAAGTACATATTTATTAAGGTATACATACATGAATATTATGTATTTAATAAAAAACAAACTATCAGCCATGCTCCCATTTTCGCTTTCGTAAAAATTTTGCGATTTAGAGTACAAATTTGGTACAGAAACCGGTTTGAAATCGTAAAAGTTTTGCGAATGCGAAAATGGGAGCATGGCTGTATGTCATATTTTTATTTAAAAATAAAATTTTTTCTAAATTTGTGCTTTTTAGCCTAGTGCGTTTTTCATTTAAAACATGGCCCGATGTTGAAAAAAGCCTTTCGCTCGTAGACGAACTGGCGGGAATAGCCAGAATGGTCAGCGCTAATTTGGGAAGGTATTTTAAGTCCCTTGCATTTTTCCAGAATTCTAAAATATGTGTGCCATGAGCTGCTGGATAGGCCAAATATTTGTCAAGCTCTATGTCGATAGCGTTTTTCTCAACTTTTCGTTTTTTTATATAACTTAAGTCTAAAAATTCAGCAAACATTCCATTTTCGGAATTATTGGGGCTTATGTTATTAGTTATGTCATCAAAGCTACTATATTCATGATCAACTATAAATTCGGAGAGCATTGCTTTTACCGTAGCTAACACATTATATCTTTTTTCCTCTGAGAGGAAATTCATCTTTCTATAAGGAGGGTTCAAGAAAAGCCCAACCAAATGAGCGATTGCCGGAAGAAACCGTGTTCAAACAAGTAAAATATGTATAAGCAAATCGATAGTAGTATCGATAAACAATTAAAATGCGATAATTGGCGGTTCTAATTCGAGCATAAACAAAAATAGCGCGAACAAATTAAAATTGTTTTCGGGCCTGTTTCGGGCTTTTACGGGCCGGGCCTTTTTGCTAAGGCCCGGGCCCGCACGAATCTTAATTTTAAGGCCCGGGCCCGCTCCGGGCCTGTGTAAGCCCGCGGGCCACGAAAAAAAGCCCGGCCCGCGCCCTCCTCTACTCACGACCATCGCCATCGCTTGTTGCCGCATGTCAAAAATGCTACTTAAACTTTGTCGCTCTCGCTCTCTAATCAAAAATACTACTTAAATTTTATCGCGCTCGCTCACTTATTTATGAACATGTGATCTCGAAGAGGATTGAAGTAAGCACATTTGGAACGATTCAAGTTCAAAAGGCTCAGGCCATTCCCTGAAAGCTTGAATTGTGTCGAATATCCTGTAAATCGAGATTGAATTTTCAAGTTCATGCCGGGCTTACTCCAAGATTACAAGGATTGAAAATATCCTGACGTTTTTTTTTCTGTGTATAATTTAATTTATTTTACAATATTCCTGGTGCTACAAGAATATACTTATGATTATTGCAGCAGTCACAAGAACCATTCTCAGGAGAAAATATTTAAAGCTTCCTAACTTATTATAATGTTACATAATTTAATTTAATTTTGGTTTTGATTGATTATTTATAAAAATTAAAATATTTATATTTTTATCGATTATATTTTATGTACTACATGTTTTAATTTTTAAGGTAAGTATTTAATTTTGCCATAAATTGCGTTGCACAACTAATAGTTTTTAAATAGGGTGGGAGTTGGTTCCACAACCGAACAGTATTCACGGAAAAATGGTTCTCAGAGCTGGCTAGTTTATGTCGCATTGTTTTTAAGTTCATGGTTCTTGATGAAGAGGCAAAGCTTAATTTATCATATAAATAGGATGACTGTTTAGTATATATTATCTTATGCAGCAGTATTAGAGATCTGTATCCAGTCCACGTTCTGAAGTCAAGGTCGTAGATTGTCTTCTATTATAGACATGTCTAGCGATATTGTTGAATGTTACGTTTAATCTTCTCTGAGAGGCAGCGTCACAATTCCCAAATATTATATTTCGATCCCATAGCAAAGCGCTGGTAACAAGTAAGTCTTTGCGTTTTGAAGTCTGATATTTGTAGTTAAAAAGCACTTACTGAAGGATAGTTGTCTTAGAATTCCTTGGGTTTTCCCCGCAGCTTTATTTATTTGATCATTCCAAGATAATGTGTCATTAAATGTTATGCCTTGATTAATGGCTTGCGATACATATTCTAATGGTGTATTGTCAATTATTAATTTCACGAGATCTCTTGTACTCAGAGGTCGCAAAAGCGGTCCCCCGATTGCCTTTGTCAGAAAACGACAGCTTTCGTGCGACCACATTGGACAGAGGTACCGAAATAACTTTTAACTACGCACTCTGCTTCTATTTGGTTGTAAGAGGAGAGAAACACATTTTTTTGAGCAAAACACTTTGTCTCTGTTTGTTTTTGTTTTCAGTTGACTGTTCACCGTTGAGCCCCTTCTTGTTATGCTCATTCCACAACAACTTATAGAGAGCAGTCCGACTGAGCGCTCGGACATTAAGAGTCAGCAGATGAGCAAAAAAATCAAATGCTCAGCGAAAACGATCTTTTGTTTTTTCGTTTTTTTTTTTTTTTTTTCAAGGTCTCTGTACCTGTCTGCGCCTAGCTCACGGGTGGACGTGAACGGTCTTCAATTATTTAATTTGCCTTTATGACAATGATGCCTGAAAAACTTGTGAGAAAATCTGTAACCCTGAAATTTAATGATATAATTTAAATTTATCTGCAAGTATTTTTGTAAGTTCTTTTTTATATTCCATTCAGATTTGCAAAATTTCGCAAAGTTGACCCACATTTAATGGCATATTGCATATTACCTAAATTGTACATATATTTATTATTTATTCTGGGTTAAGCTTAACAACTAATAAGGAATTTAAAATTTCTGCACCTAAAAGACTACGTTTCTCACTCAAAATAAAATGATGCGCTGAAAATGCCCTTTGAACGGAAACCTGAGTCGCCGCTGTAGCCAACACAACCTGTGCCCAGGCAGACTCCTCACTCGTAAATACACGCACACGCACACAAACTCAAAAGACTTTTATTTTCTTCGCTCGCATCAAAACGGTCAGCGGATAAGCAGAGCAAAACGAAAACAAAATAGGTGGCTCGCCGAGCACAGACCGATTTATTAAAGAGAGCATGTGAACGGTTCATCTCTTACTCTTTGGTCAAAGGGTCCGTAAATAACAGTTATTTTTGAACAAAAATAACCATCTCGCTTTTTTAATATTACAAGAATTTCGAATATTTTGTCGCCTATTCTATTTTTTTTTTTGGTGTAGGTATTTGGTCTCTAGTGCTATAAATTCTTTCAATAGGGGCAGAGCTAGGCCGAATGGTACCATATTTAAAAAAAAAACATTGCAATTATTTGTATACTTAAGTATAGATTCAAAAGATTTGCATAATCGGCAAAAAAAACTAAGACTTCCAATTCAATATTAGAATTTTCATACCAATTCTCAGTTTTATCCAATCTTCCATTTCTGGTATCGTAAAAGTCTTCAGCATTCTTTGAATTTGAACTCACATTGACAACAGTTTCCAAATTTTCCGTAATTGCTTTAACAAGCCAATCTTTAAAACACTTTTCAATTTTGTTAATTAGAACCTATTTAAATTTAAAGCAAAGATCTTTGCCTCGCTTAAAGGCTATTAGTTCCAAAATTCGTTTAATATTGTCATGAAAACTGTTCCATCTGGTGCTGCTACTGTGGTCAACTTTATCTGCTTCTACTACGGATCTGCGAACATCATTCCAAGTTGCCGTTGCTTTCCCTAAAGAAGAATTGTACAACCGCTTGAATAATGGGTTTGGTAGAGCCTTTTAAGTATATTTCGTAAAAACTAAGTTCAAGCGTTTAATGCGCATCTAAAGTGCCTTGGAAAAACGATTTCAGCATCAGTTGAAGTATGTTGTGTTCGGTCCTCTTCACATGGAGCAGGATTGCGCTCCAGTTCGGCACGCTGGCAGCCCGGCTCGGCTCGCCGTATGCGCGGTGGTCCTTTCGGATGCCTTCCTCTCCCCAAACACAAACAATACATTTAGAATACTTCGTGCCTATCGTCGATAGAAATAAAATGTCCGTCAAAGATAGTTCTGTCCGATCCGCCCACAAACCGTGGTCCGCATGCATATCCCTTTCATACACCTGACAGATTCATTCCCTTTCATACTCATCGAACAGATACATTCGCTCTCACACATTCATGCCAAACCTCGTATCCACGCACATTCACACACATACATTCATGCCTACTGCTCTGTAGTTCCCCCAATTCTCGCTCACTCTCACTCACACTTTGATACGCCCGCGCTCTCACTAGTCTGATCATTGTTATGATCGGCGGCTGGCCTTGTCCCACCCCTTTCTACGCGTCTGCGTGGCCTGTGGACCAACTTTGGCCATGTGTGTTGGTCCCATAATCTTTGTTGTCCGTCAGGTCTTGCTACATTAAAGTCGGGATTTTTTTTATGGCTTCCATGCCATGTCCGATACCTCCCTTTTGCAGCTCAAATAAAAAAATGAGCAATTCATGTTTGGAAACTTATTTCTATACATTCTTTATTTCCTTTCAATATTTGACTCCATGGTGCTTCAAAGTAAAAGAGGTAATAATCTTATGAGAGTATTTATTTCCTAAACCTTAACAATTTCCTTAAACAAAAAAAGAAGGTACAAAAATAAACTAACTAATAGCTGTTTAAGCAGGGTACTTCATTTCATTCTGCTCTTTTCTTAAGGGCATGTAATTTTATAAGCTCAGCAGCAAGCAAGCAAAAGAAAAATCAAATTATTAATTACAAACAACAAAAAAAATATGATTGCTTACAAGCAAAAGAATTGCATACAAGCAAACAAAAATATCTTCTGCTGTCTGAGAGCATCTGCTTCTAATAATTATGAGCGCCTAGTATCTGCGCTAGCTCCTGAGGTGCTTTAGTAGCTTCGTGTATTTCGGTTTTTATATTTTTTTCTTTTCATTTTTATATTTGTGCAATTAGCCGAATATATATATATTTAGTGCAATTGAATCAGCAGACTTACCTTGGATTCCGATGTTGGCGTCAGCATCTCAAGCCGAAGATCTTTTGCTAGAGGAGGGAATAGGCATAAAATAGCACAACAAAAAAACATACACAACCGCTCGCGTCGCGCACTCTCAAACCAATTTCCAACCAAAAAAATCAATTACTGAAGGCTCTCTATCTATCAATCCTAACGGACCGTTTCTGGGACCTTCCCCCACTTGTCTCCCCGCTGCCACCGTCACCAAGGTTGCTCCGTAATGCCGTCTCAGATTCTTAAGCTCTTCCTCGTCTTCTTCGCTTTCGTCTGCATTGATCTGGAGAGAGTGCAGCCGCTGCTTCTGATGCGCGTGGTTCCTTCCGCTGTTTCTGAGCGCAATGATTTGGGACAAGCGCTGATGTAATAGCGCTACCAGGTCGCCTATCTGCCAGGCAAATTCGCCGCACACTTGCTGCTGGTCTATTCTTCGCTGCTCTCCTCTGCAGTCGTCGTAGAGGTATGGGAGTATGAGGGGTACGGGGAATGTTCTTTCTGGACTCTTTGAGAAGATATTTAAAATTTGGTTGGATATGGTTTTGGTTTGTTTATTAATTTTGTTTTTATATGCTTTAAAACTTTCACTCTCGAAGTACTTTGATTGATTTTATGGTCGATCAAATGTTTGCCGAAACCAGAACAAAACGAAAGGCGTTTTACTTTGTATTTCGCGCCGCCACCCTCGCGTTTAGGTAATTCCATCCAGACTGATTTGCCCTTCAACTCGGATGCTGTGTTAGGCCTTCCGCTGGTCTGCTTTTACAAACTTTCATTCGCTTCGGCTATTTGAAGCTCGCGATCGAGATCTGCTGATGCTTAGATACACTTCGCTTCATTAGAAAATGACCACAACAAGTATCCTGCTCTATTACCTTTTAATCAGACTAGCCTAAAAACTCGAGCTTCACGTGTTTCCTTCAAAACTGTACACCTTAAATGCTTTTCAGAAGTTGGATAAATTTTCTGTAACTGTTTAACATTTGGATATCTCTAAGTCGATATGCTTTGAACTTCAGCTAATATAGTAGCAATTATTTCATGTGTGTGGAAAAATCGCACACTTTATATGCGAGCACGAGAGAATGACGAAGCAGATTGCTATCTATATAGTGGCCGGTCACACGAAAGTAACTTTTGTTATTGCAACTCCAGATATCGGAAGTCGTACATATAAAATTAGAATTTTGAAGAATACCGGCGATATTTATACCCGTTAGTCGTAGAGTAAAAGGGTATACTATAGTCGTGCAAATGTATGTAACAGGCAGAAGGAATAATTTCCGACCATATAAAGTATATATATTCTTGATCAGCATCAACAGCCGAGTCGATATAGCCATGTCCGTCCGTCCGTCTGTCCGTCTGTCTGTATGAACACCTAGATCTCAGAGACTAGAAGAGCTAGAGCAACCAATTTTGAAATGTAGACTCCTTTTGTCTGCACTCAGATCAAGTTTATTTCAAATTTTTGCCACGCCCACCCACGCCCCCACAATAGAAAATGTTGAATAACTCCCACCATTTTCGAGATATCGATCTCAAATTGAAAACTGAGATTTATATTCGCAACATCTATAAGCCCAGAAATTTTCATCAAGATCGGATGATAAAAAGCCGAGTTAAAAAAATGTTGCATACTTTTCGTCTGTCCCACCTCCGGCACACAGGAAGGCTATTAATCATTTGTTTTCATGAGTAACGGGTATATCGAAGTGGGTTAGAGCCGACTTTAACTTACGCTCTCGTTTTCTTATACAGCCGTGCTCCCATTTTCACGTGTGTTATGTAAGATTTTGGGAAAATTTGTCTAAAAATCGAAAAATGTTTACGAAAGAGAAAATGGAAGCTCGGCTTATAGTCCGCCTTCTTCTTATCTAGCATGGATCGTATAGCTTTTGAGCAGGGAATGTTTACCGGACGTCGAGTAAAAGCCATAAACAGGTCCCTCATACGTTTCTTTTCAATATGGCTGAGCGCGGCAGCATCTCGGCGATGATGTAATCGAAGCGAAAAAAAAACGTACAAAAAGAACCTAGTACCCCACCTATTGACAAGGTAAATGAAAATTAAGACCTAGGTAAGGTAAAAAGTACTCGAATTAGAAAATACCGAAGTAAGGTAAAAGGTACAAAAAATATGTATCTAGGTATGTACCTAGGTACTTCCAAACACTGAAATTAACATTTATTTTACTCAAAGGACGACTAACATACATTTGGACATCATCTGCGAACATGTGGACATTACAATTACATAACAAGTCAGGAAGGTAATTTACAAATAAGGAAAAAAGAAGTGGAACAAGAACTGAACCTTGGGGAACACCACGTTTAAGATACCGTATGGATGAGGTTTCGGACTCCGAATATAAATAGGATTTTATTAATTTAATGGCAGTATCAGTAAAATTATAAAAGTTGACTAGCTTGGTAACTAAGATTTCGTGATCAACCGTGTCAAATGCTTTGCTGAAGTCAGAAAGTGTCAGAAAGGTCACATTGCCATCATTTATTTGTTATACTCTGTACCGAAGGTACATAGAGTATATTAAGTTTGTGCAAAAGTATGTAACAGGGAGAAGGAATCGTTTCCGACCCTATAAAGTATATATATTCTTGATCAGCATCAACAGCCGAGTCGATATAGCCATGTCCGTCTGTCCGAAGAGATAGAGGTTTGACATGTATGGGACATATATTTCTTATACTTGCAGGCAGATCAAGTTTATTTTCAATTTTTGCCACGCCCCCTCCCGCCCCCGCAATTTGGAAAAACTTCATATCTCCTACAGTTTTGGAGATAGATCGTTCATTCCTTCTAGAGATACCTTGTAAACAAAATTATTTATCGATTTGCTGAAGGAATGATAAAGATCGGATGAACGATACTCAAGTTATGGGAAAAAAACGTTCAGTTAATACCACCCACCCCCCCCACCAACAACCACAGCAACATACCCTAACCGTTCAACACAGGCAATCTTAGTGCGAGAGAGAAAGAGAGAGAGAGAGAGAGAAACTTAGAGAGCGCACCGCGTTGTGCGTGGGGTGTTAACTGGCCGTTTGACTCCTGAGCAAATGCGAGTGTAAGGGTACAGAGTATGTTATAGTCGGGCTTGACCGACTTTCTTTCTTGGTTTCTAATGTCCTCAGTGATGTTCAGTATTGCCGTGGTGCAGCTTCTATGTTCTCTATAACCAGACTGTTTATTACTATATAATGAGTTATCTGTTAGGAAACTGCTTATTTGTTGTGCCATCAATTGTTCCACAACTTTGGACAAAAACGGTAATATCGATATGGGCCTATATTCACTGTTCCCTTTTGGGATTGGGATTATTTTAGCTAATTTCCATAAGTTTGGAAATGTCGATGTAGTGAGCACTGTGTTGCATATATGGGTAATATGGGGAAGGATTTGTGGAGGAATAATTTTGAGAAATTTGGGATTCATATCATCAATACCATATTATTTCGTCAGTTTTATGAGGGTTGAAATCATACTTCAAGAAAATCCAGTCGTGTTTAGGAAATACTGGCACCGAAGCCTGGTCATATAATAAAATCTTGTCTGTTGCATTCCCAAAAAATACGTCCAGCAAAGTATTTGTTGCGTTTGAGAAATGCGTGGGTGCAGACGTGTTAACCAACTCCAAGCCCAATGAAGCCATTGATTGCTAGAAATCTCTAGAAGGTACGAACAATCTGTCATCAAAACTGTGGGAGTTATAACGTTTTTTCCAAATTGCGGGGGCGGGAGGCGTGGCAAAAATTGACAATAAACTTGATCTGCCTGCAAGTATAAGAAATATATATATACATGTCAAAACTCTATCTCTTACCATCTCTGTGATCTGTGCGTTCATACAGACGGACGGACAGACAGACAGACGGACAGACTTTTGCAACGAAATTGCAAACTTATACGTTTCGCTTTACAACTGGCACCCAATGCCAGTAACTTTGCACAAAGTACTTATTCATGGTCCGGAAGTAATAAAACGTTTTTTTGATGCCAATTGGACAAATGTCCGAAGAGGCGCAAGAATCCATGCACAGAGTTCAGAAAATTTGAATTAGAGAAGAATAAAAACCAATGAAGACCTGCTGCACAGTCATCTGGTAAACTCAGACCATAACATCATTATGACCACGATATTATTACAGAACAACAACTATTAGCTCTGAAGTTTTGAAGCTGTTAAAGCCACCAAATATTCAGGCAATAGATGAAGAACAGTTTGAAACCAATGATAATGACTCACTTTCTGATAGCTCTGACGATCTTTAGATTCAATATATTATGTAATATACATCAGATGTTATATTTTTTCTGCATTACGACTTGTTTCTAGTAAATTTCCATTATGTTCATCACAATTCTCCATTAAGTTTAATTTTGTACCGCTAGATTGGCGAATTCGAATTGAAAATTGGCTACGAATTTGCGAACAAATTATTTTTGTATATGTATATAGGAGAGAGGAGAGAAGAGCAAAGCGGCAGTACTTAAATCAAGCTGCAAAAAGCAACAGTAAAGGTGCCTGCATGAGGCAAGCCCACCCCGGGAAGTAATACCTAACAGATATACAGCGGGTGTGGTGGCGAGCAGTAGTGTGGCGATGTGTTTAGCACTTAGGCGTAGACGCTATCTACGAATCGTGTATGCGGATGGCCCTGGCTATCAGTAGCTTTCGAAGATTCACATCGCTCATGCCGTATCTATAAAAAAAAAACACACCCACGCGCACCATCACACACGCCCTAGCTGCCTGCAGTAGGCACAGTGCTCCATCCGCTCCCACAAGCTAAATTGTTTCGTGTATAACTTGGCTGTTTTTGCTCGGATCTTATTGTACTTTTCAGAGGCCTAGGACAATATATATCTGTGGCAATAAGGAACAACAGCACCTTACAACAGAATTGCGATTTTTACTTTCAGTCAAAAAAAAATGGCACATCTGAGATGTGCTTTTATTAAAAATGGAGAATGGAGAAGATAGAACAGATTCTGCCATGAAATGAAGGGAAGTATTTGTTGAACAAAAATGTATTCATTATTTTGGTAACTATTACTACGTTTATACGCCAGCTATTTGCAAATAGAAATTATTTGTTAATAACTAACTCACTGTTTATACGCTAAATACCATACGTAAATAAATGTATGTTTTAGTGCTGCCTGATTGCCATCAAGCAGTTTCATGGCCTTATTTTCATTCATTAGTTCAAGAAGTACCTTGGTATTCGCCTTGGTCTAATTGCAACGATTATTTTCAGGTTTTATTTTAAACATTTTCCCTTTCTCCTTCGACTGCAGTCGATATGAATGTCAATTACAATATAGCAGTGCTACCATATAATTGAAAACAGCAAAAAAATCACTGAATGGCAACGCCTAACACGCTATTTGCAAATAAGTCAGTAAAACAGGGCATCCACATACGAATTTGTTCGACGAGAATTCATTTGCCCACTAAAGGCCTGTATCCAGCACTGCGGAAAATTCCTGCCAGGAATTTGCTAGTTATTTCTTGTGTGTGTGGAACATAACTAAAACAGGGTGACCATCCACCAAAAAGGTGCATGGTCACTCTGATCAGTCAGCTGTTAAGCACTTAATTATTTGAATTTAAATAAATTTAAAAAAAAAATATAATTTTCAGAGGAAGTAGGTGCTACTTTATACTAGGGGATGATAAGCCGAGGGCTAAGAATGACACTTTGCAGTGTGGCCCGGATGGCGCACAATTATGTGCACAACTTTATAGTGTCATTCCAATCTCCAGAGTAGTATGACATCTCGGTTGGCCGCCAATCAAATGAAGTCTTTCATGGTCACAATACAAGATTGCCTAAATACATTTGCATTAAAATTAAGGATTTTGTCAACTCAGTGGCCAGATCAGTACCTTGGCTTTGGTCTATGGCCGAACCGCTGGAACATAGCCGTTAATCGTTCAAAGAGTCAACATGATCGCTATGAGATCCCGAAAAGTTGCTCGAGTGCGATTCCTAGGATCAAAAGGATACCGGTTAAATACCTTGGCGTATCTCTGGACCGCCGCTTGACCAGTCTATGCGTCTCGGGCAGTAGCTACGGCTGCAGGTATGACATTGAAGCTCAATTGGCTTCTCAAGCTTCGTAGTGGTGGATCTGGGGGATCCCTTTATGGGGTACGGCATGCTCCACTACCCTCAAGAACCTAGAATCTTCTATGTGAGGTCCCTGATATGAGAGACATACAACTATATACCGCGATTTGGACGCTTTGCCATTACGCGCCCCAAAATAATATGCACACCAGCAGGTTTATTTGTTTGTTGTGTTATTATTATGTATCATGACCGACTGGTGGCCCACTCCCATAGACTTGCCTCTGATCTGGCGTCAAACAGGGTCAGAAGTCGTCTCAACCTACGACATCCTATCGACCTTTGTGTCCATGGAGGGCATCTCTCGGGCCGCCTCACCAATTTGGCATAAGTGTCCCCTTGGCACCATCCCCTACCAATCTTTGCACACTGCTGGTTCCCCAGCAAGATGACAGCTCATAACAAAAACATAAAAGCATTCCCCCCAAATTTTCGCTCATCACGTCCAAAATAATTGTAACCAATATATTCCTGAGCTGTGTATCAGCTGTTCTCTCGATCCACACGCGCTATCGATAGGCCAACTATCGATAAGAAACTGTGGGTTTCGTTCATGTTGCTGGATACTCAAGCAACGAAAAGGTAAACTAAAAATTCCTGGCACAGTTTTTTTTATATGAAGTTTGCCAGGAATTTTTAGTTTCCGCGGTGCTGGATACCCGGCTTAACCAGGCGAACATTTCTGACAAACATCATTTGCTTGAAAATCTAAACGAGCAAACATGAAAATATTACAGCGAAAACTAACACAATCATGGCCTAAATGGCGATACAAATTATCTTAAAGCATTATTTTATCATTCAATAAATTCCAGCCTCAATTCGTTGCTCATTTGGGCACGTGTTCACTCTACAAATATTTTTGACAAATGATGTTCGTGCACTTGTTCCCATCCATTGACGAACATGTTCGCACGAACACACGCAAGATAGAAGCGTTTCTATTCTCTGCGAACAAAAAGTCGAATACAAAAATCTGTCACGAACACCTCCACTAACGACGAACATTTCGTCGAGCACAACAAATTCGTGTGTGGATGCCGTGCTTTATCAGTAATTGTTTTCGGGACTTTGCTATTTGCAAATAACGAATTAACTCAGCGTTTATACGCAATAATTTGTCACTCACTAAATTGTTATTTGCAATAAAGACGTGCGTATAAACGTAGTATCTGATAACAATGATGGTGAAATCACATGGTTCCATAGTACCCCTAAATCCAGGGTGTCCCATTGTATATGCGACAGATTGTAGCCAGGTGGTATGCCCGGCTGTATTGTAGCGGTGACCTTCAGTTACTGGTCCGCCTCAGAAGATAACTGTGAACTTGCCATAGTAAGGGACTTTGTCAGGGGCAACCTTTCATTTCCCTATATTGGTTTTTATGGTTTTTTATTGACTGTGAGAAAACGCTGTGATACGGACAAGAAAAAACAGCACAAGTTGAAATGTGATACACTATATTGAGTACACAGACATGGAAAAACGGCACAACTTTTGATGTGTTCGTCTGTATCATAAAACTAAATATGGAAAAACAGCACTAAAGCTGTTTTGGTCTGTAAGTCCAAATATACAAATACAATCTGTATGAAAATTTTAATTTCCGATCACTTTTTTCACAGAATCATTTAAAGTTAGTAATTGCTCTCCTGAAAAGTAGGACACAAACACACTTGTGCTTTTATTTCTTATTGCCACAGAATGTACGGCTATCAAAATTGGTTTATTGTTTGGGTACTGATAACCGGTTATGTTTATAAAGGTTACAGGGTTACGGCTATAAGAAAACATTTGTTTTTCTAAATATATAAGAAAAGTTAAGATAGCCGAGTGCTGATTTCAAACGGATGCAGGCCATAAGTGAGCATAACAGATTGACTCCCGATCGTCGTATTGAACGCTTGAGTGTGTTTAATCAGCGCCTGCAGTCCTCGAAGCAGAGCACCGATATGCTGAAGTCGTGGAATATTGAAATTGAAAAAAACAAATGTAGTATAAGTAACAAAATGAAGAACATCTTTCGCTAGCGGATCAACTGCATTTTGTACGCACCTGCAATCGCATACGAAATGTATATCAACAAATAAATGATTTATAAAAAGTAAACAAAAAAATAATAAATTAAATGCCAAGAAGCTTTAAACTGTGTTGCAGTCGTCGAAGCAGAGCACCGATATGCTGAAGTCGTGGAATATAGAGCTTGAGAATCGTCGCATTGAACGCTCGAGTGTGTTTAATCAGCGCCTGCAGTCCTCGAAGCAGAGCACCGATATGCTGAAGTCGTAGAATATTGAAATTGAAAAAAATGGTAATATAAGTAACAAAATGAAGAATATCTTTCGCTGGCGGATCAACTGAATTTTGCACGCACCTGCAATCGCATACGAAATGTATATCAACAAATAAATAATATATAAAAAGTAAACAAAAGAATAATAAATTAAATGCCAAGAAGCTTTAAACTGTGTTGCTTCCTCAGCAGCCGAAACAATAATGAGAACGCTGTCCAAATAGTTGAATTGTCCGTGTGGGATTTACGAGACTTTTTCACCCTAAGCGGACCAAGTGTATGACGAATGTCTAATAATCAAAAAAAGAATCAACAAAGACAAATTATAGAAAAAAAAAAATATTAAATTAAAAGCTAAGAAGCTTTTAGATGTGGTGCTTGAACAGCTACCAAATCAATACTGAGGACTGCTTTAAAGTCATTTGGCATTTGTCAAGTCGAGGCCTACTGAGGGCTAAAAAAAAATTTTAATTTTAACGAACGGAATGTTCAATCTTATGCAGAGAGTCCGAAAAGTGGGCTTTCTTTCAGAAAGGTCGAGAAGGTAAATCGAAATTTAGGGCCAATGAATGCAAAACTTCTGGATGCGATAAAGTCATAGAATTTATGCTAAATAATACAAAGCACAGAATGATTAATGAACACCCATTGCGATGTGTTATTTGAAGTAAACTAAAAAGGGAAAATTGTAGACAATATTAGAGAAAACTTTGATATACAGTAAAAATTACGAGATTTGCAAGATATTAGAGAGATGGCACAAAAGAATTAAAAAAAAGCTCAGGACTAAACGAGAATTACGTTAATTCGAGAAGGAAAAAAAACAGTTAAGTCAAAAAGCAGAGATTATGTGGTAATATAAAATTTCGATAGCATTTTAGGAGTTGGGGGAAAATGTATTACGAAATTCAAAGGACCATACCGAATTACGAAAGTTTTAGAAAACGATTGGTATGTGCATGACATAAGTTCCTTACAAAGGCATCTGGGCTTCACAGAATATTAAGTTTTGGTTCCAGGGAAGAATCCAGATAACAACATCAGCAACGAAAACGAAGACATGATTAAGAAATTAAGAACAGGAGAAACGAAAGAAAATCAGCAAATTAATGAGTTACAGCAGAATACAGATTTGAATGAAAATGTAAACTAATCAGATTTGGATGAAAATGTGAGCGATATAGATATGGATCAAAATGTGGAAGACCCGGATGGGGACGGAAATGTAAGCGATACCGATTTTGATGAGGAAACATACGTATAATCAAAGATTCATAGATATTATAGATGACGCATGTGAAAGAAAAAACGATTGTTCTTCGGAGCTGACATTGAATCCTAGAAAAACAAGAAAGAAAGTCGGTCAAGCCCGACTATAACATACTCTGTACCCTTACACTCGCATTTGCTCACGAGTCAAACGGCCAGTTAACACCCCCGCCACCCATAACCACAACGTTCAGTTCAAGAGAAGCACTCTTAGTAGAGAGAGAGAGAGAGAGAGAGAGAACCTATTCGAGCGCACAACGCGGTGCGCTCACAAAGTTTCTCTTTCTCTCTCTCTCTCTCTCTCTACTAAGATTGCCTGTGTTGAACGGTTATGGTATGTTGCTGTGGTTATGGGTGGGGGGGTGGGAGGTGTTAACTGGCCGTTTTTTGCTCATAACTTGAGTATCGTTCATCCGATCTTTATCATTCCTTCAGCAAATCGATAAATAATTTTGATTACTAGATATCTAGACGGTACAAACCATCTATCATCAAAACTGTGGAAGATACACGTATTTTCCAAATTTCAGGGCGGGAGGGTGCGTATCAAAAATTGAAAATAAACTTGATCTGCCTGCAAGTATAAGAAATATATGTCCCATACATGTCAAACCTCTATCTCTTACCATCTCTGAGGTCTCTTCGTTCATACGGGCGGACGAGCAGGCGGACATGGCTATATCGACTCGGCTGTTAATGCTGATCAAGAATATATATACTGTAGCGAATTTTGTGTCCACTGGGACGTCGCCGTGATGGTCAGCCGAGCGGTTTACTGATTTTTAGGGGGTGGTAGGGCAAAAACTCTCGCCGGTAGCACTCCGGGCACTCTTAGCGATTTAGCAAGGAGGAAGAAGTACACAGCCAATCAGAATCAGTTAACAATTTATTTATTTGCAGTCTTAACAATTGGACAATTCGGTTAAACACGTTTGTCCATTACCAGAGGAAAAACTAGAGAGAGAGGTTAAAGCGATAGACAAATCGTCATCGCCTGTCTTCGTTGATCGATAACGATCAGTGACGCCGCCCTGAGTACCGAATCCGGTTCCAGGGATCTGGTTCCCAGTGTAGGAGGCGGTTTGAGGTTTTAACCTTGAGTGTTTATTAAGAGCGCAATGCCCCAGTATTTATACCAATCTGTTTACATTGATTCTTATCGACTAGGTATGCTTACATGTGTTAGAAGAGATCTTAATGCTAATCTTATGCTAGGCTTAATTACGGTTCTTAGGAATATATCTTACTTGCTTTTACTTACATGGGCCAAAGCTTAGATAAGAAGTTTGGCTTTAGAGTAGAGCTTTTGGCTTGAAGCTTTTAAGCTTGAGCTTTGATAATGAAGCTTTGTTAGTTAAATAGTGAGCTTTGTTCTAATGCATAGTGGCTGCCATAATTTATCCTACACCAGAGTCAGATCCTAGGTTCGCTATAATACTTTATAGGGTCGGAAACGATTCCATCTCCCTGTTACATACTTTTGCACAAACTTAATATGCTCTATGTATCTTCGGTACAGAGTATAAATAGCCGTAGATTGGAGAAACGTTGGTCGACTTTTGTTATTCATCAAATATTGACTTGTCAAAAATTAGTAGTAATTAAGGTAATATTTTAAACAATTTTTTTAACATTTGTACTCTCAGAAAGATTTTAGATGGCAATAAAATATGCGAATATGAATATGAATATGAATATGAATATGAATATGAATATGAATATGAATATGAATATGAATATGAATATGAATATGAATATGAATATGAATATGAATATGAATATGAATATGAATATGAATATGAATATGAATATGAATATGAATATGAATATGAATATGAATATGAATATGAATATGAATATGAATATGAATATGAATATGAATATGAATATGAATATGAATATGAATATGAATATGAATATGAATATGAATATGAATATGAATATGAATATGAATTTGAATTTGAATTTGAATTTGAATTTGAATTTGAATTTGAATTTGAATTTGAATTTGAATTTGAATTTGAATTTGAATTTGAATTTGAATATGGATATGAATATGGATATTCAGAGACTAGAAGAGCTAGAGCAACCAAATTTGAAATGTAGACTCCAATTGTCTGCACGCAGATCAAGTTTATTTCAAATTTTTGCCACGCCCACCCCCGCCTCCACAATAAAAATTTTTGAATAACTACCACAATTTTTCAAATATCGATCTCAAATTTAAAACTTACATTTATATTCGCTACGTCTATAAGCCCTGAAATTTTCATCCAGATAGGATGATATATAGCCGAGCTAAAAAATGTTGCATACTTTTCGGCTGTCCCACCTCAGGCAACCAGGGAGGCTATTAAACATTTCTTTCCATGAGTAACGGGTTTATCGAAGTCGGTTAGAGCCGACTTTAACTTACGCTCTCGTTTTAATCTTGGAGTAAGTCCGGCATGAGCTTGAAAATTCAATCTCGATTTACAGGATATTCGACACAATTCAAGCTTTCAGGGAATGGCCCGAGCCTTTCGAACTTGAATCGTTCCAAATGTGCTTACTTCAATCCTCTTTGAGATCACATGTTCATAATAAAGAGAGAGAGAGCGACAAAATTTAAGTAACATTTTTTATTTGAGAGCGAGAGCGACAAAGTTTAAGTAGCATTTTCGACATGCGGCAACAAGCGATGGCGATGGTCGTGAGCGATGAGATGCCATTCCATTCGTGTTCAGTGCGTATGGTCGTGGGTCCGAATCCCCGTTGAGCCCAATAAATTAAAAAATTTCTTTGTTTTTCAGAAGTATTACATAAACCAAAATTTGTGTGGGTCTTGAAGTGTTATAAGGATGTCCTATGGAATATGGCGGAGAGGACGAAGAGAGGTATCTTTCCTGGAATCAAATCAATATTACAAATCGAGCTCAAAAACAATCTCGAACATGCTTAAAATGATCCTGGATTGAGATTAAATTGTTCTCGAATTTTTTGCTTAATTCAATCTATTGTAAGTTTACCACGTGATAAATGTAATCCTTTTTAGGATCAAAAATGTCGGATCACCTCAATCCTTTTTCGGAACGGGTCAATAATATCCGGGACTACGTTGTTTTCATTACCGATTGGGAATGATTTGATCCCGTATGGATTGATTTTTTTTTTAGAGTAGGTGTATACCGTACCCAGATCAAGTTTGTTTCAGATTTTTCAAATATCCCCCCCTCCCCCCTTAAGCCACAAAAAACTGTCACAGCCGCAATTTTAAAGTTAGATCATCGTGGTTTAATATATAGTATCCTAGGCCTTATATCTAACTACTTTCAAACGGAAAATAAGATCCGAGCCAAAACACCAAAGTGTAAAACACCAACACGAAACAATTTTGCTTCTTGGAGCGGTGGGCGGCCACTGTATGCAGGCAGCAGCCCAGTCGGACTTGTATGCATGCCAGAAGTACATATTTCATGCCTACTTCTCACGTCAGTAGGCATAAGAAACCTGAAAGTTCCCATTCGCTTTTGTTAAGCAACGCCGTAAAACTCAGGGGTTGTTGTTGTAACCGTTAACCGATTGGGTGACGTCATGCGGCAGCCTTTGGGTTCTGCTCTTCTCTCTACAAACTCAGTACTTCAGATGTACCAACTTTGTATATCGTAGGTAGGAAGAGATGAAACGTTGGCTGAGGAACCCCCGACTTTTGTATGAGATGTCACCACATAATTAAATAAAATAGATTTGAGCTTATAAGCAAACTTTTTAAATATTTAAACCAACAACAATTTTTGTTTACTTCTATTATTATTATTTAATGTTCGCCATGGTGCCTTTCACGTTGGCGTTCGTTGCTGATGTTAGCGAGGATAGTTAGCGATTTGGCCTTCAAATGTGTAGTTGCTTGTTGTTTTTAAACAATTGACCTGTTTTAAGTAAAAATTCATTAAAAGAATTTTGGTAAATGAATGATAATTGTTTGGTCACCCAACCAACAGAGCAGCAGCAGCATTAATATTAAAATTAAAAATCTACAATTATGTAACTCTGTGTAAGCAAAGGCGCAAATAACGTAACTTCCTCTCACCTACTGTGTTTTGATAATGCGCTCTTTCCCTCTCTTGCTCTGTTAAAATCTTCTAATTTGCTTGCCCTTGGCCTTCAGCTCAAGTGCATAAGTCAGTCTTGATTTTGATCTGCTAGGCATCAGTTGTTCTGACTCGCCTCAACATCTCGGTTCATTTCGTTGTAACGGCACGGATCATTTCGGATTCGCCTGCCTATTATTAATTAAACAATTGTAATCTCTTAAGCACGGCCAAGTCGGGCCGCCTGCTTAATATTCGTTTCATCTTACATCGGCCCTGTGCGGCAAATAAATCAACATTTTATATTGAAAAAACACAATTTGGTGTTAAAATTATTTGGACAAAATTTCTCGCATTTAAATAGCTATTGAAAAAGCTCAATAGCTCAACATTTGGTGACCCCGACGTGATAAAAACAATAAACAAATATAAAATTTATCATCGTTTTAAACATTTAAAAAATTGCCATACAAATCGCGCGTCAATTCGGGCGCAAATCGCATGCACACACACACACTTAAGCAAAAACACCGTTGGTCGCTGCTTGTGTGAACCGTTGCATTTTCGTCTTGTGTTCTTTGCGTTCGTTGCTTAGAACAGTTGGAAATCGATCGCGGTGTTATTTCGTCATTTTTGCATTTGCTCTTGTCGCACCCAATTCGTGGTCCCGCAACTGCGTTTTGATTGTCTGCAATTCGGCAGTGACTCTTAAACCTTTTGTGAAAACTGTGCGAGCATCCCAAACTGTGTAATCAAACTGTAGTGCGTGCAAAACCTTGAGCTCGTCTGTGACTTTCAAACGGTGGCGGAATTTCGCGCATATAAAACTGTAAGCTACTTCAGTTTGAGTGTCTCTTGTGTGGCTCAGTGCATCTAAAATTGTATGCAGAGTATTCCTGCCAACAAAATGGGAAACGACAGCGCAGCTACAGCCGTGCCTGCCGACCAGAGCGCGGTTTTCTTTAAACGCAAGGCAGAAGCTATTGGGAGCCATGTGCAGAAAATCGGTCAAGCTGTTGGTCAAGACAAGATAGGCGCTCTCAGTGAAGAGGAATTAGTTGTGCGGTTGAAATCCCTTGAGAACGCTCGAGAATCATTTAACCAAGCACATAACCGCTTGGAGGAGCTTGATTTCGATGAGATCGGCAGTGATTTGAGGGAGAGTTTTGATGAGACCGCCGTTCTATTAGAAACTCGATTGCGCCGTGAAATAAAAAAGCGTTTGGTTGCCGATCCTCATTCTTCAACAATGCGCAATGAATCTACTGGAGAGGCTCCCACTGTCATTGTCCAGAAACGACCTCGTCTACCTGAGCTTAAACTACCCGAATTTAGTGGTGGTTACACCAAGTATGCGGACTTCAATTCAATGTTTTCTGCAATCATCGACAAGGGTCCTGATATATCGAATGTAGAAAAGCTGCAGCATTTGCGGTCATCTCTAAAGGGATCTGCATTAGAAACAATTTCGTCGCTGACTCTTACGGATGATAACTATCCTATAGCTACAGACTTGCTGAATAAACGCTTTAATAACAAACGTCTTATATTCCAGGCACACGTCACTGAGATTTTGGGTTTGGAACGGGTCGATTCGCCATCAGCTGTGAAACTTCGAGCACTATCAGACACCGTCAACGCCAACATCCGCGCATTAAAGGGCATGGGCACTGTGGAGCAGATTGCTGGGTGCATCATCGTGCATAGTCTTCTGCAGAAGGTGGATAGTGTAACACAGACCAGATGGGAAGAGACAATGTCGTTGGATGCCATACCTACATGCGAGCAATTCACAACATTCTTGGAGCAGCGATGTCAGAAGCTGGAAAATGTGGAACATGCTATGGCAACATATGCGCCTAGCCCTCAGGTGGGAAAGAGTAGCAAAGCATCTAACAATTGTAGAAAATCCCTTGTCGCTACTAACTCTAAAGCAAATGGCTGCATTTTCTGTGACTCTTCGGGTCATTTCATATACAATTGTTCTCGATTCGGTAACTTATCACCCCAGTTGCGCCTCCGAGAAGCCAAAAAGTTGTCCCTTTGCATCAACTGCCTCAAAAAGGGCCATTAAATGAAAGCATGTAGCTCTGGATCGTGCCGATTGTGTGGTGTCAAGCATCACACCTTGCTTCATTTTGACTCTCAGGCCGGGGCCTCCCAATCACAAATCGCCCAATCTGCTTCACACAATGCACAAGTTGCCCAAGCATCATCATCATTTGTCGCCTAGAATCTCAGTCCTGACGTTGTGCTCCTGACAACTGCTGTTATTAACGTAAGGAATCGCTCTGGTACTTTGGTTCCCTGCCGCGCCCTGCTGGACTCTGGATCGCAGGTGCACATCATCACATCTCGTTTAGCTCATCAGTTACAACTTTGGAGAACCAAAGCTTTCGCCTCTATCTCTGGTTTAGGAGATTCAAGTTTCGCCTCAGAGGGTTATTCGGTTAACCTAAAGCTGCATTCACAAACTTCCGATTATTCCACTAGCATCGTTGCATTTGTCGCTCCTTCCATTACTGAAAATCAGCCTAACTACTCAGTGGATATTGATCGATGGAATATACCCTCAAATATAAGATTGGCTGATCCTGCGTTCAACAGGTCTCAACAAATTGACATGCTCATTGGCGCTGGCCTCTTTTTTGTACTCCTCTGCGTTGGCCAGATTAAATTGGATCCTGGTCTTCCCCTTCTCCACAAAACTCAACTTGGATGGATTGTCACTGGAGGCGGTGCTCATTCGCGCAGAGCAGCTGCACTCACCACTCAATTATTGCCATCCTCAGAAACTGATTCAGACTCTAAGGTTGATGAAATAGTGCGGCGTTTCTGGGAAGTGGAAAGCTGTTGTGATTCTGTCAGCAAGTGCACCAAGGAGGAGCTTGATTGTGAAGCCCATTTTATTGAAAACTTTTCTCGATTGTCCAATGGCGAATATTCAGTTAGACTGCCGGTAAAACAAAGCGTAGGTCTACTTGGAGACTCCTATCAGCAGGCCTACCGACGTTTTCTTAACTTGGAGCGCAAACTAGATCGCAACCCACAGCTCAAAAGCCAGTATGCAGCTTTCATTAAAGAGTATTTAGCGTTGAACCACATGTCTCTCGTTGACTCAAGCTCGCTGAGCCTATGCAAGTATTTTCTGCCTCATCATTGCGTATTCAAGGAGGACAGTACAACAACTCAGCTTAGAGTTGTTTTTTATGGCTCTGCAGTTTCGAGCTCTGGTTACTCGTTGAATGAGGTGTTAATGGCTGGCCCTACTATACAGTCCAAACTATTCAACACACTGTTGCAGTTTCGAACCTTTTTGATCGCTCTCACTGGAGATATTGGGAAAATGTATAGGTGTGTAAGGATGGCAGAACCGGATAGCTATTTTCAGTGTATACTATGGCGCGATTCTTCTTCTAAAGATGTGCAAGTATATAAACTCGACACTGTCACTTATGGCACGAAGCCAGCCTCTTTCCTAGCTATTCGGGCCATGCATCAGTTGGCGATGGATGAGAAAGAGACGTTTCCCATTGGAGCGGAAATACTGTTGCGTCATTTCTACGTAGACGATCTAATCTCGGGGAGCAACTCAGCCCAAGAAGTTCTCGAAATCATGCGCCAAACAACCGAGCTGTTGAAAAAGGGAAATTTCAAGTTACGAAAGTGGTGCTCGAATGATGATGCCGTACTCCAGCAAATTCCGGAAGAGGACAAGGAAACATTTCTAAAATTCGATGATGGAAGCGACATCACTAAAACGCTTGGTTTGGCCTGGGATCCGTCCTCAGACAAGCTTCTATTCTCATTTTCATCAATGTACATGCCTAAAAAACCAACCAAGCGATCAGTCCTCTCTTCGATCGCTCGATTCTATGATCCGCTTGGTCTCATTGGTCCCGTGATAGCCAAGGCCAAGATCTTTTTGCAGAACATTTGGAGGGAAAAACTAAATTGGGACGAAAGTCTTCCAGCATCCCTGAATTCTACTTGGCTTACTTTGTGCGCTGATATTAGTCGTGAGTCACAATTTGAAGTAAATCGATTGGCCATCATTCCTCAAGGTGTTATAGAAGTCCATGGCTTCAGCGATGCCAGTATAGACGCCTACGGTGGATGCATCTACGTCGTATCTATGGCAGAGGGGAAGCGTGAAGTGCATCTTTTATGCGCTAAGTCTCGAGTGGCGCCCCTAAGGACTATGACAGTACCCAAACTGGAGCTTTGCGGTGCTGTAATCCTCTCTCAACTGATTCGGGAAATAGCTAAAATGAACCTATTCTCATGTCCATTCTACTGTTGGTCAGATTCTGCCGTTGTTTTGGCTTGGATTCGTGATGAACCTTCTCGATTTCAAATATTCACTGCTAATCGAATTTCTTTAATCCAGGAACTGACAACTGGTATGGAATGGCGCCACGTTCCTACAGCCTTCAACCCTGCCGACATTCTTTCTCGAGGGGCGCTTCCCAGTGAACTCATAAATTCATCGCTCTGGATTCATGGCCCCGATTTTTTGGCCAATGGGAAAAGTGAGTGGCCATCGTCAAGTCTTGCCCAGCAGCCGCTTCCTGAATTGCGAAAGAAGGTCCTCGTTGGAGTCACTGGACGCGTTGATCTTATCCATGGTTGCAAATTTGCCAATTGCTTCGAGAAATTGAGAAGAGTCTTTGCCTATATCTACAAATTTCGACATCGCATTAGGCATCCCAATCTCACAATTGATTGCTTGCGTATGGGCATTCAAATGCTTTTACGTTCCGTCCAGATGGCTCACCTTTGGGATGACTATAGCGCTCTGCAAGGTGGTAAGCAGGTCAAGCCATCCAGCTCCATGGCCTCTTTGTCGCCATTTATTGATAATTTTGGACTCGTGCGTGTTGGTGGCCGCTTGAAGAATTCATCTCTAGACTTCAAGGCACAGCATCCAATCATATTGCCAAGGCGTCATCCAGTTACGAGAGCAATTATAATGTATTTTCACAAACGCAACTTACATGCTGGACCACGGTCGCTATTGGCGCAGATCCGACTGCAATACTGGCCCATTGGGGGTCGCAAAACCGTCGCAAGTGCTGCAAGCAAGTGCATCACCTGCTTTCGAGCAAAGCCAATCTTTGCTGAAACCATCATGGCAGCCCTGCCAGAGGATCGTGTGAGCGGCTCACACACGTTTATGGTCACTGGAGTGGATTTCTGTGGGCCATTCTATTTCAAGAGTGAAATTCGATGCCGGGCCCCTCAGAAGTGCTACGTTTGCATTTTCATTTGCTTCGCAACAAAGGCAGTGCATCTCGAGCTAGTCCCTGACTTATCTACAGCAGCTTTTCTGAATGCTTTGAGAAGATTCGTGCTGCCTCGTTGCAAGCCTGCTCGTATTTGGTCAGACAATGCTACCAATTTCGTGGGAGCCAGAAATGAGATGGCTGAACTCAAGCGTCTTTTCCTAAGCGATGCCCATCTCAATGCTGTCCAGGAGTTTTGCCTTGCTGATGACATCGAATGGCGATTCATACCACCTCGATCTCCACACTTCGGTGGACTTTGGGAGGCAGCAGTAAAGACGGCTAAGCATCATTTCTATCGGTCGGTCGGACCATCTCTTCTTCCATTCGATGAATTGCGCACGCTAATCTGCCACATTGGGGCAATCATTAATTCAAGACCTCTTGTTCCAATTTCAGAGCATCCAGCCTATCTTGATGTGTTGACGCCAGCGCACTTCCTAACCACCGTGCCGCTGGCGCTGTTTCCTGAACCTGATGTAACAAAGCTGAACTTCAACAGGCTGGATCGGTGGCAACGAATGACGTACTATCAGCAGATATTTTGGGCACGTTGGCGTGAAGAGTATTTGACGCTTCTTCAGCAGCGTTCTAAATGGCGAACACCTCAACCTGGGGTGTGCGTCAATGATGTTGTCCTGGTCAAGGACGAAAACTTGCCTCCTCTTAAGTGGCCGCTAGCTCGAGTGGTCGAGCTCATCGTCGGAGCTGACAATGTGCCCCGGGTCGCGGTACTAAGGACTCCTACTGGACTTATAAGGAGAGCAGTGCGCAAGCTGTGCGTGCTGCCAAAGCAGGATGATGTTGAAAGCCCGTGTCTTCCAACGGGGGGAGAATGTTTGGTCACCCAACCAACAGAGCAGCAGCAGCATTAATATTAAAATTAAAAATCTACAATTATGTTACTCTGTGTAAGCAAAGGCGCAAATAACGTAACTTCCTCTCACCTACTGTGTTTTGATAATGCGCTCTTTCCCTCTCTTGCTCTGTTAAAATCTTCTGATTTGCTTGCCCTTGGCCTTCAGCTCAAGTGCATAAGTCAGTCTTGATTTTGATCTGCTAGGCATCAGTTGTTCTGACTCGCCTCAACATCTCGGTTCATTTCGTTGTAACGGCACGGATCATTTCAGATTCGCCTGCCTATTATTAATTAAACAATTGTAATCTCTTAAGCACGGCCAAGTCGGGCCGCCTGCTTAATATTCGTTTCATCTTACATCGGCCCTGTGCGGCAAATAAATCAACATTTTATATTGAAAAAACACAATTTGGTGTTAAAATTATTTGGACAAAATTTCTCGCATTTAAATAGCTATTGAAAAAGCTCAATAGCTCAACAATAATAATAATAGATAAATGCTATAAAATCCCTAGATGTAATTAAATTCGATACTCACCAAGAATATATTGCGCATTTGTAATTATAAAATTATTATTAATATTCACGGTCAACACATCTTTTTTGCGCAAAAGCCGAAATCGAACTAACTTCATAATTTTTTTCGTATTCTCTCTCTCGCTTGGTCAACGTTCATCAAGCGTTCGGGGCTAACTTCGATTTTCTACTACGTGTTCGATCTCCGCGAGAGAGACTTTGAACCGTTTCACGATATGCTGACTCTTAGCCTTACGAATAGCTGAGAAAACAACGTGTGAGTTTGCTATGGTAAAAAAAGGACTTATTTCATGCCAAAAAATAATGTAGTGACTATTTTCGTCAAATTTCATGCCACCAAATGTACTTAGTTTTGTAAACACATGCTGCAAAGTCCGACTGGGAGGCCGCGTGTGTGTGTGTGCGTTTGTGTATGTCTGTGTGTTTGAATGTGTGTCTCAATTGAACAGGGTATTTTGCAGTCGGGAAACTCGACTACAGCGCTCTTACTTGTTTATGTATAAAACAATTACAAAAGGCAACCAAATTCGACTTTTTCCAGTATATTGAAGGGTTGTAGGTGATTCTATATGATTTTCGTGTGCTGAACACGAATTTGTTTTCAGAAATGGTCCATCACCTCGGGATTTTTAGTAATTCGAGCTTACAGTTGCAAAAAATGCCTATTTTTACCCTTTTTAGACCCGTTTTGTGGGGAACCTATACTTTTGTTTTGATTTTTATACGCTTGCAAAGGGTATTATAATTTTGCCCAGAAGTTTGGAACGCATAGAAATATTCATTTCCGACCCCATAAACTATATATATTCTTGATCAGGGCGATGAGCTGAGTCGATTGAGCTTTGTCCGTCCGTCTGTCCGTCGGTCTGTTTCTATGCAAACTTGTCCCTCAGTTTTGTAGCTATCGAGCTGAAATTTTGCACAGGGCCTTCTTTTGACTGCACGCTGATAAAATGTGGGAACCGCCCGGATAGGATGACTACTTTTTGTAGCTGCCATAGGAACGATCGGTCGAAGAATCAATTTTACAACTTTCCTAGTAGGCTCAGCTTTTACTTTTCTAGTAAAATAAATGTATATGTGGCAGTCGAGTTTGAGCTACGAGACTGAAAGGAACTTATTTTTTTGTTTTTTTATGGGCTTAAATGGTTAAAACCAATATTGTGACCAATAAAATCAATCAAAATGCCACGAGTGTCTTCAATGCCAAAGGAGCAACGACGGCAGGCGTCCCGTGATAGAGCAAAATGCGTCTCGGATATCAACTCGAAATGCTAGTCGACTGGCCAATATTCACGAAGAAAATCTAGCATCTCGTCAAGTAGAGCGGGAGCGTGATGAAGACAAGAACTTGCAAGGGTATAAAAACTTCGGCACGGACGAAGTTAGCTTAGCCTTCTTGTTTTTGATATTATCGTAAATACCTACTTCTTTACTTCAAAATAAGCTATGCCAAACATTTGTACGATTTTTATACTATGTACCCAAGGTACACAGAGTATATTAAGATTGTGCAAAAGTATGGAACAGGGAGAGGAATCGTTTCCGACCCCATAAAGAATATATATTCTTGATCAGCATCAACAGCCGAGTCGATATAGCCATGTCCGTCTGTCTGTCTGTCCGTCTGTCCGTTCTTCCGTACGAACAAAGAGATCTCAGAGATGGTAAGAGATAGAGGTTTGACATGTATGGGACATATATTTCTTATACTTGCAGGCAGATCAAGTTTATTTTCAATGTTTGCAACTCACCCTCCCGCCCCCGCGGGATTCATCCGATCTTTATCATTCCTGCAGCAAATCGATAAATAATTTTGATTACTAGATATCTCTAGAAGGTACGAACCATCTATCATCAAAACTGTGGAAGATACACGTTTTTTCCTAATTGCGGGGGCGGGAGGGTGCGTGTCAAAAATTGAAAATAAATTTGATCTGCCTGCAAGTTTCAGAAATAACTTTATAGGGTCGGAAACGATTCCTTCTCCCTGTTACATACTTTTGCACAAACTTAATATACTCTATGTACCTTCGGTACAGGGTATAAAAACAAAAATTTAAAGAACCCCAAACAAAAAATTTTCCATTTACAAAATTGCAGTAAGGAAACCAAAACAAAACAAAAAACGAGCTTTCAAACAGATCTGAAGCTTGAGAAGCTTTCGGAGCTAAATGATCGGCGCACAGTGGTTAGCAGGCTAACTAAAATGAGTTGAAAAAATATTTCTCCACAGTGATTAGAAGTCAAAGTAAAAATAATTCAAAAATTTTAGCACAGTGGCTTGAGGCCTAACTAAAAAGAGTTCCAAAATTTTTTTTTCTCAACCACTTTTTCCTCAATAATATATGGATTGGACAATTATTTAAAATAAAATCAAACCTCACAAAGAACATTTTTATAAGTCTTACAAATGCCATAACAAAAATATACCAATTAGATCAATAACTGTATTAAAACATTTAGAAATATTATTTGAGAACTTATCAAAATTAGAGAAATATTAAGAGCAGACTATATATATATTCAATACACTACAGGAACTACAGGCGAATGATACTTTGTTAAATAAACATCGAATAATAGCATTCTTGCCTAAGCAACTAGAGAGCCCAGCCAGCTAAGAATTTAATCCTAAGGAAGAAGAAGCAGATTTAGGACTAGAAGAAGAAGAACAGCTACCCATTGATATCGAAAAAAAACCAAAGGGAAACAATATGCCACAAACACCTCTTGAATTTCTGAGCTCAGCCTCAAGGCTTGTTCACGATTTTGATGGAAAGGCTGAAAACTTACAAAGTTTTATTGACTCTCTTGAACTTTTAGATGACATTAAAGAACCACATGAAGCGACAGCTGTACGTTTCATTAAGACAAAATTAAAGGAGACTCGAGAATAAGCTTAAAAGCTTAAAGCTTAAAACTAATATTAAGGGAGAATCAGTAAGAGTTTTAGAAGCTAAGATGATGAACATGAGACAGAACGAAAAATCAGCTACTGCATATGCGCCAAAGCTTAAAAATTTAACAAAAGCACTCACTCGAGCATATATTCTAGACGAGCTAAAACCTGAAATAGCAACTAAATACGCTACTCAGACAGCTGTAAAAGCAATTACGCATAATTGCACAATAGAAAAAGTCAAAACAATAATGGAAGCGGGACAATTTAGTAACATGAATGAAGTTGTTTCTAAATTTGTCAGTAGTTGCACAGACGCAACTGGCCGAAACAACACAATCCTCTTTACGAGACAAGACTTCAATAACCCCAACAGGAAATATAATCAATGGCAGTACAACAATAATGGTCAAAGAAACTGGAACAACAAAAGTTATAACAGAAACAATGAAAATTACAGATACAACAATTATAACAACAACAGATATAACAACAATAATAACAATACCAGATATAACCAAAACAACGGATATGATAATAATAATATTAATAGAAACAATAATAACCCAAACAGAAATAACAATATAAGAGTTGCAACTGAAAACAATCAACAGGAAAACTCCGAACGTCCTCTGAATTCAAATTAAGTACACACTAAATATACTCCCTAAGTCTACACAACATAGTTTCATTTTCATAAACCTCAAAACAAAATTACTTAAATTTCTTCTCGACACAGGTGCAGATATCTGCTTGATAAAAGAGAGTAAGCTGATTAATCCAACAGAAATAAATACAGCAAAATACACTAGCTTAAATGGGATATGTCAGGAAAGTGTTCAATCAATAGGAGAAATTGCATTAAACTTAGAAATCGAAAACATTTCCATACAGCACAAGTTCCAAGTAGTCAAAGATGACTTTCCGATTCCATGTGAAGGAATAATTGGACTTGACTTCATTAAAACTTTTAATTGTGAACTTGATTATGCCCAAAATCAAAATCTATTCACACTACGACCCAACTATCTCCACCAAAATTTAACAATTCCCATAACAACAGGCTCACAAACAGGTATTTTCACATTCCCATCTAGGTACGAAGTTATTAGACCAATACAAATTAATAGTAGCGATGACGATCTTTTCATCCCGAACCAAGAAATTCAACCAGGTGTGTTCATTGCAAATACAATAGTCTCAAGAAATAGCTAATTTGTCAGATAAATTAACACGAATACGGTAGAAGTAAAAATTAACAAATCTAATATTCAAACTGAAAAGCTATCAGACTACGACATTTTCCAAATACCCACAAACAATAAGGCACATAAATCAAATGTGTTGGAAATGCTCAGTAAAAACTTCCCTGCTTTTGTTAAAGACCAACTACATAGCTTATTAATTTCTACAAGCAAAAACTGCGACTAAAAGACTAAACTCCAGTATATATGAAGAACTAAAGGATAGCACATAGTCAAAAAGAAGAAATAAGTAGGCAGGTGGACAAACTGATCAATGATGACATAATTGAACCATCAATGTCTGAGTTCAATAGCCCAATTCTTTTAGTACCAAAGAAGTCACTCCCAGGAAGCTTAGAAAATCGTTGGCGTCTAGTAGTAGACTATAGAAAAATAAACAAGCAGTTGATAGCAGATAAATTCCCACTACCCAGAATAGATGACATTCTTGATCAACTTGGACGCGCCAAATATTTTTCTTGCCTAGACCTAATGTCAGGTTTCCATCAAGTTGAATTAGAAGAAAGTTCAAGGGATATCACCTCATTTTCAACTGATAAAGGCTCATACCGATTTAAAAGATTACCTTATGGTCTAAAAGTAGCTCCAAACTCATTTCAAAGAATGATGTCTTTAGCATTTTCTGAACTATCACCGTCTCAAGCATTTTTATATATGGACGACCTAATAGTTATAGGATGTTTTGAATCCCATATGCTACGCAACTTGCGTGATGTTTTTACCACATGCAGAAAGTACAACCTTAAACTACATTCAGACAAATGTTCCTTTTTCGGACATGAAGTTACATTTTTAGGCCACAAGTGCACAAACAAAGGAATCTTACCAGATGACAACAAGTTCGAGGTTATTAAAAACTATCCCACTCCAAAAAACGGGGATGAAGCTAAACGGTTTATAGCATTCTGCAATTACTACCGCAGGTTTATTCCAAATTTCGCAGACTCAGCAAGACATATAACCAGGTTATCTCGAAAAAATGTAGTTTTCGAATGGACAAATGAAAGTGAATTGGCATTTAAATATCTAAAAAAGCAACTTTTAAGCCCAACAATTCTTCAATATCCAGATTTTAATAGGGAGTTTTGCATTGCAACGGACGCAAGCAAAAAAGCATGCGGAGCAGTGCTGAGCCAAGAGTATGATGGAAAACAATTACCAGTAGCATATGCATCGAAGTCTTTTGCTAAGGGCGAAAGCAATAAGTCAACAATAGAACAGGAACTTACTGCAATACATTGGGCTATACAATACTTCAAACCCTACATATATGGGAAAAAGTTCCTAATTAAAACAGATCATCAACCACTCACTTATCTATTTTCATTAAAAAACCCAGCATCAAAACTCATTCGAATGAGGTTAGACTTAGAGGAATTTGATTTTACAATTGAATATATCAGAGGACGTGAAAATTATACAGCAGACGCTTTATCGAGAATTGAATTTAAAGATATCAAAGAATTATCGAATAATAATATATTAAAAGTAACTAACTAACTAACTAACTAGAAAAATACAATCACTGACAAACAAAACAACCAACTGACAAAAGAAAAGACACCAATGATTTACGAGGCAATCAAATTTTGTGATGCCAACAAACATATTATAATAAAATTTAATGATCAAAAATGCTCATTAGTAAAAGGAAAATCAGGGGTAACAGCTTTTGCAGTAAATGATTTATTCTTTAATGGAATACTCGATCTAGATCGATTCTTTCCAAGGCTTGAACAAGAAGCTGGTGAACAAAACATTGACATATTGCAAATAGCTCCATTAGATGAATTATTCAGTACAGTTTCAGTAAACGAATTTAAGAGCAAAGGGAATAAAAACTTGAAGAAATTAAAAATTACTATTCTGCCATTATTGACCAACTTAAAAGAAAATGATGTTGAAATTTAAAATATATTAAAAAGGTACCATGACAATCCAATATCAGGAGGACACTGTGGAATATCAAGAATGTTAAGAAAGATTAAAAGAAAATATTATTGGAAAAATATGACAAGACAGGTAACAACTTACGTAAAATCGTGTGAAAAATGCAAGCTAGCTAAAATTACCAAACATAACAAAACCCCTATGACATTGACACCAACGCCTGCAACAGCTTTTGACATTGTTAAAATGGACACTATTGGTCCATTACCAAAAACAGAAAACGGAAACGAATTCGCGGTCACATGGATTTGTGATTTGACTAAATACCTTATTACTGCACCAATACCGAACAAAAGCGCAAAAACCGTTGCAAGAGCAATATTTGAAAAAGGTATTTTGACATTTGGTCCGATGAACACTTTTATCACAGACATGGGGACAGAATACATGAACTCAATACTAACGGAAATATGTAAAAACTTTAAAAACTTTGACAAAATTAATTCAACTGCCCATCATCATCAAACACTAGGAACAATCGAGCGAAGCCACAGAACATGACAACGAGTATTTAAGATCATACATATCAATAAACAAATATGATTGGGATGAGTATCTTCAATACTTTACATTGTAACGAGTCCTTTTTGACCCGAAAACCAATGCAGGCTATGCTCAGGGTAGTCGAGGATCGTTCCAACAAATTTATATTGGACTTGCAATAACAACACAAGGGATTCTTTTTTCTATTATTCACCAGCGACGTGGTTCACTTTATTGTTCACTCTGATGTTTCACTTTGATGTTTCACTTATAACTATGGTACATGTGCATAAACCTATCTGAGGTATCCTTGCCAAACCGCAAGGTACGCCTCCTATCCGGCTCACCGCCGTGTTCGCAGGGTTTCGTTGGCCAAGGACACGCCGTGCACGTCCAAGCAACCGCTTGACTCGCAGGTTCGTCTATTCCGCACAACTCCCACGTACTGCCCTACTATCGTCCTACAAGGACTCAAAGGATGCGCTGGCTAGTCAGACCGCCTATAACGTCGAACCAGCGTTCGACACACAGGCTTTGCCACACAGCTACCTTTCTCGATGATCGTCGATATCCTTCCGCTAGGATATCCTGTATCGGGTTCAAGTCCTTCCACGAGGACTGTTCCGTATCCTTTGCAAGGATTCCGCACTCGATTTTCCGTCTGTAGTATCCTGGAATACTCCGTTTCGCCGCACTTATACTTTCACGATTCGTTTCGCACTCGCTTAGATCCCGATTCACATTGACTTCCCTTCCATGCCGTCAGCGACCCCTTATATAGCCCTCCCGGGCTGTCTCCCGGTGTCTCCTTGTCTCCTTCTAGAACATTCTAGACTCCCAGATCTTCCATACGGCACTTTCCTCTGCCTAGCAACAGCGCTCTTAGAATTGCCAGCGACATCGCCCCCTCAGCCAATTGGAGCGACTGCGACAACTAGCCTCTGCTCCAAACTTAACGGATCCTTCCGTTTACTTGCTGCGCCTCCGCCGTCTGTCGTGCTGCTATTCCCCTGGACTCCCATTCATTTCCCCTCTCCCCTGAATCCGCCTTGTTTCCCCTTTATGCGGCGAATTCGCCGCACTACCCCTTTCGAAGTCTACATTTCCCCTTTCGCTCCATGCCCTTCTGTCTGTGAGGGATAACCATTCCTCACACTCCCCTCTTTCTTCGGGAAGCGGAAATGTCCCATTTCCGTCTTCGTGTGTAACCAATTTTGAATTTCCCGCCCTTAATACAAACGATGCCCCCTTGATCTATCGATCGACCACCTATCGGCCTTCATCCCATCCCAATTGCAACGATACCAAGTAACCATCGTTACCCGACATCGTTCCTTATATCGATATCAATCGGCCACCTGCCAATCGACGATCTCCCATCCCCTACCGCACATGGGCAATATTTTCTCTCAGGAAGGACTTTCTTTGTTTTCCTTTTATCTTAATATAACTCTAACCACTTTCTCCTTTTCCTCTAGCATCACCTGACGCCTCTGCCGACTGCGGCTGCGCTGCCGATGCCCCGATATGTGGCCATGCCTGTGTGCTGGCATGCCCTTGCCCTGCCTCAACGTCTTCCCCCGAGCAGCGCCTGTTTTTGTTGTGTGTTTTTTTTTTTTTTTAAATTGTTTTATTGTGTTTATGTGTGGCTTCTCCAACTGGACCCCTGTGTGTGTTGAGGGGATACTCCATGACCGTGACCATTTTATCCATGTTTTGTTCCCCCTTACTGTGCCCCTTCCCGGTTTAACACTTGTGTGTTCCCCGTGCGTGTTCGTGTCAGTGCGTTTGTCCCCGCAATAAAAGTGTTTCACTGCCTTGTATGTTCATTTTTGTTATTTTTATTTTCTTTTTACTGCGCTCCGGTCTCCACCCATACCTCCCCTTTGCCTCCTCGTACCTTTAGGCGGTACCTTGTGGCCCCTATCCACAAAATGTGAGACCACCTCTTCCTTGGCTCGTTTTTTCTGGCCAACAGCATCACTAATGCCTCGCGCGGCCACTCTCCTAGGCCCAACGAGCGCCATCGCCCCTTGCCTCTTCAGCCTTTTGTGGGTGCTGCTGTGAGGCTTGCCTCACGAAGGTTAGCCTCGGCGCAGCTTCGTTATGGAGCTGCTCTTCCGGCCAAGACTGCTGCCTTTGTAGCGTTGGTCTCCTTGGAATCGGCCACTCCCTCGGTCCCTCCGGTTCCTCCTCCTCGTCATCCGCCTCCACTTCCACAGCCATCGCCGTGGGCGGCACTTCGTCTTCTGACGGTGACAGCCTCACCACTGAGTCAGACTGCCTGCTAGCCTTCCTTCGTGGATACCTTCCACTACCGGTGCCTTCGCGGACCGGCTCACACCAAGTCACCACTGTCGTCACCTGGTGGTAACGCCAGCCTTCCGTCACCCAAGTGTGCTGCCACTGAGACCGCGTCGGCGGTGCGGGTTTATGGGGCTGAGGCTGCTCGGGCTCCGGCTCCTTCTCCTGCTCTCCTTCACCCTCAGAGTCCGTGATTATTATCACGTCGTCCATGGGATGAGGTGTGGGTGGTCTGGCCGGTACCCAGGCCGGAGATGGGCTCCTCAACGGCTCGTACCGTGGTCCTACGGCTGCTGCCTCCTCGTCCGATCGCATGGCTGGTTCTGCCACCCCGAACTGTGTCTCCCAGTCGACTCCTTGCCCCTCCGCAGCACTGTCCTCCGCGCTGCTCCATGCCCCCAGCTGTTGTGGAGACGGGATTGGTGATAGGAAATTATCCACCTCTTCCGCCTCCGACACCAGTGGTGACGCCAGTAGCTGCAACACCGGCGATGGGCTCCTCGGCATGCGGATCGGACTCCGTGGTCGTCGGATCGGCCCCGCTCCTGCGAATGGCAGGCGCTTCCTGCCACAGGCCAGACGTCGTCCTTGTCGGGCGAACCCCAACACTAAGCGTCCATTTGGTCTGCTGCTCGGTAACATGCTTCGGCTTAAACTCTCGATTGGTGCCGTCAATGCGCTTGAGGCCCTTTATATAGGCCCTTGAAGCTTTTGCGAACTCCGTTAGGATCATGGTGGCCATCATGGATTTTTGGCCAGAGAGTAATCCTAACTGGAGTTCGCTATATCGTTATCCCTCTATACCTGTCTCTTTCCCTCCCAATGCCCCTTGGTTTTCCCCTACTTCTGCCAATTCGCCGTGTTTCGCTGCATAGCAACTAACAGGAGTAATGTTTTGTTAGGGTGGACTTTTTCTCTATGATGTAAAAATTTTATATTTCAGGCTGTATTGAGAATTATCTGTTTTTCTTTTACCTAACTGAAAATCATCAGTTTTCTCCGTATTCAACTGAAGTCATCAGTTGTCTCCATTCTTTTAACTGAAAATCATCAGTTTCCCTCGTATTCAACCGAAAATCATCAGTTTCTTTCGCCTTCAACTGAAAATCATCAGTTTCTTTCGCATTCAACTGAAAATCATCAGTTTCTTTCGCATTCACCTGAAAATCATCGTTTTTTTCGCATTCAACTGAAAATAATCAGTTTTTTTTTTCTCGCATTTTCAATCATTCGTTTTGACCCTCCACGACCTGTGGTTTTAACTCACTTACGTGAGCGGTACGTTCTCTCTGGTCCCTCTTGTGTCTTAACTTGCACATTACTAGGGATTTGAACCCAACAATCACGTAAGGTCCTCCGTATCTGGGTGCCCATTTTGCAGCAAATCCTTCCACTGCTTTTGACAGGTTATGCTCTTTAGCCCATACTGTTTGTCCTATCTCAGCTTTCCACGGTCGACGTCTCAGATTGTAATATCTGGCTTGATCTTGGGCTGCTCTTTCTAGGTTCCTTCTAATTACCTCGAATAATTCTCGCAGTTTTGTTGCATTTTCATTCGGTTTTTGTGGTTCTTGTCCGATTCCTAGTGTCACCTCGTCATACAAGGCTTTCGGAAGTCTTGGCTCTCTTCCCTGTGTAATGAAGGTCGGCGAATATCCCGTCGACTCTGTTACGCTCGAGTTTACGGCTAACATTATTTCTGGCCACTTTTCGTCCCATGTTCTTTGTTCTTCTCCTGCGAATTGTGCAATCATTGTCTTCACGGTCCGATTTGCTCGTTCAGTCGGATTTTCTTGTGGAGTGTATGGAGCTGTGAACTGCTGTTTGGCTCCTATGTCCTCCAAAAATCGCTTAAAAACCCGACTTGTAAACTGGACCCCATTGTCCGTGATTACGACCTTTGGAACCCCGAATCTTGACAAGATTCTTTCTCTGAACGCCTTTTTTAACGAATTCGCTGTTGCTTTTCTCATCGGGATTAGTTCTGTCCATTTCGAAAACCGATCTATGAGGACTAACAGCATGGTATTTCCATGCTTAGATCGTGGTAGAGGGCCGACAAAATCTGCGCATACCATCGCCCATGGTTCCTCGGGGACCTGTGTGAGCATTTTGCCTGCTGCTTGTAGTTGGCTTGGCTTATACTTTTGGCACGTTTCGCACCTGTTGACGTACCTTCGTACGTCTCTATGCATTCCTGGCCATTAATACCTTGATGGTACTCTCGCGATGGTTCTTCTTGATCCGGTGTGCCCCGCTGACGCTGAGTCATGGTTTTCTTCTAGTACTCTTAATCTAGACTCTGTAGGAACACATAATTTCCACGAAACTACGTCTTCGTTCCCTGCCCTATGAGGGATATGACGGTACAATTCTCCACCTTCAGCCAAATAGTCTGGAAATTTTTGTGGATTATTTAGTACCTTCTCCGTCATTTCCTTTATCCATTCGCACTCAATTTTGTCTTCCTTGTGTACTTCTGCAATTCCTTTTTCTTTTGCCCTTCTGCAGGTTTCTAGCGGTTGTCTTGACAGTGCATCTGCCACGACGTTTAATTGGCCTTTTCGATATGCGATTTCAAAGTCATATTGCTGTAGCTCCAATGCCCATCTAGCTATTCTGCCCGTCGGGCTTTCGATACTGTTGAGCCATTTTAACGCCATGTGATCCGTAAATACCTTGAAATGGTATCCCTCTAAGTATGGTTTTAGCCTTCGGATTGCCCAAACTATTGCCAAGCATTCCTTTTCTGTGGCCGAATAGTTTTTCTCCGCTTGATTAAGCGTTCTACTTGAGTATGATATGACCTTTTCGCCCTCTTCTGTTTCTTGTGTTAGAACGGCCCCAATACCATAGTCGCTCGCATCTGTCTGTAGTACGAACATTCGTTCAAAATCGGGACACGTCAAAACCGGATCTGCTGTTAGTTTATTTTTTACCAATTCGAATGCCTTCTGATGCTCATCTGTCCATATCCATTTGACCTTTTTCTTTATCAACGAATGTAATGGTTGTACCATTGTTGCGAAGTCTGGGACAAATCTTCTGTACCATGATGCGACCCCTAAATATTGTCGTAGTTCCTTCACGTTAGCTGGTGGTTTCAGTTCTGCAATCGCTGCCACCTTTTCTGGATCCGTACATATGCCCTTTCCTGTTATCCTATGGCCGAGGTACTGCAATTCTTTTCTAAAGAATTGACATTTATCTGCATTTATCCGCAGATTTGCCTTCTTTAACCTTCGGAAAACCTCCTTTAGATTTGCCATGTGTTCTTCTAGTGTACGACCTATCACTATTATGTCATCCTGGTAAGCAAACGCGTGTGGCATCATTTCTGGGCCGATCACTTGGTCGAGTGCTCTCTGAAATGTTGCTGATGCCGAATGTAACCCGAATGGCATAACCTTCCATTGGAATAGTCCCTTCCCTGGAACAGTAAATGCCGTCATTGGTCGACTGCTTTCTTCCAGCGGTATCTGCCAGTATCCATCCTTTAAGTCCAGACTACTTATGTAACACGCTTCCTTCAGCTGATCCAGTATGTAGTTGATCCTTGGCATCGGGTATGCATCCTTTATCGATTTTTCGTTGACTGTCCTGAAATCTACGCAGAATCTCCATTTTCCCGTTTTCTTTTTCTTCACCATGACCACAGGTGAGCTATAAGGGCCACTAGACGGCTCAATGCACCCCATTTCCAGTAATTCGTCTACCTTTTTGTTGATTTCTTCCTGCATTTTCGGATTCTTGGGGTAATATCTCTGTTTGACTGGTCGATCGTCCTTCATGGTGATCCTGTGCACTGCTATATTTGATGGGCCTTTTAACTCTGCCAATTTTGCCAACTCTTGCTCGAGGAATTGCTCAATAATTTTGTTATGTTGACTCTTTGACTCCCATTTCAACTGCGACTGACAATTTTTCCTCTAACCATCCGTTCCTGCGGTTTTGGGCCGGTATGACCACTTTATGTCCTGCGCATGTCAGCTCTGCCCCTACTCCTTGTAAGAAGTTCCAACCTAACAGAAGATGATCTATCACTCCCGATAGTATCATCAAGTCGATGGTTGTACATCGATCGCCGAATACGATTTGAACGCTCAGCTGTGTTCCTATTTCCGCGTTCCTGCCGTCTGCCAAACGTACTTGTTTCTTTGTGGGTTTTCTTGTGCCCACTGCCTTTAATTTGTCGCATAGTTCCTGGCTTGCGAAACTTCCGGTAGCCCCTGTGTCGATTGTGGCCTTTATTTTCTTTTCTCCAATTAACACCCATGCCGACAATTGGTTTTCCTCTTCTTGTAGACTTCCCACTAATTTTGCGAGGCAGATTCTGGCGACCTCTGCTCGCCCCTTGGAGGCTGAGGTCGCTGAGCGTTTCCCGACTGCTTGCAGCACTCCCATGTTCTTACCCTTATTCGACCACATTGCCAGCAGAATATCAGTCGACGGTTCGAGCATTCTCGTGCCCAATGCCCTGATTGTCCGCATCTGCGGCATGCCTGTGCTGGGTTCTGAACGAAGTTCACGTTTCCATCATTTGCTGGTCCTGTTCTTTTTTGTGTTTGTGGGCCTCGGTGAGTCATATGCCTGTCTTGTTCTTGGCATCTTCTGCATATGTCTTCTCCCACTATCTTCCGCGGTGCGGCCATAGGCATTGATTTGTTCCTTTCTGCTTGGCTCTCTTGTTTAAATGTTTCCCGATCCCTTTCCAATGCTTCGAATTCGTCGGCTAATTGCATCAGTGTATCTAAATTTTTGATACGATGTGGGTGAACAAATGCTCGGAGGTCGTGTGTGCAATTTTCTCCGATTATTTCTAATTGCTTGACTTCTGTACACTGTAATGGCCTCATTAATGTTTGTATTTCTAGCATATAGTCTTTGAATGCTTTGTTCCAGTATTGCTTTCTTTGGTGAACCATTTCAGCTAGTTTGCTAAAATAGCCCCTAGGAAGGAAATATGCCTTAAGGCTTTCTCCGAACTCTTCCCACTTCGTCCATTGCTTGTTGTTTGCTATATACCAGTTTAAGGCCTTATCCTTGAGTAATTCTGGCATGGCTCGTGGGATCATATCTAGATCAAGACCGTACATTTTTGCTGACCATTCGACCTGTTCTAAGAACTCTAACGGCTTAGTATTTCCGTCGAACCTGAATGCCCATTCCCTGACTTGTTTGGCTACCTTTGCGCATTAATTTGTGTTAATGTTTGGTTTTCTGGTTGCTGTTGCTGTTTTCTCCTGCTTGGCTTCTTCACCTGAAGTCTTTACTCCTGACGTGTATGGGATTGACAATTCTTCTAGGTTGGTGTCTATTTTTCTAGGTAGCAATTATTGTACAGCTTTTGGTAATGGTGACTTACCATATATTTCCGCCATGGCTTTTATTCTGTCTTTCCATTCCGGGCATGCTTCGTTGATTATGATCCATTCTCCAAATTGTTTCCTCATGTTATCCACGTTGCCGGTTAGTTCGATACCGAATTCTTCTGCGTGGTGTAACAATTCTTCCTTTTTGAGGTGATAGATCCATGCTCTCCCCATTTTAGCACTTTTTACTTCACTCTTTTTGTATTGTTATTGACAAGACCACGTAGGGCGCCAGTTGTAACGAGTCCTTTTTGACCCGAAAACCAATGCAGGATATGCTCAGGGTAGTCGATGATCGTTCCAACAAATTTATATTGGACTTGCAGTAACAACACAAGGAATTCTTTTTTCTATTATTCACCAGCGACGTGGTTCACTTTATTGTTCACTCTGATGTTTCACTTTGATGTTTCACTTATAACTATGGTACATGCGCATAAACCTATCTGAGGTATCCTTGCCAAATCGCAAGGTACGCCTCCTATCCGGCTCACCGCCGTGTTCGCAGGGTTTCGTTGGCCAAAGACACGCCGTGCACGTCCAAGCAACCGCTTGACTCGCAGGTTCGTCTATTCCGCACAACTACCACGTACTGCCCTACTATCGTCCTACAAGGACTCAAAGGATGCGCTGGCTAGTCAGACCGCCTATAACGTCGAACCAGCGTTCGACACACAGGCTTTACGTGCACACAGCTACCTTTCTCGATGATCGTCGATATCCTTCCGCTAGGATATCCTGTATCTGGTTCAAGTCCTTCCACGAGGACTGTTCCGTATCCTTTTCAAGGATTCCGCACTCGATTTCCCGTCTGTAGTATTCTGGAATACTCCGTTTCGCCGCTCTTATACTTTTACGATTCGTTCCGCACTCGCTTAGATCCCGATTCACATTGACCTCCTTCCATGCCGTCAGCGACCCCTTATATAGCCCTACCGGGCTGTCTCCCGGTGTCTCCTTGTCTCCTTCTAGAACATTCTAGACTCCCAGACCTTCCATACGGCACTTTTCTCTGCCTAGCAACAGCGCTCTTTGACTTGCCAGCGATGTCGCGCCCTCAGCCAATTGGAGCGACTGCGACAACTAGCCTCTGCTCCAAACTTAACGGATCCTTCCGTTTACTTGCTGCGCATCCGCCGTTTGTCGTGCTGCTATTCCCCTGGACTCCCATTCATTTCCCTTCTCCCCTGAATACGCCTTGTTTCCCCTTTATGCGGCGAATTCGCCGCACTTCCCCTTTCAAAGTCTACATTTCCCCTTTCGCTCCATGCCCTTCTGTCTGTGAGGAATAACCATTCCTCACAATACGTAAGTATGTATGTATATATTTTCGGTGTAATGAAGCAACAATAAAAACAACAATTTGACAAGTGCACGCAGTGCATATTTAAGTATATAATCATTTTATTTGCAATGCCGCAACAACAAAACAACAATTTGAAGTGTATATACATTTTGTTATGCATCGGCAGCATCAACAAAAGACACAATCTCACTTCGCTAAAAAAACAACCCCTAATGCAAAATCAAAACAACAAAAAAATGATACGCACTGGAGCATGGAGCAATGAGTATTAGAGATAAAATTTTCGCTGCCTCAGTCAGCTGTTCGCTCTCATTTACGCTCTCTAGATACATTTGGTCAGCTGTTCATTCTCACTTACGCTCTCTGGATACATTTGGGAATATGTCCGTCTCGCTCTAACCACTGTGTTTTCCTACTGGCTCTGTAAAGTTTCTTTTTGGGCACTATAGTATATTTTTGGGCACTATCGTTTAGCACCACCAAAATTGAGAGGCAGCGCAAATTGGTTCTCTAATACTCATTCTCCATGACATAAGCACACTGAACTAAAATGACCCGAGCTGAGAGAGCACTGAGGGAGCGCCATACCTTCTATGATTGTATCATGGCTATAAGCAATGAATTTTGCAAATTAAAGGGCACTCCATATTTTGTATTGAAAGCGACAAGCCGTGTGTATATTTTTGCCCCAGTGTCCGGCCAACCCCCTTTGATTTCTTTCCCTTCAGTTCCAGAATTCACTACTCGTAAAATTCACCAGTCTTTCACCTATCTGCGTTGACGTCGACGTTGGCAGAGCTCAATTCTGTGTATATTTGTTGTTGCAAAATTACCAACAAAAAACCCAAAAAAAAGGCAAAACGCCTCGCGCTGCTCTCACAGGCAAAGACAAAATGTTTGCCAACGCCAAACGAAGAATTTTGCATACCCTTTAAATTTGAGCAAGCACTAAAACAATATTTTATGTATTATATATTAGTTAAGCTTTAATAGACATGTCTCTATCATTTCTAATAAAGCTATGGGTGTTCTTGGATTTATCAAAAGATGGTCCAAGGAATTTAACGATCCGTATCTCACTAAACATTTATACGTCTCTCTAGTTCGACCAATACTTGAATATGGGTCGTGTGTTTGGTCACCGCATTACCAAAAATATCAGGTCCAACTTGAATCGGTTCAAAAACAGTTTTTAGTTTTTGCCCTCCGTGGGCTCAACTGGGATCCCACCATCCATCTTCCATCTTACGAGCATCGACTTCTCTTAATCGATCTTCCATCTCTTAAGAACCGCCGTACGTGCCATTGTGTGCTTTTCATTCATAAACTCTTATCAGGTGATATTGACTCTTGCGCTCTGTTAAGCCAAATAAATCTTGCTGTTCCTTTGCGTCTTACCAGAAATTTCTCTCCGATCTATCTACAGCCTTGCCTAACAAATTATGCTAACTATGAACCTTTCCGAAATTTGTGTCTTAACTATAATATGTATTACCATCTTTTCTCTGCTCACTCTTCTGTGTTAGATGTAAGAAACAATTTACTGTCATTTTTTAAGCGACCCCTGCAATGTTGACAGAACTTTGTCAAACTTAAATAAATAAATAAATAAATAAATAAATAAATAAAAAAATAAATAGAATTTTATAATATGGGGGCTTGGAACGGTCGTTGTGGAATACATTTTTATTATTATTATAGGGATAATAAAACAATAATTTATTTATAAATAAATAAATGTATTCATAATATGAATTTCATATACTTCTTATAGTCGGATATGCCTTAACATACCCTGAGTAAATAAAGTGACGCGCGCCGAAGGCCAAAGACAAAGCAAAGAAATGGATTAACGGCGCATTGTTTGTTGCTGTTGTTATACCCTTGCAAAGGGTATTATAATTTTGCCCAGAAGTTTGCAACGCATAGAAATATTCATTTCCGACCCATAAACTATATATATTCTTGATCAGGGCGACGAGCTGAGTCGATTGAGCTTTGTCCGTCCGTCTGTCCGTCTGTTTCTACGCAAACTAGTCTCTCAGTTTTAAAGCTATCGGGCTGAAATTTTGCACAGAGTCTTCTATTTACTGCACGCTGCTAATATGTCGGAACCGACCGGATCGGATGACCATATCTTATAGCTGCCATAGGAACCATCGGTCGAAAAATGGGTCTTAGTGAGAAAAACTTTTTTGTTTTCACTGTTAGCGTCCTCAATCTCGGCTATTATTAATATTATATGCTTTCAAACAGATTTGCAAATTTTGGTTAAAGTCGGATGACTATATCTTATAGCTGCCATAGGACCGATCGGTCGGAAAATGGGTCTTAGTGAAAAAAAAACTTTTTTGTTTTTAAGTAAATCGTTCTTAAGGTCGGTGATTATTAATATTAAACGCTTTCAAACTAATTTGAAAAAGTTGATCGACATCGGGTGACTATATCTTAAGGCTGCCATAGGGCCGATCGGTCGGAAATTGAGTCTTAGTGAGAAAACCTTTTTTGTTTTCAATTTTATCGTTCTTAAACTCGGCGTTTGTTAATTTGATATGTTTTTAAAAAGATTCGCGAAATTTGGTCGAAATCAGACGTTTATCTGTCGGAAAATGGGCTTTAGTTACAACAATTTTTGATTTTTATGTAAGCGTTCTTAAACTTTGACATTTGCATTTGCAAGGGTATAAAAACTTCGGCACAGACGAAGTTAGCTTGGCCTTCTCGTTTTTTAACTCTTTCCAAGTCGTCACTTGCATAGAAAAATTTGAAGCCTAAGCATTCGATTTTTACTGACAGCGATAAACTATTTTTAAACTTCCAAAAAGAATTGCGAACATTGATTCAGGTAAAGTGATAAGTGAAGTAAAGTGAATTGAAGTGAATTATTTTAAGTAACATAACATTTACTTATTTTATAAGTGCATATGGCCGCCCTTGCGAGGGACGCCAAAATTTTTTGCATCATGTGAGAGTGTTTTTTTTTTGTTTGGTTGGCGAAGTGATACACTGCTCGCCACTTGAATAGGACACCTCTAAAGTCGATTTTCTATAGTTAATTACTGCTAAACCAAGCCATCTAGGAAAATAATTTTTGTTTTCTTATAAAGTTTATTTAAATGTAGTAATTAGACGAAAATTACAAAATTATTCAAACGTTGTAAGTATACAAAAAACATTGTTAACCAATAAGTAACAAATTTTGGAGTCTTCATTTTGCACCACTTGAATGGGACACTTTATCTAAAAACCATTTAAGAATATTTCAATCCTTTTCAAATAACAATATTACTTAAATAAGAAATTACTAACATGTTTTTAAACCAAAAAAAGTTTTTAATAGTGTGTTGAGCCGCCTTGTTTCTCCAAAACCTCACACATTCGGTCTGGAAGGGATGCATACAATTTTCCCAAATAATTCAACGATATCGAGCCCCATGCTAATTTGATAGCTGCAATTAGTTCGGGAACGCTCGAATATTGCTGACCTGATCCATATACTTCACGTGTTAGCCATCCCCACACATTCTCAATGATATTCAAGTCCGGTGAATAGGGTGGCCAGTTTAATAACTCCACGGTTTGGCTCGCTATATACGATTTAACAATCCGGGCCGTATGTCTAGGGGCATTATCATGTTGATAAATCCATTTTAGATTTGCAAAAAGAGTTTGGAAGTGTGGAAAGGCCTCTTTCAATATACCATTATAACACAACGCATTCATGGTGGTTGGAATAAATTTAAGCTCACAGGTGCCATAATAGGAAATGGCCCCCCATACCATAATACCTCCAGCACTGCTGTGCAACTTATCAAGATGGTGTGGTTCTTTTCGAAGATCATGAAAATAGTAGCTGTAGCCATCGGGGCCCTCCAAATTAAACTTTTTTTCGTCCGAAAAGACAACACGTTGCCACTCCGAAGTCCAGGTGACATGTGCGCGCGCGAAATCAAGGCGTTGTAACTTCCGAGCCGGGTTAAGAGGTGGCTTCTTCTTGATTTTTAGTCTCTTCAGGTGTGTTGCATTATTAATAACACGACGCATGGTTGTCAAACTTGCTTTAACGTTGCATTTTTCCCTTATCTTGGCCAAAGAGTCGTGCGAATTGGAAGCTTCTCTTAATATAAGTCGCTTGTCCGCGATGGTAAGCACACTGTGGGTGCGGCCCTTCATGTTTTTACCATAATTAGCCTCATTATTTAAAAAATTTGTTATGGCGTGACGGCTCCTGTCGACTTTTTTTTGCTATTTTGGCAATAGAAAGGCCAGAATCCTTGTAAGCTTGGATTTTTCCTTTCTCCGACTCAGATAATGAAGTGCCACGCCCCATTTTAATTTTTTTATAATTTTATATACACTTCAATTAAAGCAAAAAGTTTAAGTAAACCAAAATTTGTGTGCACGTGTCAACGATACCGACCAAATAAAATGCATGTTCTATTCAAGTGGCGCAAAAATTCCATTGAATTTTTGCGAATGCTCACATAAAGTGCAAACAACTTTATAACGGTTCTATTCCAAAACTTGGAATATACCAGAAAGAGCGAAGAATGCTTGCACAAAGATAATATGCAAAAAATACCGTTATTCTACCATTTCGTTTTCGAGTTACGAGCAGTTTTAAAGAGAGCATACAGGGTGTCCTATTCAAGTGGCGAGCAGTGTACATA